>JAEIFZ010000001.1:24642500-25075000 GCA_018904035.1 Zaprionus ornatus
CAAGCGTCTAATGGGCGGCATTAATTTCAGTTAATTGGCGACAGTTTATCGTGCAGCAAGAGCAAGAGCGAGAGAGAGAGAGAGTGAGAAAAAGAGAATCAGAGACAGAGCCAGTGGGAGAGAGTGAGAAAGAGAGACAACGGGGACGCTACGCATGAATGTGCAATGTGCGAGTGCAGCAATTAGTGAGTGCGATTCCAATTTTGTTTGCTTAGCTGATTCGTTTTATCACATAAAGGTGCGGGAATATTTGCATATAGAGTGGATAAAGTCCTTTAACGGACACATCTCTAAAGCGTTCAACTCTCTCTCTAGCGGACATCTCTTTAAAGAGAATGCATCGCAGAAGCGCAGATCTCTAATACGTTAACAGACACCTTTCTAAAGTGAACACCTATCCAAAAGCCACATCTCAAACGTCGACACTTCTCTGCAGCGGACACCTCTGTTTAATGGGTACCCTGTCTTAAACAGGCGCTTCTTTTATGACTTTCCATAACAGAAACTCTTCTAAGCCTGAGACTTCCTTAACGCTGACTTCCTGAAGCAGACACCTCTTATAGCCAGATACCATTCTTGCGCGGACACCTCTCTAAAGCGGACACGCTTTTCAAGTTGACCCACTGCTATGTGAACACTTCCTATAAGAAATTCATGAGCGGACACTCTCCCCTTAGCGGACAAAAGCAAATGTCCGGCCAAAAGAGTTTTCACTGTTACTGTTTTCTATATGATATAACTGAATCTGTATATTACGACCCCCCACCCCTTGGCTTATGGACAGACACACTTACATACCTATGCCACCTGCTCATGTGAGATTACAAATTCATAATACCCCCTTTTCAGCAGAAGCATCCCTGACAAAGCACACAACAAAACAGAACAGAGCTGATGCCAAAGAGGAAATCATGGCGGAACTGTTTTTGGTTTTTGGTGTCACTTCCGTTTCCGCTGGCAACAAAAACCGGTGTTTTTTGTGTTTTTTGGTTACCCCCACAATTTTTGGCGTTAAATTGCCATTTCATTTTCGGTTTCAGCTGCAAAATTTAAAAGTTTGCGAGTTTTTTATGATTATAAACCTAATTTAAAGGTTAAATTTGATCAAAATAATAGGAGTGCCTTCGTTTGTTTGTGAAATATTAATATGACAAGATTTAAATAATATTTAACGCAAGGTTGAATTTGTTTCCAATTTGCTGGGACTATTTTCATTTTCCCAGTCAGAACATTCTTCACGTTTCAATTACTTGCTTTATAACCTCAAAAAAAGGTTTTATATGCATACTTTATGCATATTCGATATCTAAGGAAAGATTGCACTCTTAAGTATATATTTACATATATTCAGCAGATATAAATATTTCTGAGAATGACTCAGCTCATTGATCCTTTAGTGATCCCACCTGCCATGTATCTCTTTGTCTCTGTATCTTTTATGCTCTCTTTTCTTTCTATTTGTCTCACTCTTTCTTCTTCTGTCCCTTTATCTTTCACTCTGTCTCTCTCTCTCTATCCATCTCTTTTCATCATCGCCCTTTCTCTATTTATCTTTCTCATATAATCTCTCTCTATCTCTCTCTCTCTCTCTCTTCATGCCACTTTCTCCATTTGTATCTCTTTTTCTCTCCTTCGTTCCATTCTCCCTTCCTCTCTCTTTCCCCCTTTTTTCACCCTTCCCCCTCTCTTCGCGTTTCGTTAGCGTCTCTCCTTCTGCTAAAACGTTTCAAATTGCAACATTTAACGTGCGATTTGCCTGTTGCAACCAACATGCCACGCCCCCCGCCCAGCCTGCAAGAAACAGCTAATTACTAAGGCAAAGCAAACAAAGCCATATGGACACGTTACCATCAGCCGGCGTGGAGGGAGGTGATCCGAAAGTGAAACCGTCTTATCAGCAGCAACGCAGGCAGCAATGTGTGGCAGCGTGGCAGCATCTGTGGCAGCCACAATGACTGTGTGGCATTAATGAAGCCATCGCATAAGCGTATCACGTAATTACGCGGCTCTCCCTCTCTCCTCCATCTCACTCTCGCCTTCTTCATCTCTCTCTTCCTCTCTCTCTGGCTCCAAAATTGATGATTTTCATTAACGACAAGTTAATAACGCAGACTTCATTATCGATAGCAATCGCGGCCACAAGACGTGCCTCTCTCTGTCTCTCCCTCTCCCCTCTCTCTCCCTCTATCTCTCTCTCTCTCTCTCTGTGTGTGAGTAACACCTCCAACTGCAGCTGAGCCTTGGGCATTGTTTTGATTTGCGGGCTGGACGCGATTTGCTGCAGGCTGCACAAAAACAAAGCCAACAAATAACAAACAGAGACCGCAGTAGCAGCGCAGCAGTAGAGGCAGCGCAGCAGCTGCAACAAAATGTGTCGCCAAGTGGGCACTAAAATAATTGCAATATGTTGCCAGAACCACCTGCAAGCAGCAGCAGCAAATGTTGCCAACTACAAGCAACAAATGTTGCCAATGCTGCGCAAGATAAACAACAACTATGTGTATGTGTGTGGAAGATATACAGAGAGAGAGAGAGCTGGCGCCGCTGCTGCGTCTGTGGTTGGCTGTTAACTCACCACGCAGTGTTCTCTCACACGCACTCTCACTCTCTCTCTCTCTGCCTCCCTCTCTCACTCTGTTAGCAACATTGTGGACGCTGAGAGCAGATGCTAAGCAGCACATGTTGCCAGCAGCAATAACAACAACACTCAATGCAGGCAGGCGATCAAGCAGGCACACACACACACACACACTCGCAGAGACACTGACTCAGCCGAGCAAACGAACGTCGCTTCGTGGACGACGCGCTCGCTTCGTGCACAGTCGACTGTGAACTGGCAGCACGACTTGACGTAACCGAAGAACGACGACGACGACGACAAGAACAGCGACAGCGACGAAGCAGAGAGAAACGACTGCGCAGCCTACGCGAAACGCGCGCGATTTAAACCATCAAGGAAAAACGCCTGCGCGTTGTGTTTAAATTAAAAGAAAAACAGAAATACATAAGAGAAAAATTGCAAAATATATAAGAAAAATTCCATAAATTATTTAAATTTTTTTGCAAGTGAAAAAGTGAGAAAAAACTTAGTTATGTTGCCGTGTAGCAAGTGTTTTAAGCTGCTGCTGTTGCCGCTGCTTGCGGCCTGTTGGCCCTCATCCTCCTTCTCGAGCTCCTCCTCGTCCACCGGCGAAGATCCCTGCTACGATGCGGAGCTGAAGGCGCGTGTCTGCGTGCCAGACTTTGTCAATGCCGCCTTCGATGCGCCCGTTGTGGCAAGCAGCACGTGTGGCGAACAGCAGCCGCAACGCTACTGTGAGTACCAGGAGCTGTCACGAGCCGGAGCAGCATCCGCCACTGGCGAACTCCAGTGCCACAGCTGTGAGGCAAACAGTTTTCCCCCTCGCTACCTTACCGATCTGAACAACTCGAACAACGTGACCTGCTGGCGATCTGCGCCCATTGTGGGCGGAGCAGGCGGGGCAGGCGGAGACAACGTGACCTTGACCCTCTCGCTGGGCAAGAAGTACGAGCTGACCTATGTCAACCTGCAGTTCTGCCCCCGTGCACCGCGCCCCGACTCGCTGGTGATCTACAAGAGCTCCGATCATGGCCAGAACTGGCAGCCCTTCCAGTACTACAGCTCCCAGTGCCGTCGCATCTTCGGGCGACCCAATCGCCAGACGGTGTCCAAGAATAAGGAGCAGGAGCCGCGTTGCACTGATGCACATCGAGGACACGAGGGGGCGGGGCACGCCTCTCGCATTGGATTCAGCATACTGGAGGGGCGACCCTCGGCAAAAGACTTAGAGGCATCGCCTGTGTTGCAAGACTGGATCACTGCCACCGATATAAAGATTGTATTCCATCGTCTGCAACAACCTGATCCTCAGGCTCTGCTGGCCATCGATGCTCCAGCGGATCTGCGTACAGGCAAATACAGTGTCCAGTTGGGCAGCAACAACAACATCGATAGTGCTGTCTCTATCGCTCCGTTGCACTATGCCGTCTCTGACTTCTCTGTGGGCGGCAGGTGCAAGTGCAATGGCCACGCCTCCAAGTGCTCCCAGGACGAGAACGGACAACTGAGCTGCGAGTGTCGCCACAATACGGCGGGCAGGGACTGCGAGCGCTGCAAGAGCTTCTTCTTCGACCGGCCCTGGGGAAGGGCGACGAAACGCGATGCCAATGAGTGCAAGAGTGAGTACACTGAGAGAAATTCTTTACATATTCTAAAACTATGCTATTTATAAGTCTGCCTTAATCTCCTGGGGGATCGCTCTTTGAATTGCTTTGCAATTAGTGAGAGTGTATTGCTGAATATTGAGTACACTGAGAGAAATAATGTACATCTTTGAATATGTTGATGAGCAAAGAGTTGCCTATAAGTTCCATCTGCCTTTTAAGTTCCATCTCAAATGTTGAACTCCCCACTCGACTCATTGCAAAATTGTGGACTACACTGAGAGAAATACTTTTTATATTCTATCCAAATGTACATATAAATAACTCCTAATGCGTTGTGATATTCATCTGTATATTCCTTTTAAATTAGTAAAAGTGCATTAGTGAGTATTGAGTACACTGAGAGCAATACTTTAAGAAATTGTGTACTACACTGAGCGAAATACTTTTTATTTTCTATCCAAATGTACATATAAATAACTCTTAATGCGCTGTCATATTCCACTGTATATTACTTTAAAATTAGTGAGAGTGCATTTCTGAATACTGAGTACACTGAGAAAAATACTCCACAGTCTTTGAATATTTTGTATTTATTTAAGTACCCTCTCAAATACTGAATTTACAAATTCGACTCAGTGCAAAATTGTGTACTACACTGAAAGAAATACCTTTTACTTTCTGTCTAAATGTACATATAAATATCTCTTAATACTCAGTGATATTCCACTGTTAATTTATTTTAAATTAGTATAAGTACATGAGTGAGTATTGACTAAACTGAGAGAAATACTCCATATTCTCTCTGCATACTAATCTAAACATTACTTTCCTGTAATCCACATGCGAACTTCTTCTCTACATACCCTAAATATTCCCTCGATTGCCGTAGTAGGTACTGCATACACTGCAAGAAATACTCTATATTCTATCCTTGTTCTCCTTTGTACATTACTATATTCCTTTGCTAATGTAATTAATGAATGCTGAATACACTGCGTAATCTCTTCCTTCTCCACATTCACAAATTGCCTCCATTTCAACACACAACAAGTTCCCCCTTCCCCCAAATTCACTTCCTCAATTTCCGCAAATTTAACCACATTAAAAAGAAATATTCCTTTTTGATTTACTCGTGTGTAAATTCTTTTTTTGGCCAAAATGATTTCATATCACAAAATTGTACAGTTATTTATAGTTTTGATTACTTCTTGAGGTACTTAAACAGTGCCGAGTACCACATTATAGTATAGTTCATTTAATGATCTTCTCGCCATAAATACTTTGCCGGATTTGGATTTGAATGCGTATTTCGGCATAGAGTGCACGATTTACACAGTCCGAGGGTTGCCAGGTGAATTGCAAAAGTATTTGAAGACATCTCAAAAGTTTAAAGAGACTTGAAGAGGCTGCTTTTTGAAAGTTGAATATATATGGATTATGTACCTTCGATCTTTATTCATATTTCATGGCAATAAATTACAACTTCTTCTGTAGAAGTTCGCAAAATAAAACTAAAATATTCCGAGGGAAATTCCAAAATGTGCTAAATTTTATTATTATAAACTAATATAATATAAAACCGAAAATTCTCCTTATGGATCACTGAATTTTAATTCTCTGCCATAATTTGTCATTTTCTTCTTTTCAATTTAAAATTGAAATCAATAAAATTTCCATTTCAAATGCTGGAAAATACTTTTTATTGACTGGAAAATTGTTAGAGATTCTACCTGGGCAACACGCCCCTTGCATATAGTGGGTTAATTTCGAGGTATTTCACACTCGGGATTCTCCCAGGCAGAAGAAAAAGAGAAAAGATTTGGCAAAGAACGTTTCGATTATTACGAAATTAGCAGGTAAACGGTGAAGGTTAAGGTAAATTGTGACTGAGTGCAGGCAAGTCGACAGAGCTAGAGAAGTGTAGGACTTGGAGAGAGCAGTAGAGAAGCGAAGGGCTGCAGAGGGGGGCTGCTGAAGAAGGGACAGTGGAAGGGGCAGGGGGAGAACAGTCGCCAGTCGCGCGACTCGTGCCGTTTTGAAAGCAAACAAAAATCTCTGAAATGGAAATGGGGAAGTGACTTTCAATGCTGCGCATTCATAATGTACTGAGGGGGTGTCCAGAGCAGGGTCGGGGCAGGGGCAGGGCAGGGGTACGGCTTAAACGACTCAATTTCAATGCTGACGACGTCGACAGTCGCCAAGTCGAGAGTCGAGAATCGAGAGTCGCGTGTGGCGTGTTTAGTTTTCGTCTTAAAAGTGCTGATGGTATTTTGGGCGCTGCTCTTTTTGTGCCCCTGGGAGCAGGATTGGAGAGAGGAGAGAGGATAGAAGAGAGGGGGAGGGGGAGGAGGGTTAAGGATGTTTGTGCTGCGGATTTGGCTTAGCCATAATTGAACAACTCGGGACACGTGTAGAGCGTGCACTGAGTAGAAGAGCGAGCAAGAGTATTTTCAATCAATTTGCAACTCTTGGACCAACCCTCGTTGACGATTCTTACCTTGTGCCAACAACAAACAAACATGCAATCAATCCTAGACTGAGAAACGGAAAGAGGGAAGCGGGCAGGGGAGAAGGGGCAACTGGCCGAAATAAACCCTCGCAATTAACCCTCTAAACGCGCTGAGAGCGAACAATAAACGCGAATTTAAGCGAAATTAATTTGATAAGCATTTTCAAAGGACTCGAGCACATCGAACAAACATATACACGCCAGATATATGCGTCAGATATATGAGCTGTAAACAGTCATACAAACATACATAAATCTCTAACAGGGGAGGATTTGCCAGAGTGCACTTGGAGAATGAAAGCAGGCAGAATCATTTCACTGACTTCTTTTTCTACCAGCCTACTTTATAATCTATTGTACATACGTGTATATTGACATATATATTCCTGAACAGCATCAATAGCAGCTTCGACTTGACGCTTTCCTCCCCTCTAGTGTATGCCAATTATTCTTTACTAGATATAGGCACTTAGACTATGCATATTCCTCATTTGTAGTAGCAGTTCGTGCAAACTATCGTAAAACTATCGGCCTAACTTTGTTATTCTGGAGCGCAATACTGAGCGCAACTTCATTATATAGGATCCACTTTATATTCTACATACTAGTTCATTCAGATTTGAAATCTTTAGCAAAGCTGTGGTGGCATTTGTCGTGAGTACTATCGGCTTAGCTCAGCTATTTTTTTTAGATATCTCCTTTAAACTTATACCATCTTAATTACATGTTGCCATGTTGCTATTCATATGCTCTTCAAATTTCCTTAATATAGCAAAGTTACAGCAAAATTTATCGAAAAACCACCGGCTTATATAAATTATTGTATTTTGCCAGATATCGCCACCAAACTCGACATATCATTTTCATATGTTGTTTTCTTTTTGTTCTGCAAATTTCATCAAGATCGTAAGACCCTTTCTGTAGCTACAGTGGATAGATCGTTTAACAGTTGATATGCTTCAAATTGATATGGTATAGATGATATATGATACATATATATACATACATATTGTATAGTATATGAATCATTTAGTAAACATTCTTCCCTGATTTCCCTCACTATTCCGATTAAGTTTAAGTTTAATTTGCGCTACCTTTAGTAGGATCTCTTTCCGCCCCTCTACCCCAGTGCCTCCTCTGCGTGTCCCACTCCAATCTAGCGTATTCTTAGCCCCTTCCCTTTCCACTCCTCCCTCTCCCTCTCTTTCTCTCACTCTCTGTCTCCCCCCTTTCCCCAGCTCTGCTGCTGCTGCTTATCTCTCTCTTGTGCTGGCCTTGTAAACGATGTGTCAATGTTTTTGTGGCACTTGCTGCAAGTGGCATGTTCAGTGCGCATCTCGCGTGGCTGCCACATGCCAAACATGCCGCCGCAGCACCAGAGGCAGCAGCGACAAAGCGCTGAGCGCTGCATTTTTTGCACAACGCGAGGCGCAACGAGGGGCGCGACGCGGGGCAGACGAGGCAGCGTTGTTTAGTGCATAAATCACAGGGGGCAGGACGCAAGAGGCAGGATGAAGGTTGCATGCAGACAGGCAGGCTGGCAGGACACAGCATTCAGCCCGCAGAGGCAGGAACTGTAACTGGACGGAGGCGCGACTGTTATCAGCGGCATGCCACGTGTGGCAGAGGCCGCTGCGCTTTATTAGGGTTGCAAATGTGTGTGCAGTCTGTGGCAGACGACGCGGCGACGACCCTTTCTGACCCGCCTGCATGAGAGAGAGAGAGGGAGAGGGGGAGAGAGAGGGAGAGGGGGAGGGACAGAGTCGCGCATATGTTGCATGTTTATGGGCAAACGAAATTAACGCGGGCAACTTTTGCTTTTGACGTTCAATGTGACCTCAACAAGGGGCAACAACTGCCGGCAATTACAGCCGACAAAGGCGACAACAACAATACCAATGAATACAACAACAACAGCAATAAAAACAACAGCGATTACAACAACAAAACATGCGAAAAAACCAAGGAAAATTGGAAAATTGCAAGATGCGAACAAGCCACATGAGCGGCAGGCTAGAGAGAGAAAAAGAGGGAAGGAGGGAGAGAGACGGGGAGAGAGAGATTGAGAAGACAGAGAAGGTACTAGGTAGTAGGGAAAAGCAGGGAGTGAGCGAGGGAATGGGGAGGCCGTAAGAGGAGGAGTAATTGAGGAAAAGAGCCTGCCTGGGAGGGTGTGAGAAGAAGGCTAGTATATAGATAGAGATAGAGAGGAAAGGGGAGAGAAAGAGAAAGAGAAAGAGAAAGAGAAAGAGAAAGAGAAGAAGAAGAAGAAGAAGAAGAAAGACAATGATGAGGGAGTGAGGGTGGTAGGGTGGTAGGGAGAGAGAAGAAGAGCTAACGATGCATTGTGATCTCAAGTTGCATGTGCGATAGAAGGCAACAGGGGAATATGGAAATGAGGCAGGAGAGGCGAGAGAAGTGGCAGAAGAGTAAGGAGGAGAAGTAGAAGTAGAGGCTGCAGAAGAGACTGTTAAGTATATAGACAAGGACAGTAAGGACGGTAGCAAGGTAGACAAGAGTCTAGAGACTGCAGTATAGAAAAGAAAATAGAAGGGAGAATGGGTAATGATATCAGGAAGAACAGGACAAGAGGTGTGCCGAGGGGAGAAAGGCTGGGAATGGGGAGGCAGAAGGGCTGACATGGGCAAAGTAAAGGTAAAGGTGCAGCAGGGGAAGCATGAAGACAGTAATGGAGGCGCGAAGAGATGCAGCCAAGGAGGCAGCAAGGAAAGCATCAAGGTGGCAGCAAGAGAGGCAAGAAAGGTGGCCTCAAAGGTGCAGCAAACAAGGGCACGATCCCCCAGAAGAGGCAGAGCAGGTGGCAATGCAGAAAGGGAGGCAGCAGGTAGCAGTAGTTTTGGCTGTGGAACGGAGGCATTTAAGGGGCAACAGAGCAAGTAAGAAAGCACGAAGGCGGGCGGCAAAGAGAGTAGCAGGGAAGGGAAAGTGATAGATAGGCAAGGGCAGGCATTAAAGGAGGCAGGGGAGGCATTAAAGGAAGCAGCAAGAACAGGCAGTAAAGGATGCACCAGCAAAGAAGCGAGTAAGGTAAGCAGGCAGCAAAGGAGCAAGGCAGGAAAGGTCGGCCGCAATGAGAAGCCAGCAACACTCGCCAACACATGAAATTACACTTGCCCACAGCACACGCCTCACTCTAATGAGCAGGCGCAACTCATTAGATGCCACAGCTGGCTTACAAAGTATCTAACTTCCGCAAAAAGTATCTATAACTCACCTTGGCCTCAGCTGAGCTGCTCATCCGCGATATCGAAGAAGTACCTTCCCCCCTCCCCCCTCTCGTGACTCTTATTACCTACACTGCCCTTCAAAGAGCCGCACATACATTAGCAGCAAGTTGAACATAATTAAAACGTGCAACTTGCAACGTGTGGCAAGCCACAAGGCTGCCCACACTGCCACACACTCTGCCTGCCTCACTGTGTGGGCGGGCTGCCTTGCACAGTTGTTATCCATCAACCTGCAACAACTCCTTCGCCGCCAACTCCCCCCCTCCACTCCCACCCCTTCTTGCAGGCGCCGCTGCCCGTTGCACGTCAGTGTTTGGCTTGCAACTGGCTGAGGCAGCCACGCAATGTGGCAAGAGCTAAATTTAAATCGGCCGCATGGATGAGATTGGATTTTAATTAAGTTGCGCGCTAGCAGAGTCGACAATAAATTAATTTGCAACCACTCGGGCTGCCTAAGCCTGCTGGCAAATCAAGACATTACTCATACGCCGCGTGCCCAAAAATAAACCACAATGCGCGCAGCTCGCTGATCTGACAGCGACAGCGCCGTCGACGACGACAGCAACAGCAACAGCGACGCGGCGACTAACGCGTCATGATAAATGTGCCGACGGCTTTGTCCAAATGCCGCGCAAATTAGCCGGCCAATTTGTCCATCCCCGATTATATATATGTATATGCTATATATACAGTGTACTGCATATATATAGTTATATATATTCATGATGCGTCAGCGCATCATAACAGCAAAGTGCTTCAAGGCTACATGATTATGCTGAGTGTATTGCGCTTCTATGATAGCACTCTCTCCCTTCTCTCCCTTCTCTCCTCCTATACACTAGCCTCATATTATTAGCTATAAAATCAAAATAAATGCTACAGTCGAGTGTTCTACACTGTTATATACCCTAGCCGTTACTCAAGACTTTAACTGTACCTTCACTTGAATCAGTTCTTTAATTATTTGTTGTACTGCAACTTTTCATGCCCCTGCCAAGGGTATATTAATTTTGACCAGAAATATACAACGCACCTTAGGCGTCATCTCCGACAACATAAAGTATATACAATATATTCTGAATCAGCATCAGCAGAGGAATCTAGACCTTTCCGTTTGTCCTCATATCCGTATGTCCGTCTGTTCCAACGCCAACTTGTCTCTCAGTTTTGGAGCTATCTTATTGTAACTTGTCACATATTCTTCTTATTTCCGCTCGTTGTAAATAAGTCGGAGCAAGCCGGATCGGACTGATATATCGTATAGCTGTCATACAAACTATCGGCCGACTTTTGTTATTTGTTAAGATATTGTAACCAAATTTACTACATTGGACTTTTTCTATATATATAATATGCATATATAATTTCATAAAAATCTGACCACTATAACATATAGCTGAAATAGAAACAAACGACAGAAATAAAGGTTTTTGTATGAAGACCTCTTCTGATTTTAGGAATAACTGATGCTATTAGTACCAAACAAAGTGAGACATAATATTGAGTATACACAATACCATTAAATCCTGCTCCATTATATATAACTTGTATTGCAACAATCTGTGGATATAAGTACCTGCACGAAATGAAAGTTCTATCAATAAACTATGCTTGCATTTGCTAAAAGAAGGCGTAACCAAAATATTAAACTACCTCTATCATTGTGCATTAATAGAACATATGGTCACCAAATTTAGTAGCCCCAACTCTTGTAATCTCAGAGATCAAGGCGTTCATACAGACAAAAAGACGCACATGGCTTTGTCTACCAAACTAATGATGTTGGCTAACGATATGTATACTTTATGAGTTCAGAAATGTCTCCTTCTTCTGCTTACATACTGATAGCAAGTTATAATACCCTTCTACTCTCTGCTCGACTGCATATATATCCTATATATATATCAATACATACACTGCACATATCAATATATACATTGTGTATATCAATATATACAGCCAGAGAGATCTACGCTGCGCTGTCGCATCCAATACTCTGATGGTTTTTCGATTGGCTTTCAATGCGAGATTGCATTGTCATGTGCTCAAGTTATTTGCCCTGCCCTACAGAGTTATTTCTCTCTCCCTCTCTCTCCCTCCCCCTCCCATTAGGGTAGAAGGGGGGCGTGGCTGGCCACCTAAGCCGACTTCATACACTGTTCAGATCTCGGTTTGGACACGCAGATTTCGTAGCTGCCTCTAGGCACAATTTCGCCAAGGATTCGTTGGGTTTGTTGAATGCGGGGAGGTAGAAGGAGTGAAAAGGACTGAGTTTCGTTGTCAGTTTTCATCAGTTACATTTTGGGGCTTTGCACTTCACTCTTTCCCTCATCCTCCTCCTCCTCCTCCGCCCGATTCTTCTCCCCACAGCGAAAGGGAAACGTGCAAAAAAATGCTTTCGCCTTTTTCTATCCTCGGCCCCGTTGTCATTTTAATTGTTGTTTACTGGGCTTGTCAAATGCGCACTTCAGTCCCTTGGCCGGCATGGAAACCCTGCCAGTGCCTGCAGGCGTCAAGGGTATGTGGCAGGGGGAGGTGGAGGGGCAGCTTGGAGAGGCTGCGTTGCCATCCGTCATGGCGGACCTGCTGTCTGTGACGAGGCTGTCATTGCCATACGCTCTGATTTACTGGCCAACACACACACAGACACACACACACTGCTGTATATATGCATACACACATACATGCATAGCCACATACATACACACAGGATAAAGAGAGAGGCACCTCACTAGCACCTGCTCTGTTTGATGTTCCCCTTGTCTTCTTCAACTCCTTCCAGTTCCTCTCTCTTTCCCTGTGTAACCCGTCCATCCTACTCTCCACCCCCTTTCTCTTCTTCATCCTTTCACTGCATTGTCTTCTTCGCTTTTCTTTCTTTCTTTCTTTTTTTGGCACCAAATTCACTTAGCAATATTTTTAATAAGCAAACAGCGCCTTCGCTTTATTTTGTTGCAATTTATGTTTTATTTATTGTTCGCACAAAGTGCTCAAAGCGCTTGCAGGCAACACTTCCCCCTTCCCACATTTTCTTCCCCCTCTCCCTCTCTCACTCATTCTAGCACAGCTCGACCCTTTTGCTGCCTTCTCTGCCCGCTTCCCCGCCGGCTTCGGCTTGGGCTTTCAAGTGATTATGATTATTTTTTATGCACATAACGTTACATATGCCCAGGGCCCTGAGAGGGGCAAGGGACGGAAGGAAGGGAAGGGAAGGGGAGAGAATGAGGAGCCCAACCCCAAATGCTAAAGCCAAAGCCAAAGTCAAAGCGAAAGCGTCAGGCTCATCAGGCCACGTCAAAAGCGAAAGCTAAGCCAGAATGCCAATGGGTAAAGGGAAAGGGGCCAAGAGTAGCTGGAGCGCAGAGCACACACACACACACATGTCAGTCATCTGGGCAGCATATGAATAACAAATTTAGGTAGACGTTGACGAAGTAGAAATGCGCTTTCTTCTACTAAGAAAGAAAAGAAACAACAACTGTGGCGTCCTCTATTGGTTAATTAGTGAAACTACAATAAATATAAAATTTTATTGAAATTATTAAATATTTTGAAATATCATTTATAGATTTGGTTGCCACATACTATAACAATATATTACAATAGTTTGCTTTTACTCAATTTTGAGGTTATGTTACCAGGCTTGAGGTTATGGTAAAGGATTTGAGGTTGTGTAAGCAATGTCGTTCCATCAAATATGCATACTGTATGAAGTTTTATCAAGACTAGACCAAATTTCAGAGATCTAAGAGTAAAGAATCAAGTAAAATGTAAAACTTTCTCATACTTCATGTCAAATGCAAGGAAACTGCTAATAATCATGGGGATCTGCAATGTTACTATAAAGTTAAATGGAAACAACTCATGAGAGTTGACAATTTCATGAAAATAGAATCTATAGTTACTATATTATATTTACTATATTATGTACATATGTATGTATATGTATATAATCAGTTATATATAAACTACTATATATTTATTATATTATAATATCTGTATTAGTATATTAGTATATAGTACATCATTATTTATGTTCGATATTTGTAAAAATACCTAGAAATATGTACATATCCCTCTTATTTTTGAAGAACTATATTATAAAAACATGTACACTATATACTTTAATATTGCACAATATACAATATACAAATATTTATTGAAGTAAGAGATCTATAAATTTAAAGAAATGCCTTCATTATAAAAGGTATTTGTTGCTGTTTAATTCTAATAAAATATTAGTTTCGAATAATATTCGAATTATAGATAATATAAATATAAATCTATAAATGGTGGCTGCTTTCTGGCTCAAATTAAAGGGACTCAAGCCTAGTACTATTGCCGTGATGCCCCAACGTGAGTACTGGAGCAGGGTATTTAGCAGCTGTGTTCAAAGGTAGCCAGGCGAAGGCGTCTAAGCTGCGGAATGGGTTACTTAGGCTCTTCAAATACGCGTGTGTATGTGTACGTGTGTGTGTGTGTGTGTGTGTGTGGGAGAGTGTGTGTGTGTGCTGCCTGACTGAAGTGTAGCCACAGGGCAGTGTAGCCAACAGGACACGACGAGGACGAATGGCGTGCGTTGATTTTTACTGTTATTACTTGTGTGTGCCCTCTTTGCCCCTCCGCCCACGCATCCAGCAGGCTCCAGCAGATGTCTGCTGTCTATGAATGTGCTCTCCACGTTGTCCACATCTCTGTCTCTGACTCTGTCTGTGTCTGTGTCTGACCCCTTCTTCCTCTCCTCTGGCGTATGCTGTCCATATTTGTCTGGCCATTTGTGTTTTGTGTAAGCAGTTAATTGGATCAGGGGCTGCCAGGGACACGGAGAGAGAGTCCAGCTACACCGAGCTCTTTACCTGCCCCCCACTGCTGCTGCATCTTGAGTTTGCAGCATCTTGTTGCAAAAACGGCATAAAATATTGTTGCATACCTCATGGCGCTGGCAGGCAAACAAACGGTAAATATTTCATAAGCTGTCAGTGGCTGAGGCAGCTGGGGCAGCTGCCGAAATGTCAACATCATCATCATCTGCCCCTGGAAGCAGTAAAGACTGCAGAGATTGGAGACACTGCAGAGACTGCAGACTGAAGAGACCTTCTGCCAAGTCGACTTGATGTCTTTAGTCGCCTCCCACTCCACTCTCTCTCTCTCTCTCTCTCAACCTCCCTCGGCTCTTCATGGAATCTATTAAATTATTTTTGTTGCTAATAAATTTATATATAAATAGCAGCAGCAAGAACAACAACAGCATCTGTCTTGCAAACGATTCTACTGAATCCAAAATTCCAAGTTCTGTTCTCCTTCTTTCCCCTCTCTGTCTCCTCACATGCGAAATGTTAAATCGAACACGCTGTTGATTGTGCCCGCAAAGGGGGGAGGAAGGAGGATGCTTAACATTCGTCTCGAGCTAGTCATGCGCAACTACAACAACAACATCAGCAGCAACAGCAACAGCAACGCGCTGCAGAAACAACAATAGACAAGCCACAAACACAAGAGATCCCGCACTGAGGCTACCGTCATGACGATGCTCGACTCGGGATCTGTGCTGCAAGATGAGCGAGGGTCGCTTTAAGTATTCGTAATGCAATGAAAGTGTGCAAAGACATTGAGTGAAAGCTGTCTAAAAAATAATTTATATTAAACAGCTGTTCGCGTCTGTATGAACACTTAGATCTCAGAGAATATTAGAGCTACAGTTGTTAAATTTGCTAACAATACTCGTATGTGTTGTTACTGCACGAGGATAAAACCTATTTTAGAATTTCGCCACGCCCCGCTCTGACTGTTAAATTAAAAAACAAAATCCTATGCAAGCCTAATTTAACAGCCAAACCGTTCATTTATGGTGTTTATATTGATAAGCACCTTCTAAATGATCTCTCAGGTGTCCGTTTAAGAGAGTTTTCTGCGTATTTCTATATTTTCAACAATATTTCATGCGTACAGAGTAATTTTTTTAGTTATTCTACACTAACTAACAGTATGTTACAACAAGTACAACAGCTATCACTACCAAACGATTTCTGAAGTGTCCGGCTAAGAGAGGTTTTCGTATTTACTCATATCAACGACTTTTTTCTATCCGTTAAAAGTATTAGTTTATTATTATGTTATAATTTACAATATTTTACAGTCTTTACAGTAACTATCGCAATCCGATTAATACACAAAGTGTCCGTCCAAAAGAGGTTTACCTCTTTCTGCTATTGCCAACTATTTATCATGATTAAAAAGTATTGCTACAGCAAGTTTAACATTTAAACAGTTTCTTCGTTTGAATCTGAGAATCTTTTTCTTCCTTTGTTTTCTGACTTTGCTTGCCTTGCAAACTAATTGAGCAACCCAGGTGCTTGGCTAATGATATGTATGGCATATAGAGCCGCAACACAAAAAAAAAAATAACAAGCTGGCAAAAAACCCGACAGCAGCAGCAACAACAACAACAACAACAGCAGCAGCGAGAGACATAAATCAAAATTTGTGCAGCGGCAACGTTTTTCCAGCTTTGCCGAAAAGTTGCCGCCCCAAACAGAGGCAGAGAAGAGGAGGAGGGGAAACATGTGAAGCTGCCACTTGCAAATGGAAATGGAAATGGAAACGTTGTTGCAGTTGCAGGCGATGGATGCAACGCGATGGAAGCCGAAGGAGTCGCGCGTCAAGTGCCGCTAAACGTAATGTAAATAAGCATTTAACAGCAGCAGCAGCAACAACAACATCACTAACAACAACATCAACTGCAACATCAACAGCAGCAACATCAACAGCAGCAACATCAACGGCAGCAACAGCAGCAGCAACAACAACAGCAACAGTGGCAATAAATGGCATTACAAACAACGAGCAAATAAATCGCATTGAAGCGCAGTCAACGTCGCCCTCTGACACCCCCCTTCACTCTCCTCATCCTCATGCACCCCTGCTACTGCTGCCAGCGCATTTAACATTTACAACATGCAACAGATTTATGCATGCAACAACAGCAGAGGCAGCAACAACAACAGCAGAGGCAGCAACAACACATGGTGTTGACTTATGCTGGCAGCTTTCAAGGCGTCGGCTGCCCAACTGCCAACATGCAACAGCCCCCCTGGGGCGCCTCAGCCCCGCTCTACAGCCTCCCCTCTTTATTCTTGCCGCTGCAAGGTGCAGCAGGCAAAGGCGGCCTGCAACATGATGAACATGTTCAAATCGAGCTGTGCCTGCCGAGCCCAAGTTCTTGGATTGTTAGCAAAGCGTAACCCCAGTTACAAGACCTAAGCTTAAGTTATGTTCCCGTTCCTGAGGTTAATTCTACACAGGGTATAACCCTATACGACGTTGGTATAGGATTCTTCTCTTCGTGAGAAAGGCATTCATTGCCCTCTTTGATGATTCTTCAATGAATATTCCATCATATATGTATATATAAATGTATATATACATATGCCATCTTGGTATAGGATTCTTCTCTTCATGAGAAAGGAATTCATTTGATAATTGATGATTCTTCTACAGATATTCCATCTGATCTTTCTATGTGAAAGATGTTTTCCTTTTGTTTACTTTGAATGTGATCAGGAAAATCATATATACCATATATACAATAAATATATGTATGCATAACATTTACCATGTTGTTTGATTCTTCACATATAGTCAATAGAATATTTTGATACATATTAATAATATTATATTGTTATATATTCCATTTAATATTATTGAGTGATGTTTCTGCATTTTCCATATATTCTATATTGATCTATATTTAGAGCACAGAGGCTCTACTCTTTCTATATGATATTCCTCCTTTAACCATATACTATATGTATATATTTAAATATATATTTGCAGGGTATTGTTTTCATCTTCCTGTTTGATGATCCCTTATGGGATATATCCTTTGGTCTTATTGAGGGATATTTCTCCACTTACTCTACTTGCTATAGAATACTCCTCTATATGTTATGTTATAATCTTTGTATTTAATCTATAACTTCAAGTTCAAGGAATCATAATACTCCTGTGCTTCATCTTTGCTCCTTTCCATATTCCATTTAATAATTCTCTGTACAATTTCTGCATTTCTTCTTCCATGTCATCTATAAATTTTGAATTTCTAATTGTCTTTTCTCTGCCATTTCTGAATTTGAATATCATAACATAAACAAAATGAAACTCTCTCAAATCAGAAAAAACTATAAGTGATATATCAATGAAGTTTGAACTATATGTACATAGGATATACAGTGGGTACAACAGTTGAAGAACAGCAGCAGAAGAAGGAAACTGCTTTTTAGAGAACTAACTTCTGTGTATCTGTCTGTCTGTCTGTCTCCCTCCTACAACTTCCTCATACCACACAGAAAGAACAGGACTCTTCCATCTTTATAGTTATAGTTATAGTTATAGCTCATATAATGATAATGCTCTATATCTGTAATATCTGAGATTTCCTTACATGCCAGTGCAGACATTAATCATGTTAAAACCGTAATGAGAGAGATGCGAGTGCGATCTTGCACTCTTTGCCGTATTTGTCTGGCTGTAAATCATGTGCCCAGATCTATCTGGGTCCTCTACCTCTCTCCCTCTCTCACTTCCCCCCTCTCGAACTTTGGCTGTCAGCGCACAGATTTATTCCGCTGAAGCCAAAAACAACTGTTAATGAGGCAAACAGCGAGGCAAGTTGCGCAAGTGGCCCACAAGGTGGGGCGCCATATGCAAAGAGGCAGCCCCAAGAGGCAGCCCAAGTTGACTGCGACGCCGACTGCGACTGCGTCGCTGACGTAGGCGTGAAGTGTGAAGTGCAATCAAAGTGCAGCGGGCCGGGCAGGTGCCAAAGTTGTTTAATCACACGATTTTAACACACAATTTGAGTCGGAGGAGAAGAGAGAGAGAGAGAGAGAACCGCTTGGGAATTGGGGTTAGCCATGCCATGAGTGGGTGTGCCCAAGGGAGGAGGGAGTGGGAGAGGGAGAGGGAGGGGGAGGAGAACTGCCGCTGTCAAATAAAAATCTCATTAGCCGACGCCAAGTTGACCAAATTGCAACATGTTTTGCGGCACGCCCACAAAGCAAATGACGAACTGCCCGCCCCAGCCCTGCCTCCCTCACACGCTGCCAGAGGGCGCTGCACAAACAACGAGTAAAACAAACAGTGCCGAAAAAAGAGCTAAGCAAAAATAAATAAAAAAGCCAAATTGAAATAAACAAAAAACTCGAATCGGGGCAAAAATCAAGCAAAACATCGAAAGCAATTAAAACTAAAGCTGTCGAACGAGCAACGAACACGATAGACACGATGATAATGATCATTTGAGGCCGATAATCACGATGATGATGAGCTGCCTCACTCTGTCCCCCCCCCTCTCTCTCTCTCTCTCTGCCTGCAGCAGGTGTTTGACTACCTCGCCTTGGGCCATTCGTGTAATAAACTCGATGCTGGCAAAGTTATTCGGGATTCCCAAGAAAAGAAGGGCTGTAGAGTAGTAGAAAGGTGTTGAGGAACTTGCAGGCGGGTTGTTGGGGGGCATTAGGCAGCTTGCAGGCAGTCTACTTAGCACCCAAGGTAGGCCAAGGCTCTTGGCCCAGCAAGACATGACTTGAATGTCAGTCAGATCTTCAGCGAACTATTCAAGATAGGTCTATAGTTCATAAGGGGTATACTACCTTCTATTTCAGTACCATTTAATTATATTATATTGCTTTATGTACCCATTGAAAGGGTTCAAGAGCTCGTAGAGCCTACCAACTATACACATATTCTAAGGCAACATAAATATCCGAGTCGTTGCAGCCGTGCCCATCTGTATCTCCCTGTCTCTAGTCCTCTCCTTCGGTCTCTCTGTCTGTATGAACGTCCTAATCTCAGCAAATGAAAAGCTACGCACATCAATCTTCGCATACAAGTTCCTGTTTACCTTAACCAGAACAAGCTTACCTAAAATCTAAGTGCCACGCCTACTGCCCACGTTAACTTAATAATATAATAATAATTTGAGTAAATTTTTAGGTCTTAGCAAAGCGACGTCAACGTAGACTAAGTCAGCCTAACAGTTATTATATAATATATAATAATATATAATCTGGTTCCATCAGGCGATTTGGCCATAGCCGTGTTTTTGTCAGTTCGTTCTACGATATGTTTCTCTTTCTTTTTAAATAACAGCTCGTCTGTCTTTATATATCTTAGTCTCTCCGTCTCTCCTTCTCCCCCACTCTCTCCGCCTTCTCTCTCCCTCTCTCCCCCCTCTATGTCCCCTTCTCTCTCTCTTCCTTTTTACCAGTTCCTCTGTCTATTCAACTCTTCACAAACCTTCATAGAAAACTCCTTTCTGTCTGTCACAAATTCATCCCCAGCTTCACATTAAATCGTGTGCAGGGTATTTAACAGTCGAATGCTTCCAGCTTTCACTCAGCAACTCTACGTTCTTCCATTGTTGTTGTTGTTGTTAATGTTGTTGTATTGCGTATTTTTACTTTAATTAAATTTTACACAAATATTTGAAAAAGTATTTGAAAATTGAAGTCGATGTCGAGCAACCCTGTTTCCAGATAACCAGCCAGACTTAGGGGGAATATCTTTGTGCCTCTGTGTGTGTGTCTGTGAGTGTGTCCGTTGGCCGGGTTGCTGGGTCCTTCGTTTGCACACACCTGTGTGCAAAGGTAGCAGACCCAAAAAGGGTTTTTTCAACAATTTGAACTCAAGCAAACTGGACAGGCCTATGAACAGCCCCTTAACCACCTTCACCCCCGTCTCCCCACTGACAAGTTGAGCATTATTTTGCCAAGATTTCGTTTTCAGCATTGGCTTTTGTCTATCTACCTAAAGGGGGGTGGCATAGGAAGGGCAGGAGGGGGTAAGACTGCCCTGACAGGCGCTAAAAGACAACGAGATTAAGTCATCGAAGCGTATAAAAAGGGAAAGTGCAACAACAACAAGAACAACCACAATAATCGTAATGTGGCTTTTATTGTAGTCGTGTGTGTGGCTCAAGGGGGCCCCTGAGATACCCCACATATATATCTACTATAGTATATCTTTCTTCTCAACGCGAAGCATTCAAAATATTTTCATTTGACAAATTTCGCATTATACTTGAATAAAGCTGAGTGGGAGGGGGTGTGAAGAGGGTGTCTCTGTGTGTGTGTGTGTGTGTGTGTATCTTTATGCTGGGTATATATAGGTAATTTCTTTTTGCTTTTACTGTTGTTCTTATTGTTGTTGTTGTCTTTTGGGTGGTTGTTCTGTGTGTGTTTAGTGCTTGTCTATGCTGCTGTTTATTTGCCCGCCAGCGTACCCTGCCCCTGCCCCTGCCCCAGCTGCCCTTTCCCTTCAGGCTCACTTTAATTTGGCATGTTTTTTAGCATTTCTCCTGCTCACTCTTTCCTCCCTTTACTCTCTCTGTCCCTCCCCCTCTCTTTGGCTTTCTCTCTAGACTTTTTATTATTGAATGCGCTGCATAAAAATCTTGAGCACGTAATTATCCTTTTTTTCGCACGATTCCTGCTTCATACTCCAACTCCCCCGTTCCTCACTCCCTTCCTGCTGTTTATTTATTTATTTGACTCACCTACAAGCTGCAAGCTAAAACTGGAGCTGGACCTGAAGCTGCAACTGGAGCTAGACCTCTTGTCTCTTGCTTCGGGTACTTGTTACTTCTCCAGCATCTGCCCCACCTCCCTCCCCCTCCTTGTTTTATGACATCTTGTTATTTTTATTGTTATTGAGTTGCCTCGTTTGGCTTGCCTCGTGTTCTCGTGCCACATAAATTCTTTGCCCCATTGTCAGGGTCCCCCATTTCGGGGATGTTATTAATTTTTGTTCCCTTTCGGCGACTGCAAACGAGCTTATTAGCGGCATGTTATGTCACCTGCCCCGCCCCCTTGCCCTGTTGCTGCATTGCCAGAACATTGACAGCTTCATCTAGATCGAATATCGAATATCATATGTGTAGCGTAAGACCCTCGTCGCTCTCTAATCTTCTGGGGCTACAACAGATCGTCGAGTTTCGATTAGAAATCAAAGCCTTTTGCCGGAACAATTTTCGCAGCTACAACAACAGCAACGGCAACGGCAACTGACACCCATAATCAAATGCAAATTATCAAAAACTATCACAACAACAACAAGGGAAACAACAACAGCAACACGCATGAGGCCTGTTTACGGGGCGTGTCTAAGACAGAAAAACAAAAGAAAAAGTTTTCGGTTTCTTCGATTTTTTTCTTGCCTTTTCTTTGCTGTCGGCTTAACAGCAAAACCCACAGCAACAACAACAACAACAACAACAGCAACAACAGGAACAACAGTAATTTATGTAGATATGCCGTGGGTAGTCGTATCTTTTGATTGAGACATTTCCAAGTGCGACTTCTTGGCCATGGTCAATTAAAATCAAAGAGGGGAAAACACAAACGAGACAAGATGATGATGTCCAAGTAGGAAATCGAATGGCAAATACCCTAGGGAATGAGGAGAGTGTATGCTGAAGATATAAAGACTTAGTGATACAAGAGATATAGACAATGATAGAAATACAGACGTAAATAGATATAGGTACTTATAGGTATGAATAGAGATGTGGACTTAGATATCAGCAGATATATGTTGGAAAATTTAAACTACACATTTTAAACTATACACCTAGAATAAGTAGACGGATAGACAGCTATAGTTAATAGATACAGCAACAGGTAGATGGATATAAACTATATATCTAACGATTACTAAAGGCCACTGATTAACTAAATTGAAATAATCAAACGTTCAAGTTTATGTATAAAAAAAATATCTAGAAAATATACCCTTTTATAAATATAACCACAAAGAAAGGCTACCTTCGGCCTGGTTGAGAATATATATACTTTATGGGGTCGGCCTAAGGTTTGTTGCAAACTCCTGGCCCATTGCAAGGGTATAAAAACAGATTATATAGAAGATATATTAAAATGTATAAGAGAAGAAGAGAAAAATAGATAGATTAAGGTCTTAAGTAGCTGCAAGATATAACAAGGAGTCCATTGAGTAAGATGATATTAGATGAACAGACAGTGATATCTAATATGAACGCATTCGAAATATGCGAATAATTAAACTGATTTTAAACTTGATAGAAAGAGAGGAAACTGTCGGAAAATGTCGCTTAATCCTTCTCTCCTATGCACCTCTCCTGCCTACTACATATATTACTAACCTTTAACTACATATATAATGCATACATATACATAAACTACATATATAATGAATACATATCCCGGTAGATCAAGAGAAGACTCTGTAGCACAGACTCTGTTCTACTCTGTTCTCTGTAGAATAGAGTCTGTTCTACAGATTCTCCTCTCACTCTCCCAGTCTTTCCTCGTACAAACTGCCCCAGCTGGTCAGGTGAGGCCGCAGCGTGTTAGGGCAACTAGCATAGCCCGGCCTGGACTGGAAGCTGGCTAGCTGGCTAGCTGGCGCAACGCCTATCGATTTCAATCGTCCGACAACGGGTGAAGAGTCCGACACGCCAAAGCGCAATCAAAAAGCGTTTTTAATAATGCGCTAAGTGATTGTTAAGCGCGACTCGAGACTCGATGCGATGGGGGCGTGAGTGAAGCAGACGGAGGGAAGAGTGTGGAGCGTGTAGAGGCGAGTGGTGCTTGAAGAGTCGGGAGTTGAGGCGAGCTTTCCCAATCGTCGAAGTAGGCAAACTCATTAATGAACTGTTGTTGTTGTTGCTGTTGTTGTTGCTACAGCATCTTCCCCGAGCGCACCCACGCGGCCTTCGACGGCAGACGCTGCTGGTCTAGGGCCTGCCCTACCCTCTTCCCCCTGCTTTGTTGGCTCGGCTCTCTGCGCCTATTAAAACTCAATTACATTTAATTAATCAAGGCGGCTTTAGCACCCGCCGATGACATTGCACAATTGCAGGCGCCAATGGGGGAGGCAGCGCGGGGAGAGGGAAGGGAGGTGGTAGGGAAAACAGTGCAGTACCAACTTGGACTTGGCCTGACATTGGCTTCATTAGGCACGCATCGCTCTCTCGAAGTGTGCAAACAGTTCCAGCAACCACAACAACAACAACAACAACACAAATTGAGGCAGAGTAAACAAATGCGGCAGGCGACAAAAACAAACACGTTCGAACTTGCTTGGTCTTGTTCAATGTGCCAACTCATTAGTTGCAGCTGAAGTGTCTGAAGTGAAAGGTGCGAAGCAGTTGCCAAGGAGTGGGGGGAGGCGAGATTACGTTTAATGAGCAGTCGAGAAGGAGGAGGAGTTGGAGTTCTCAAGGTGAAAGCGAAGAAGAAGATCTAAATGCAAGATCTGCCAAACAAAAACGGCTGTTCTAGCCGAATCTTCATTGCTGACATTGTGGGACCTTCTTCCATCCCCCCCTCCCCATTCTCTGTGCTTGCTTATCACGCCCAGCTCTGCACACCATTCCAAGATTATAAA
Organism: Zaprionus ornatus; assembly: GCA_018904035.1. NCBI lineage: Eukaryota > Metazoa > Arthropoda > Insecta > Diptera > Drosophilidae > Zaprionus > Zaprionus ornatus. The sequence goes on from JAEIFZ010000001.1 coordinate 24,666,870, forward strand.
TGACAAACAAAGCGGCGAAAGTCACGAGAGTCACCTGGCGTTAAAAGAAAATAAGAAACAAGTAATAAAAGCAACAATCGAGTGCATCAGACTGTAGGATACCCTACACCTCATTCTAAACAAACCCTAATCGATGTTTAGAAAAAAACAGAATGAAAAAGACTCAAACACTTCGCATTATAAACACAAATTATCAATTTGTGTGAGTAAAGTGCGTTGCATTCAACATTTGAAATACATTGTAGCTACGCCTGCTTTAAAGGCACCTTCTTGCCAAATTTAGTTTCTCTAACTTATATAGCTGCTGAGTTTAGCGCGTTCATACAGACCGAAATGGCTGAATTTGCAGTCACTTGTTTATATTGCTGCTGAAATTGACTTGACATGGCTAAATCAGCTTAGCTACTGCAGCTAAAGCGTACTCGAAGGTGCCCTCTGCCACACATCAATACATAAGGAGAGAGTATACCCTGTTTTGTGCATTTCAAAGGGTATAAAAGTATAATAATATTTGTATTGGGCAAACAATGCGCTGCTTTGCAGCTACCGAAAATGTTCTCAATGAGAACAAGAGGAAAAATGACTTCATTAAAAGTTTGGAAAGCCAAGAAGAAAGAAGATAGAATGAACGAACTGTCCAAGGTATCTACCGGGTCCGGGTGGGGTCCAGCTGGCGTTGCGATAAGAAACTCATAATTGGTGTCATTAAAAAAGCCATTTCGGGAAGTTGTTCATCTTGTGCCAACGACAATTATGCTGCCAACTGCAGCGACTAAAAGATACATAAATATGTAATTTATTAAGAGTGCGAGAGGGAGGCAAGCTGCAGAGAGAGAGAGAGAGAGAGAGAGAGGGAGAGAGATGGACAAAACACGGCAAAAGGCAGGCAGGCAAAATAAATGTTTACAACAATGCGTTGGCTTTTTGTTTATTGTTATCATTATTTAGCCAAGCAACTGAGAGGGGGAGTGCTGTGGGAGGGGGGGGGGGGGAGGAGGAGGGGAAGAGGTGGTTGGCTACTGCAAACTTTTTTAGCTGCCGCTTATCGCTCGCCTTTAGTTTGCTTTGGCGCTGCTCTTTTTTTTAATTATAAAAGTGCGATAAATGTGACAAGGCAAACGATGAGAAAGGCAGAGAAAGAGAGCGCAAGGGGGGAGGGGCAGGACAAGATAGCCCTGGCACAGTCGTTAAGGCCTTCGCCGAGCGAGTTTTTTATGCGCCGGGCCCCCCAAGAGGCTTTGCGCCTTTGTCAAGAGTTGCCCACGAAGCATTTAATAAACACCAAGTCCGGATGAGGCCCGGACGAGGATGAGGATGAGAACTGAAGTGTCCTCCTGCTGTCCCGTTGTTCGTTGTTCTAGGCAATATGAAATTGCAAATGTCTGCCCACACACACAGACACACACAGAGAAAGAGAAACAGAAGGACATAAAGTAAACGACAAAAGATACGAAGAGATACGAGAAGATACAATAACCGCAAAAACGCAAAAAGATACTCGAGTTGCCTCCAGTTGCCTCAACTTGGCATCGGCATTCGCATATTTTGTGGCATTTGCCTTTGTTTTGTCTCTTGCCTCTTGTGTCCTGTTGTCTTCCTCAGCTTCTATTTCTACTTCTTCTTGCCATGTCACTTGCCCATAAATATTATCTGCCACAGCAGCAGCCTGTGCCTGTCCCTCTTCTCCTGCTTTGTCCTGGTCAAGTGTTAATTTCCCCGAAAAGTCAACTCTCTCTCTCTCTCTCTCACAATTAACTGTTGCCTGGAAAAAGGAAAAACGTTGAAAAAAACCTATTGAAACACTGTGAAAAACAGTGAAAAACAGTTTAAAATAATTGCCTGCAGACTCTAGAATTGGGAAGAGAGTAGAAAAGGGAGCAAAGAATGCAGAAATATTTCTCTCCTGCCATTGTCTTAATATGCAAATTGCATTGTCCCAGCGCAGCAGCAGTTTCTCTAGTCTACCAGTCTACCAGTCTTCGATAGTCTTCTACAGTCTTCAGGTCTTCTGCTCAGTCTCAAGGCCCGCTAGTAGCAGAGCAGATCGTTGATTTCCTCTTGACCTCGCGCATTTGGGGGCCAAATATTAATAAAGACTCCGCTGCCGAATCATGATCCCGCATCGAGAATCGCAACAGATCGCTACAGATTGTAGACTGCTGATTGTAGACTGCAAGACTGCAAAACTGCCAAACTGGCAGACTGGCAGACTGGCAGACTGAGAGACTCGCTGGCAAAGCGAGGTAAATGTTGCACATTTTACTTATGATTATCGAGTCGATTTCGTTGGCTTTTGTTGTCGTTGTGATTTGCTCGACGATTCTCAACTTTCACGATTTGTTGCCCATGCGAAAAGTCTCTTTCTTCAGCCTCTTCTTCCCGTCTTCCACTCCCCTACTGGCTTCATTATTCTCGCTACTCCTATTGTTGACAATTGTTGTTGTAGTTGTTGTTGGTCTTACCTGTCCTCAAAGTGAACGGCAAACAACAATTGTCTGTCCCTGCCCCGACTGTGAATTGAGTTCTCAGCTATCCAGTTACCTGGACATCGCGATAAACGATCCACTTACGACCCGAGCAAATCGAATTATCTTTCGCAGTATGATTGGCCCTAGTTCAATTTTGTACTGACCTTAACGATTGCTCATTTGTTACTTACTGGCCACAAAAAAAATCGATGATCTCTTAGATTCTTTAATTAAAAGAAACCAACTGCAATAAGAATGATCTAAACGATCCAAGCAATTCGCATTCTATTCGAAATCAATCACAATAGTCCTATTCTATAAATACTAAAGTATTCAAATGTGATTATTTACTCGAGTCCACTATATACACTCTATATACCTATCAAATCTGTTATGATTTACATTTTAAAATTTTCAATAATATTTCCAATGTGTTCATTATACCCTTGCAGCCTGTATATTCATTTTTGCCAGGAGTTTGCATTAAAAAAATCTCCAAACCCAAAAAGTATATATTATATATTCTGAATCAACAGAGGAATCGAACTAACCCTGTCCGAGTGTCCGTCTGTTGCAAGGCAAACTTGTTTTAGAGCTATCTTAATAAAACTTGGCTGTAAATAAGTCGTAACTAACTGGATCGGACTAATATATCGTATAGTTGCCATACAAAGTATCGGCCGATTTTTGTTATTTGTTACGATATTGAAACCACATTTTTAACATCGAACTTTCTCTTCATTAACAAAAGGCATATAAAATTTCATAAGAATCTGAACACTAAAACATATATTTGCCATAGGAACAACCGTCCGGAATCGAGGTTTTTGTATGAAGACCTGTTCTGATTTTATAATAATTGAACTTACCTGAACTTGCCAACCAAAGTGAGACATAATATTGAATATAAAATTCATTAAATTCTGCTCCATTATATATAACTAGTATTGGAACGATCGGAGAATATAAGAACCTGCAAGGGTAAAGAAACTTCAGCATGACGAACGTAGCTTTTCATTCTGGTTCAAATTTGTATTCGCTTTAAATTGGACAATGCAAATGAAATTCCTTTTAAATCTGAACAGATTTTAGGAAACTTATAGAATAAATATATCTACCATATCTATATATCGTATATCACATTCATTTCATTAGTTACTTAGCTCATATGACGACCCTGTTGGTTAAAATTCAAAATTCTTTAATCTATTTTTTCTCTAGAAAAAAACTTTACACATTTCTTTCGTGAAAATCGTTTCCAATGTGGTATGCAAATCTCTGTTCTGCATCTCTATTCATGACAACTGATATGTTTATAAGGTAGTTCAATCTTTCATTGCTCAATTTGATTAACAGGCAAAGGAAGATTTCATCTTTTGTTGCTCATCTCGTTTTTGGGAATATTTCCCTTACGAAGCAATTCATAAAATAACATTTCCATTTTGGCAACTATGTGGCCAGCACACACACACACACACACACACACACACTGACATACACACCTGTTAGGGTTCTGTGAAGCAGTGGCATTGTGCAGAGAATGGGAGAGATCTGGGAAAAAAAAGGCTTGAAAAATGTGCTCCGAATGCGAATGCAGCCCAGACAGAACGACTCTCTGTCTATGTCTGTCCCACTGTCTATTCGTCTGTCTGTCTGTCCGTCTGTCTGTCTGTCTGTCTGTCTGTTTGTCCCTCTGTCTGTCCCTTTGTCCATGAGCCTCTCTCCTGTCCGCCTAGCAAATGTAAATAAATGCAAAGGCAACTCAGCTCTCTGAGCTCAGCCGCCTCACAGGACCGAAAGAGAAAGGTAGAGTGGAAGCGGGGCAGCAACAGTGACTGCAACATAGTTTTGCATGCATTTCTCGGATGCTGCTGAATGGAAGCGGGTCCAAAATGTGCAACATGGCAACAAAAAGGGCGACAGCTGCTGCCGCTTTTGCAAAACTCATTGAACAATTGACCAAATCGAAGCCTCCTCGACCATAGAGAGATCTCCGGCTGAATACAATAAATGTGGTACCTTCACCGCCCCCGGACCCCGCCCTGCACCGTATTGAAGCATAACAAAAAGATTAAAATGCATAAAAACGAAACGAAACCGAACCCAGAGACAGAGACAGAGACTGAGACAGAGACTGAGCTGAGGCTAGAGAAAAACAGTAAACAGTAAAAACCAAACTGGCTCTTCTTACTTCCATCTCTCTCTCGCCCTCTCTCCCCGCACTTCTCTTGGGCATTGTCCATGGGACGACCGCCCAAAAGGCAACTCCTATTAATTTGCCTAAGTGCCGTAAATGGCCAAACTGTGCAACACAAAAGGATCTGAGAGCGCTTCTTCTTCCCAGCTGGAGATTTTACACGTATCTCACTGATCGCACCTACACTCCCCGCACCCTCTCCGTTTTCCCTTCGACACCAAGACGAATTGTCACTGCTGAATAGCGCAAATTGCAATGCTAAAATACCCTAACAAAATATTCATTCAGTACTTCCGGCTGGTTGAGCAGAAACCTTTGCCACGCTTGATGCGATTATAGGATCTAAAATATCAGATTTATTTGCCAATTTTGCCAATTTCGCATGCATATGCTAGATATATGCATGATGGGACGGGCATTTATATTATTAGAGACACAGCAGATTTGCAGCTATGCTTGAGAAATAGAGTTCCAGAGCTCCCGAGTTCTTCCAAATTAAGCAAATCTCTTCAATTACGGCACGTATCGCACAAGTGTCACGTAGGAAATGTATGATATACACAAATAGACTATATGTACTACAATATATATAATGCAATAGATTCTCAATAATATGTTAAAAGTACTTGCACAATTTGAGTTGTATATCTTTAAACATGATCAAATTGTTTGGAATAATGTTTTATTATTCTCATAGATGGGTATTATAATCAGCAAGAAAGGCAACCTTGGCATGCCGAAGGTTCTATACCCTTGCAGATTCTTAATTCTTCCGATCGGTCCAATAATAGCTACATATAATGGTGCAGGATCTAATGGTATTGTGTATATTCAATGTTATGTCTCGCTTTGATTGGCACTGATAAGTTCAGTTATTTCTAAAATCAGAACAGTTCTTCAAACAAAAACCTCCATGCCGGACGATTGTTCCTATGGTAGCTATATGTTATAGATGTCAGATTCTTATAATAATAGGCATATTGTATATAAAGAAAGAGTCCGATGTTGGTTATAATATGTCAACAAATAACAAAAAACAGCCGACAGCTTGTATGGCAGCTATACGATATATGGGTTCGATCCGGCTAGTTTTGACATATTTACAGCGTGCAGATGTAAGAAGCATATGTGCCAAGTTTCATTAAGATAACTTCAAATCTGCGTTGTAACAGACGGACACATGGACAGACGGACGGGGCTAGTTTGATGCCGCTGCTGATGCTGATTCAGAATATATATACAATATTCATGGAGTCGGAGATGTCTCCTAAAGTGCGTTGCAAACTGCACGCCAAAATTAATATACCCTCTGCAAGGTTATAAAAATGCATGCACAACAGGCGAGAGTAGGACCCTAAAAGTGTATATATTCCTGAGCAGCATCAACATCAGCGCCGTTTCCATCGTTTTGTTCGTATGAACACGTATATCTCTGAGAATATAAGAGCTTGGACTACCTAATCCGCTGACAATATGTCTGACTATTGTACGCCGCGTAAATTAACTTTAGAATTTAACCACACCCACGTTTTCTCCAGGAAAACCAAACAAAAAAGGTATGCAATCGCATTTTGTAAGATAGAATACTTATTTTTGCTGTGTACCATAACAATTATCATTGAAGTGGTTTCTGTAGATTTATTTGTGATCGGATAATAAACTTTTTTTTTTCTTAAATGAATCTATATACATTATATATATATTTAAGATATGATATGGAAGATATATTCAACATTATATTGGCACAATTCACAGCGCACTCCCCAAAGCACTTGCAAAAGTCGCAGCACGCGCTCAGTAAGTTGGGAAAGGGCAACAAGTTGCAAGTTGCAACAGCGAAAAAGTTGGCGTGACATTGAAAACGAAGACGAAGAAGGAAGGGGAGGAGTAGGAGGTGAAGTGGGATGGGAATGGGGCATGAGGGAATCGCATTGCTGATTTATGTTGGAACTGGACGTTTTGACCCCGCGAACGCATCACATTTCAGTTGCTGTTGCAGTTGTTGTTGCTGCCGCTGATTCTGTTGTTGCAGTTGTCGCTTCTAGTGGTTCCACTGAATTTGTTGCTCCCGTCGCAGATTGCCGATCTGTGGGACAAAGTCGACTGACATTGACAGAGAGTGCAGCCAGGCAGGCAGGCAGGCAGAGAAGCAGGGGTAGCTGGGGCAGGGACTGTGGGAGGGGGAAGGGGCAACTGCTCGAATTGCCCTGGGTTAATGAAATACAACATGTACAACTCTATCGAGGCGAGGCGAGGCGTGGCATGCGCGCTGTCATTGGCAAATCAGAAGCGCATATTTTCGCGCATTTAAAAATCATTAATTTGCATTAGTCGCCGTCGACTAATTAAGGCGGCAGCAACAACAACAACAGCTACAGTAGCAGCAAGAGCAGCAGGCCCTGGCCAGATACCTAGTACTTGCCTCAATCCTCCTGCCCTGCCCTGCACCCCCCCCTTGGCCACGTTACACGATTTCTTAGAGCAGGCAAGATAAACAAACAAACAAAATGCAAATGTTGCTGGTGCTGCTGCTGCTGCTGCTGTTGTTGCTGTTGCTGCTGCTGCAACAACAAGCGGCCGAAAAGTTAAACAAAACATATTGCCGCACTTGGAGGCCATCTGCGCAGCGGCGGCAGTGCTGACATTTCAACACCAGCCTTCTCCCTCCCACAGCAACCTTCCCCCTGCCTTCCGCTCCCGCTCTTCCTTGCTTCTACTCCACTTGCCTCCCTGCAGGTCTAATGACAAAGCGCGCAGAACACAATGCAAATGCGCCTGATCTTTTGAACCTGCAACTGCAACTGCAACTGGCAACCGAATCCGTATCCGAGTCGCAATCCCAAACCCAAACCCAATCAAAACAAAGATCAAAAAGCAACAACAGCAACAAGCGACGGCACTTGAGGTCGGTGTGGACGTTGACGTCGACGCTGACGCTGACGTTGATGCTAACAGCGAGGCAACGATCAGCGGGCGGGCGGCTACCGACGGCATAACCACAATAGATCTCAGTTGAAGTTGTTGTCTCTGTCACTAGCGATGTCTCCCACGCTCTTGAGCTCTCCCTGCCTCACCCTCTCTCTCTCACTCTCTTTCTCTCTCTCTCTCTCTCTCTCTCTTACACATACGATCACCTGCAAGCTGCTGTTGATCTTGTTGTTTATCTAACCTACACACGCACACACAGACAGACAACGAAGGCGTTGCTTGCAACACCAACATCAACAACGCGACTCGATCGAGTGAGTTCTCATCGAAGATCTACGCAACTTATTGATGCAATGCAGATCAGACATAGAAAGAGCATTTAAATGGATCAACAGAGAGAGAAAAGATTGATATGTTAGTAAGAGATAAACAAGATAAAAGAAAGATAATAATAACAAATGAAAGAAATAGTACAACAGTTAGAGAAAGAGGTAGAGAAATAGATTTCCATATATCATATGGTATGGATCTGTAATATTCACAGATCATATGGTATTAATCTATAATAGAAATAATAATATAATAGAAATAGAAAAAGAAACCTATACAGAATAAATACTTTATACAATATATTCATAGGTAGTTGATATGGATAGTCTTGAGCGGATAAAGACTGAAGTTATATATGTAGATCGTTGATATGTGTAGTCTAAGCTGCAATAAAATAGTAGACTGACATAAAGAGGTAATCCAAGAAGCAGACAAAGTCAGATATAGGAAATATAGTACAGTTCAAATACAGAAATATATAATATAAATGATTTAGATCGATGTAGTAGATATCATGTAGAACACTTATAGATCATAAAGAACTGACCCACGATCATAATAAAAGAAAGGGATAGATAGTTAAAATCGATAAATAGAATCGATTGACACATAAAATAAAGAAAGAGAGGGAAAATAGACAATAAGGAAATGTAGTTCAAGAAAGAAAGATTTCTACCCCTCTCCGCTGTCATGTTAGGGTATTCATTGCTCGTCTTAAAGTATTTCTTTTTTTTTTGTCTTTTGCTTATTTTACTTTTATTTTGGGCCACCTTTCCGGTGTGTGTGTGTGCGCGTGTTTTGGGCGACTTAATTAGGAAACTTGGTGCGTTTTATTTATGTGTCTTAACGAGTCGTTTATTTAACTCACCCTCTCTCAACTCAGCCTAGCTCTGGCTCGCTCTCTCCCCCACCCTCTCTCTTTCTCTCCCTCTCACTGTATACTCCTCTCGCTTTTTGTAGGAAAAACCAACATCAAATTGAAGCTGAGCACACAAACATTTTTCGAAAAATTTGTTTATTGTTTTTCTTTGGGGTCCTCCGCAACAGCCGCGCTGCATTTCACTAATTTGGGAAATTGGTAACGAGTGAGAAAGAGAGAGTCTCTCGAGAGAGGGGGAGAGAGGGAGCAATCGAAATCGAAATTAAAAGGAAAACACAAAGAGGAGTTCGCCTCGTTTGAGGGAGAGAATTGAAACAATTTTGTACCTTGATTTAAATAAAATAACAAACGGACAGACAGACGGACAGACGGAGAGACGGAGAGACGGAGAGACAGGCATACACACACAGAGCAATGGAGGCACAAAGGCACAGGCAAACTCTGAAAGCAATTCGACGAAAAACTAAACATAAATTCTCACTATTTCACGATCTCTGGGTTCTATCACTCTCGACCCGGTACCGCCGCTACCCCTCGCTACCCTCTCTAAGTGTGTCTGTGTGTGTGTGTGGGCCAAAGTGCATGAAATTAACTTTGTTTTTTATTATCACGCAGGATATCGATCGGTATTGCCCCCACTACATATATATTTATATATCAATATGTTAATTCGTTCGCGTTAATTGGGAAAGAGAAAGAGAGAGAGAGAGAGAGAGAGAAGAGTGGAAACTGAATTCCACGCAGAGAGACGTTGCTTAAATTTATTGCGGCTCCCTGTACCCACTGAAAATGGGACGAAAATGTGTCTACTTAATTAGAGATTGAATGAGAGCCACCTATGGAATCCATAAGAATAAATAAATCTACATAGTGTGCTACTCCTCTTACTATACAATATATTTGAATGTTTATATGCGCTTTTATACAAAAATGAAATTTGAAATGCAGTTTCTACTTTACATAATAAACATACAATACTTTATTCTTTTCTTTTTCTGATTCGTTCAACTTACTGAGATACGCAACTTTAAATTAAAAGAAAGATTGTGTAGGGCAAAGCAAAATAAGTAAAATATCTTTTATAGAAGCCGTTCTACAGGGTATCAAACAGTCGACTGCCCACTCTTGCCCGGCGTCTTTAAATAGTAGTTTTTTTTTGTGTATTTATTTATTTTGCCACTGGCAGCAAACAATTTGTAATCGTTGTTTTGCTGCTGTTGCTGCCTTTGCTCCGTTGACAAGGAAAATGTTGCAGCTGCGGCACGCGAAAGCTGATGTCGTTCCTCGCCTCAGTCGTCCCCAAGTTGCCTTAATTGCAGCGCAAGGAAGCCGCAAAATATGCTTATGGCATTGCACACACACACACTGACACACACACATACACATATGTATGGTCACATGCCAACAACAAGAAATGCAATCAGAAATGCCAGAGGTCATTTGTGGTGCGATAGCAAAACAAAGCATTGAAGAGATTCTCAAATTCTTTATAGTGTATAATCGTATAATCATAAATTTCATTCATTATAGCGTGTTCAATTTTAGATCGAAATTTATGATTATATTACGTACATAAGGAATTTGAGAAGCTCCGACAAAGTGCTCCTCAAAAATACAAATACCCTATCCTTCTCTCACGTACAGCAGAAAGGACAACTCTGCAACACATAAACATCCATATCTTTTTTTAGAAATCCATTATTACACTCACTAGGACCAGGGTAGAAGGGTATAATAACCTTGTGCTAACCAAAAATATATCTCAGAGGGAGAAGGAGGCGTGGCAGAACCCACAAACTACATACGAGTATATTCTTAATTTGCATCAACAGCCGAGTCGATATAGCCATGTCTGTCGGCTCGTCTGTCCGTCTGCCGTCTGCCTGTTTGTCCGTCTGTATGAAAACCTAGATCGCAGAGACTATAAAAACTACAAGTTATAAGTATATTAAAGAAATCGGTTTGGTCAGGTGTGTAGCGGGTATATCACAGTCGAGCACACTCGTCTGCAGCTTTGTTGCTTGTTTTTTGCTAAAAAAAAAAATCCAGTCTTATACAAATGGTACCAAACGGTTTTTTGTAAAATCTTCAGGTCTTGGGAAATCAAAATAGCGCTTACATGAAAGCCTGACTCCACAATGCTAATGATTTAATCGACATTTTCGACAATTGCCCTTCCAATCTTTGATATTAAGAAATTACCGGAGAACTTCCATCTATAGATATTAAACATTTCATTTGGATGATGATAGTTATGTACACACCAAAAAATAAAATTCTCGCATTGAAATTTGGCTTGCAACTTGTTTTATATTTGTGATTTATATGCAAAAAATGGGGTGTGACCGAATACTATATCAAAATTTAGCTGCGGGCGTTAATAATAAATGCTATGTCTAAATTTGGTGGCCCTAGCTCGTATAGTTTATCAGATCTAGGTGGTTATACGGACAAAAAGACGGAAATTTTCAGTTGTCGATGCTGAATATGATCATATATGCATTGTGGTAATAAATATGCCTTCTTCTGCCTGATTCATACATTTTCATCTGGCACAAATTTGTAATACTCACCTATCTATATCTTATAAGCAATATACAGTCAGTCTTTACTCGGAACTGACCGTTAGAGAAATCCCTCAGTTTTCAAATACTATGCAAATACTATGAAAGTTCTCTTGCAGCTCGACACCATTGTCAGCCTATTAGGCTGCTCCATAATTACAGCATGTGTTGAGGCACGAAACGATGTTTTAATTGTGCACGAACCAAATGAATAACTATCGAAAGTGGGCCGACAACGAGTCGAGGGTGACAGACAACGTGGCCAACTAATTGGCCAAGTGAGACGAAAGATATCTCATGTATATATCATGCATGTCGGCATTATACGATATAGATATATACATGGATATTTCTGGCTAAACGAGAGAGATGTACGCTTCCAGGGAAGAAAGTGTGAACATAAAATAAGAAAGAACTGACTCTTTATGACTGCTTTGGAGCATTTAAGTTGAAAATGTTTATAAATAAAGATCGGAAGACGATTGAAGATGCGATACAATATACAAAAGATAATGCGGCCCAAGTGCCCCAGCGGTATCGATGCATTTGGGTCAGATGGATTGGGTCAATCTGGTGCCAAGAAAGAAAGAGGCCTGAATCAATGTGTTGTTCTTCTTCTTTATCCCGCTACGAACTTAACGAGAATTTTCCAATTTTCGGCGAGGAAATTAAAGTGCCAGAAATCAGAAGTTGTGAGTCAGACAGCTCTCCGTCTTCCCCTCATTCTCTCTCTTACTCGTTCACTGATTGTGTTAGTCATGCACAGGTGAAAATCGTCGGCATTGTTTGGCCTGGAAATTATTAATTACCTTGGCTTTCATGTAAACAGAAATTCGCAAATCGACCACTTTTGATAAATCGCAGACACACACACACACACACACACACAAAGAGAGGGAGAGTGAGAGAGGGGGGGTATAGGGGATTGTGCTGCATGCCACAAGCGAACATGGCCACAAACACCAAAACAATTTTGCGATGAAATTGTCAAATTGCAGCGCAAAAACGCAAAAGCAGCAACCGCAACCGCAGGAAGACACAGTCATGCCACCATGCCACCATGCTACATGCCATCGTGCCACGTTGCCACGTCACCCCCCGTCCCCCCTTTCCTTTGGCCCCTCTCAGACTGCACACGAATTCAATACACAATTTTGGTAGCCGAAAATCAGAGCGAGATGCGAGCGCAATCAATCATAAAACGATGAAACATCGACGAGCTCAACGCGACGCAAGCAAATTGAAAATGGACCCAGCAAAGACACAGAGAGAGAGGGAGAGAGAGTGAGAGAGGGAGAGGGAGGGGAGAGGAGTGTTGCTGCTTCCTGGCTGCTCTCGGAAACGGACATGAGCCATGGCACATGGCATAGCGGGGGGTGCTCTGGCATCGCTAAAACGATTTCTCCAGTTTGTCATTTTTTTTTCGCTCGACAATCCGTCAATAGCTTTTCGCTTTGACTTGCCCAAACCATCAGCTCCAGTACCAATCTCCAGTCCCCTCTGCTCCCCTTCCCTCTATCAGGGCCAAGCGCTAAGCGCCTCCAACAATCTGCTCAGCCGGCGGTCAGTTAATTAGAGCCGCAGCTGACGCTGCAGATACAGCGATAGACATAGATTCAGCTACAGCTGGAGATACAGATACATATAGAGGGAAGCAGAGAATAATATACAGAGTAAGAGAGAGATACACATACAGCTAAGGATACAGATACAGAGAGAGATACTGAGATACATATACAGACAGTTCGATTGCGTTTGGGCTTATGTTATACCCTTTGTGAGGGGCATAGGAAAGACGAAGCATCCCTTGCCGTATATATAGTATATATATTCTGGTTCAGTAGGAACAGTCAAAAAGTTGTTTCATATTTCATAATCTTTCTGGGGGTGCATGGATTATGGACAGCCTCTTTTCCAGGACTACTTTAGCTTTATATGGTATAAATATTCCAGATCATAAGAAATAATCAATCTGTTTAAAACAATTAAACTACAATTACAATCTGAATACATTTGAGCAAATCAGATTATATTCTTATGTATAGAATCATACTTCTCTAGGGTGTTACACATTCGGCTTACCACACTTACATAACCAACTTGAGCTTCCCCTTTTCATTGGTTATCCAAATTCAAACTTAATTATCGACTGCCAAAGAGTTAAACCGATATCGCGGCCTAATGAACAGTTTTATGAGCCGCATTTTGTAATCTCTCCGAGATTTTTACACGAATTCGAATTGCTGTGCCGTAAATCACGTTGCATTCTCCGGAAAGAAAGATCAGGGTGTGTGTGTGAGTGTGTCATTAAAATTAATTATCTAGCGTTTTTAACGCCAATGTGAGAGGGACGCAGATAAAGGAGGAAGGCGTGGCCAGTCGGAGGGTCTCAGGGTTCGCTGCAATTAGCCACACGCGGTGCTGAGCTTTGCATTTTGTATGTTTTTTTTCTGTTTCTAAATATTTGCTTACAGCTTCTGTTGACGATTCTACACACACATACATACACACATAGACACTCATAGACACATAGAGCAGATATGTAGCCCCCAATGGGCCTGACAAGTCGACGCTGCTCTCAAATATTTGCGCTGACATAACTTTGTCTGTGGCTGGCGCGCGACAAACGTGTGTGTGTTGTTTGCATGTGTGTGTGTGGTGAGTGTGTGTGTGTGTGGCAGACGACAGGCAGTCGCATTGTCTGCGCCTCAGAATGTGTGAAAGATAATTATAACATGTGTGCACAGTGAGACAGCGGGACAGTTGACTAGGTGGACAGCACAAAAAAGCAGAGAAAGAGAAGCAAATAGAGAGTGAAAGAGAGATAGAGAGAGAGAGAGAGAGTGATAGACAATGAGTGAGGCACGCTTGCAGCTTTTCTTTTTTTTTCGTCTGGCCACAAGCTGCCATCGTTGACTCTTGCGATTGACAGCTTCAAACTCGCACAACTTGAACAACCCGCAGCCGGACCTGGACAAAGCTGACGGTGCTGCTCCAACTGCAACTCTGACTGCGACTGAAACTGAGTCTGAAGATGCCAACGCAGCAGTTGCCAGTCGAATGTCAACAGCAAACTGTTTGCCCAAAGCTAAACACGAAGCGACAGCGACAGTGAGAAATCTCGACAACAAAGATATATATCGGATATCAGAGGAGAAAGAAGTATATCGATGCAGTGTGTCTGCGGAACGGAACCTATATAGGATATATGTACCATATGGAAGAGAAAAGGAAGTAGATGCAGTATGTGCGCTAAGAAACTTATGCCAAGTCGAACCGCAAACCACTGAAGGGTCTTCTGAACTGAGAAATCAACTGGCATGCCATTGGTTAATGCTTTGCGAGGATGCTGAGCATGACACTCTAAATATAAAACGAGCTTTATCTACATATTGTATCGAGAAACATGTTTACAAAGTTTGATGTATCTATCTCTGACAGCAATTGAGATCTGTGCGTTCATACAGACAACATTTCTGGGTTTAACTTGAAACGAAATAGAAACCCTGCATTGCTGTTGTAGAAGGGCTGCCAATTTAGAATATACCTATCGAATTAAATTATATGCTTATATATCATATATGACAGAAGAATCAAACAAGCCCTGTCCGTTTGTCTATGGGTCCGTCTGTTGCAACGTAAAATAGTCTCTGAGTATTGGAACTATCTTAATGAAACTTGGCATACACGCTTCTTATTGCTGTACACTGTAAGTAAGTCGGAACGAGCCGGATCGAACAGATACATCGTATAGCTGTCATACTAACTAGCGACCGATTATTGCTATTCGTTCAGATATTGTACAACATCGGACTTTTTCTTTATTTATAATATGCACATATAATTTCATAAGAATCTGGCCACTATAACATAAAGCTGCCAGAGGAACAATCGTTCGGAATCGACATTTTTGTATGAAGGCCTGTACTTATTTTAGAAATAACTGAACCTATCAGTGCCAATCAAAGTGAGACACAGTATTGAATATACAGAATACCATTAAATTCTGCACCATTATGTATAACTAGTATTCGAACGATTAAAAGATAAAAGAACCTGCAAGGGACTAGAGACTTCGGCGTGCCAAAAGTATCCTTTCTTTCTAGTTTTAAATAAAAATAAAGAAAAATATGTTGGTATTTTATAATTAAGTAGCTGTTTTCAAATCACTGCGTATCGTAGTGAGGCATGTCTCTCTCTCTCTGTCCATCCCGCTTTCTTCATCTTCCTTCTATCGATTTTGTAGAACATCATTATCTATGACTTTATTGCATAATCGTTTGCTCCACATTGAGGGTGCTCAATTGCCCATTATCACTCTCACAACTCTTTAATCGCACTTTAAAGCGCCATCAGCATAATCTGTGCAGAAAGGGGGCCAAGTTGATGAGAGGGAAGGGAGGGGGGCTAGACCCGAGTTAGCTGTGCTCGTTAGGCGACCCATCGCTGGCAGTCGATTGCTGTTAAAGTCGCTTAAACAAATCGTCGCATAAATTATGCAATTGACGCCAATGTCCCGCTAAACAAATGATGTGCCTCGACCGAAGCCTCATCAATGACGACAGCACTCCAAGCTGTCCGCCCCAGTCCCGTGCCCATCTCCTGCCCGTCTCCCTCCCTCTCTCTCTCTCTCTCAATCTCTTTGCGATTTGCGTTCCATTTATTTTCATTTATCGCATTGCCAAATGGTGATAAAGACATCGTTGGCAGGGGAAGAATTTTTTCTTCTCGCTGAGTAATAACTCACTTGAGATCCAGTATTTACTATATCTATCTCTTTCTCCCTCTCACTTACAGGCTGCAATTGCAATAATCACGCGCGGAAGTGTCGCTTCAATATGGAAATCTTTCGCCTCTCGCAGGGCGTCTCTGGCGGCGTGTGCTCAAACTGCCGACACTCGACCACGGGACGCAATTGTCATCAGTGCAAAGAGGGTTACTATCAGGACCCCACAAAGCCTCTGAGTCATCGCAAGATATGCAAAGGTAAGTGAAAGTTGAATAAATCGAAAGGAAATCAGATCAGACAGAGCATGCACTCTGCAGCAGTTTGCAAAGCAAGTGGGCGTGGCATTGAAATTCCGCTTTAGCTGCGTAGAACATACGGAAAGGTTCATACTAAATTTCATATGTCTAGCTTTAGGAATAGCGTAGCTGTCTGTGCTCATACAGACAAAAAGGGCAAGATATGGAAGGAAGAGGAGACAAGAGCTTAAGCCAAGTCTCAGCTAGTCACATAGCCTTCTCTGATCAACGAAGCAAGCACAAATACTTTTGATTCCATTCACAACTTCTCTTTATACTGTACACCTTAAAATTACTTGTTGTCGTTCCGCCTCAAGAACTTATCAAGAACTTTGTCGAACTTCTCTTAATTAACTCCACAATTTTGTTTGGCGTCAAACGATCCAGTACTAAGCCAACGAGGCGTTCCAAATCGACGTCTGAATTCAGTATGGCATTTATCGCTGTCTTGCCCAACTGATCAGAGTTAAGTCCCATCTTCTTGAACATCTCCTCGCAATCGCACTTATCCCTGTTGTCCAGTTCGCCCGCATAACTTTGGACCTCAGGTAGTAGGAGGAAAACAAGGTAACCCAAAGATGGCAGCAGAGCAAATTTAGACTGCATGGTTGGTTACTATGGGGAGGAGGGACTACTTACCTGTCTGCTTAAGTTTCTAACTATATAGTCTCTTATTCTTAAACTCAATCGTAACAGTTGCAACGAATCAGCGAGTTCCGTGACGAATCGAATTTGCAAACAGTTTAATTTGTATACATACATATACATATGTACATGTACATGTTTTCAAATAATTCCCGACAGATAGAGCTTACGATCACCTGCCTCTTGACAAGGTGTCAACCATACTTTCTTGAATAACTTCTGTTTTCATTATACGATCGTATCGTATCGTACAAATCAAATTGAAAAATGTAATACGAGTAATTGATATGGGGGCAGTGGGTGTGGCACACTATTTTTGAAATTAACTTGATCAGCGTATAGTATATAGGAACATCCATACTAAATTTGGTGTCATAAGCATTTATAATAGACTGACAGATAGACTGACAGACTGACAGATAGACTGACAGACTGACAGATAGACTGACAGACTGACTGACAGACAGACAGACAGACAGATAGATAGATAGATAGACAGACAGACAGACAGACAGACAGACTGACAGACTGACAGACTGACAGACTGACAGACTGACAGACTGACAGACTGACAGACTGACAGACTGACAGACTGACAGATAGACAGACAGACTGACAGATAGACAGACAGACATACAGACTGACAGACTGACAGATAGACATACAGACTGACAGACTGACAGATAGACAGACAGACTGACAGACTGACAGATAGACTGACAGACTGACAGATAGACTGCCAGACTGTCAGATAGACTGACAGACTGACAGACAGATAGACAGACAGACTGACAGACTGACAGACTGACAGACTGACAGACTGACAGACTGACAGATAGACAGACAGACTGACAGACTGACAGACTGACAGACTGACAGACTGACAGACTGACAGACTGACAGACTGACAGACTGACAGACTGACAGACTGACAGACAGACTGACAGACTGACAGACAGACTGACAGACTGACAGACTGACAGACTGACAGACTGACAGATAGACTGACAGATACAGAGAGACATGCGTAGGATTAGTCAAACAGACAATCAGGCAGTCAGAGTCAGACAGACAGACAGACAGACATACAGACATGACTCAATCGACTTGGCTAGTGATCCTGTCGGGCTATTACGCTTCCTTATGCCTGGATCATTTGCAAAAAATTATTTTACCCTTTTGTTCACCATTTTCAATGTTTGCAGGGTATAAAAAATGGAAAGAAGTGCAGATAAATCAAGTGCCTACAAGAGAGCTCAAGCCAAGTACTCAGCTAGTCCTCAGTCGTCACCCTCTCCTTACCCACACCTCACCCAGTCTAGTCCCCTAAAGCCTTCCCTGATCAGCCAAAGAAACACACGAAGCCGACTTTTGATTCCATTCCATTCACAACCTTTCAATGTATTGAGCAACTCAAGATTACTACTAAGATCAGCCTGGGTACAAAGCATTGCCATTGATTATTTGATCCAAACGTGTGAGTTCACTGGAACTTTTTGCGAGTGCATCCACAATTTTCTCCGCTGTCAAACTATCGAGTAATAAGTTGACCAGACGCTTCTTATCGCTATAGGAACTCAGTATGGCATCCAACGCTGAGTTGGCCAACTGATCAGCGTTGAGTCCCTTCTTCTGGAACATCGCCTCGATGGCATCCTTCGAGCACTCGCATTGGCTTTGCTCCCCCGCAAGTCCATTGACTGCAGGCAACAAGAAGAGCAGGCTGAGCAGACAAGCCAAGTAGAGCAGCAGTGTAGAACGCATGGTGACTATTCTGACTCCCTATAGAGGGTTTGCTAAGCCATCTGTCTGATTAGGTTGCTTACTTTATAGGCTCCCATATTCTTGATCTTAATCGCATTAAGCGCAGCAAATCTGCATGTCCAAAGCGAATCGAATTTATAAGCAAATTGTATAACTTCTGAATCGTAAAACAAATGCAAATCTTTGTTCTTCCGTTGTTGTTGCTCTACACAAATTGCGCATACGCCGCGTGCGACGACCGCAACATTTGTCATCATTTTTCAAAAGCAAACGCCGCGAAAGTCTGCTGACTAAGCGTCATAATTCTGGCAAGTCGTTAAATCCAAATCAAAATCTTATCGATTTTTAATTAATTACACAATGCAACAGGAATTAACAAGTAACAACAACAACAACAAGAGGAACGACAACAACAAAGGGAACATTTGCAAGGCCAGCGAAATGCGCACATCGTAAATAAATGAAGGCAAAACAGTGTCTGACATAAATGTGCACACACGCAAACACTTTCCAGCTCCCTTTAACCCTCTGTACTCTTCTCCCTTCTCCTCTCTCCCCTTCTCCCACTTCTCACTCCCTGAGCGAGTTTAATCGTTGGCGGCTTCGCTTTGCCTTTTGTTGTTCTTGTTGTTTTAATTCAGCATTTTTTGTGATTTTATTGTTGTATTTTTTTTTTAATTTTGCTTTATTATTTTCGATTTTTTTTTTTGGCTTTTTTCTGTTTTTTTTTTGGCGTTTTTTTTTTGCTGTTGCTTTCAGTCGCAAGAAATTTATTCATTTTAATTTTGACACGCGTGCAATTTGTTTAAAACATTTTTGCATTGTGGTTTTGCATTGTTGCCTGCCCTGCCTTGTGGTTGTTGTTGTTGTTGCTACAGCTGCTGCTGTTGCTGTAGTTGTTGTTGCTGCTGTTGTTGCTCTCGTGCTTGTTGGCAAAATGTTTTACGTCATGTCTTTTTGGGGCCATTTGGGCGACGCGGCTTTTCAATTAGTCAACTGGCAGCGCATGCTTGGACTTGTGCGTACTTGTCCGCACTTGTCTTGACTTGCACGCTGCCCCAGTTGACGCAAAGAACACCCCTTTACCCCCGCTGTACCATAGCATATATGCCACAAGTGGAAAACTCTTTGATGGATGCGCGCTGATAATGGATAAAAGTTTTGCCAAGCCATTTGCAAAGTAAACAAACACACACGAGCACACACAGACACATGCACACAGGAAAAGACACACACATACACAACACACAAGAACACACACACACAGAGAGGTGCTCTCGATACCTTGAAAAGGCTGAATAAATCAAGCAATCAACCCATTAAACCACATCGATTTATCATCGAATTTCGTTGCGAATATATACACATATATCTCTCTTCTAGGAATAAAACTCTTGAGAAAGAACTCTTGAAAGCCAATTCCAGAAATACATTTTAAAAACCAACAACAGCAACTGACAATTTTATTAGGCAATTCGCCTTTTGGGCAATTTAAATTTGCACAAATTTTGGGAAGCGATAGAAGAAGGAGACGTGGTAAGCCTGCTACAGCTTGCAGGCATTAAGTAATCTATTTCACAATGTATATATATATATACAGCTATCTGAGGTGCATATTGTGCATATATGTATATCGTGTCACTATCAAGTCTTTATGGTGATAAGTTGAACTGCCTCACTGCGTTGTGTTTCTTTAGTTATCTTTTTCTTTCTAATACATAGCAAATAAAAACATATATATATAATATATACATATACAGCTATATAGCTGTGCTATGGTGACTCTATCATGTCTCAATCGTGCATAAATAGTACTCAACTCAATCGTGTCATTATCATGAATGGTTTAAATCTCTTACTATTTATTATTAGTCTAGCTACACACAGAGTATACCTATACTCATAGTATATATATATATATCGTGTCTGTATCATGTATTTATTGTGCCTTAACCTTGCATCTACCGTGTCTGAACTGCCTTACTGTCTAGCATCTCTCTAGCTATCGCTTTATTTCTAATACATACACATAATATATTGCACCATACGTATACACAGCTTTATCAAGTATATATAGTGTCACTCCTTTATAATGCTCCTATCGTGCTTAAAACATACCTCTATCGTGTCTTTATCATCTAAAGTTTGGCTGCCTCATATTGAACTATTGCTCTATACGTATATCACAACATATATCTTTGTATGTTCATATATATACAGCTATACAATCTGTATAATCTGTGTATATATATTGTATGTCTATAGTGCCCCTATCATGTCTTTATCGTTCCTAAATCGTGCCTCTAACGTGTCGTTATCATCAGGAGTTTAACTGTCTGACTGTAAAATATTTCCTCAGCTGTCTCCCTCTCTTCCTCCCTCAGAACATATACCTCTATATATGTAGTCCATATAGAGTGGTACATATGTGCAGCAATAGCTTTATATGTATAAGTTCACTTGGGCATGGCAAATCACGCGCCTGCTTCACCTTCACTGCCTCCTCTGCCACGTCTGCATGCCTCGCATTATAATTAACGCCTTAAAGCAAATTCCCAACCAAGTCGGGCGACTTCCGCAACGGGAGTGGAGCCATAAAGCTTTGCTTCTGCTTCAGCATCTGCTTGTTCTTGTTGTTGGTGCTGTATTCCGATTTAATTTAAATATTCAAATGATTTACTTGAGCCGAACAAGGCTCAGCCTCAGACATTGTCAGCCATAACTCATCATTCATAGTAGGCGTGGCCGAGTGTGGCGAGCGGGGGGAGGACAGACTGTGGTGGGTCCAAGCGGATGCACAAGCAAACCATTACACACACCTACACACATACGCACACACACACACACACACACACTCGCACACAGGCTCTCACGTAGGGGCGACATGTTGTCAAAGTCATTTCGGTTTCGGCTCAGCCAATTTCCTTATTTGTGCAAATGTTTCAATGACCGGAAAATTACATATTATTATTTGTCCAATGAGAGATTGCAATGCACACACACACACACACACACTCAGAGACAGGCAGACAGGCCGACACACACAAGCAGACACATGCTGGCACAAACGACTGACCATTATTCATAATAGTTGTTGCTGTTGTAGTTGCTGCTGCTGCTGCTGCTGCTGTGGCCATTGCAGATCTTTGGATAATTAAAATCTGTGCCAGCCCCAAAAAGTATGCTCTGCTTTTTGTGTTGCCGCTGTGTGACATCATTAATTCCACATGCCAAAGAAGAACGAACATTCACATAACAAGACGTGCACATACCCTGCAAGCCAAAACATATGCAAAGAGAGTAACAGACCATAAAGATAGCACAATAAGAGCGAAGAATTTGATAGAAAATAATACGAAATCAAATCAAAGTATATTCAATAATATTATTTATTTATAATGTGCAGTATTCTAGATAACTTATTCTTATAATAGTTTATATGGATTCTACATTTTTATGTGGAAAACATATTTTGTTTTTGGCAAAACTTAGTTAAAACAATTCTAAAGAAGTAGTTTTAATAAAACAGGGTTGCACGCCATTATCACCTATAATATAGGTACCATATCTGCCTGGCATGCCTAGCGAAACTATGTAGTTAACCAAAATCTCGAATGAATCTTAGTCAGAAAAATTGTCAATTGCAAAAAAATAAAAATTGTGAGGTTAGGTAACGAGTTTTGTTTCTTAAAATGCTCATATTGTGCAACATACAACCAGCTAAAACATAAATAGTTCACCCAACTCCTTCCAATTATACGAACTGTGCAAATTTCATTGAGATCCAATAAATACTTTTCTAGTTCACTGAGAACAAAGATTGTAAAATACTCTACTCTCTCCACTCTCTTCCCGATGCCAATCAAAATCTGTTTAAGTCTATATACAGTGGCAAATGAAGCCATACCATTACTATACTATTCAAACTGTCTGTCTAGTCGAGCATACCCCAACACAGTAGCCCTATACACATGGTCATATCCGAGTCAAAGGCAACCGCAAATTGCCAGTGTGGATTTTATGTCAATATAACAATGGGCAAACTTACATGGCATATCATA
Organism: Zaprionus ornatus; assembly: GCA_018904035.1. NCBI lineage: Eukaryota > Metazoa > Arthropoda > Insecta > Diptera > Drosophilidae > Zaprionus > Zaprionus ornatus. The sequence continues at coordinate 24,689,732 of JAEIFZ010000001.1, forward strand.
AACGATGCCATATCGAGGGCGTGACGTGTCGCCGGAGGCCACATAGAGGCGTGGGCGGCTGTAGGCGTGGCCATGAATACAATTAACAATATCCGTAACTAAATACGTGAAATTAAAAGCCATAAAATCACAAAGTCACGTGCGAAATGCAGCAGCAACAGCAGCGACAGCAATTAAAATAATGTCATGAATTACCTAAGCGACACACACACACACACACACATACAGGCACACACACACACACATACAGGCAGACACCACCAGCACACGTAGAACATAGCAACTTTTTTTACTGCCCAAGTTCATGAAACGCAGCCGCTGCCACCGCAACACGCTCGAGCGTGGGCGGCAGAGGGCGCTGGAGGGAAAGAGGAAAGCAGGGGGAGGGAGTGTGAGGCCAGGGGTGAAAGTCACAAGGGTGAGGGCGAGGGTGGCTGTGTGTGAATATCACTCAAACATCATTAGAATTTCATAAAATGCGCTCTGCAACTGTGGCGAATTTTGCTTAAAGGTCGCTTCGTATTCCCTCTCTCCCCTTCCCACTGCCCCCACTGCTCATCCTCAGTCTCATTCCTTATTCTTCCTTCATTCCAACTTAATTGAATGCCAGCTCGAAGTGCATTTATCATCAGAGTCAGAGTCAGAGTCAGCGGAGGGTTACGAGTCGCGTCAGTAAGCCACTGCGATGGTTATTTAAAACTAAGCTAGAGAAATCTATTACAACTATGATGGGTATAGAAAAGGGAAGGGAAAGGAGAAGAGGAAAGGGAAGCAGAAGAGAAAGAGAAAGAGAGCAGAATGTGGGGAGGGGGGCAGCTCGAGCTAAGCGGCGTAACAAATTTTGCGCTGGCGAAGCAATAAAAGTTAATGCCAGCACAAAATTTCAGATTTCACAGAGAGTAACAGAAAAAAAGCAATATGCAGGGCATCTCGACAGACGGATACGCTGTAAAACAAAGGATATGATGAAGAAAGATTCCATTGGAAGCACGCTATGGATTTTGAACAAATTCAATTAAATGTCTGTGAAACTTACGCAATAAAAAGTGCTTTAAAAATTAAGGATTTAGGATTCTTGTAAACTCTTAAAAAGATTGTTGAAATTCTTTTTCTTCTCCAGAGAATTGCTTTGAACTCCCAACGAAAAGCTATCGGAATTGTCAATATCAACCTAAACAAGAAAATAGCAATATATATATATATATATATATATATATATATATATATATATATATAAAGCACTTAAAATCTACTAGAGAGTACTTTTGTTCAGATCATATACCATTCATATATGTACATATATGCAGATATATATCTTCTTTCAAGCAACTACTTTAGCAATATAAGCTATATATTCTTGAACATGAAGCTTAGAGTTTAAGCCATTCTACTTTATTCACATTTATTATATTGTATATCATAAATAAATTTGTATCGTCTAGATTTTCTGTTTAATTCTTCTTTTTATCTTTTCTATCGTAGAACTGATATCAGACATACTTGTATATATACATATTCCTGTACATTAATATTACAGCTGAAGGCCTTTTAGTAACGATTCTATTTTATTATAGATCCCAAATCAACATATGTAGACATATTCATTATCTCTTCAACTATAGTAACCTCATTTATCTTAATATCAGCTATATATTCCTGTACAATCGGTTTATTCAGTCTGCTCGTCCTTTGGCCGCAATAACCCTCCCTTTGCATTTGTCTCCTATCGAGCATTGTATATGGCACACCGTGATACTATGTTACACATTTATCTGTTATAGGCGCCACCACTCGCACTGGCCACACTGTGGGCACGGTGGCCGTGAAGGGGGTAGCAAAGGAGAGGGGACGGGGGACAGGGCGGCATTTGAATTATGACATTTTGCAGGCGAGTTGACATTTAAAGCTGTGCAAATTGTTCGAGCGTCAAATTGGCGTTGCCATTTTGCTGCCACACAGCACAAGCGGCCTGAGAAGGGCCATATGACTGCCCCCCGTCCCTAAACCCTCTACCCCCACCCCACAACACCCCACTGAGAGGCTTTGCATTGCCTACTTTACTGCGCATCGTTTGATTTTCAATAGTCGAGAGTTGCCGCAATTTTAACGCACAATTTGAAAACGCGCGCACAATTGAGGCAACTTGCCCCCTTCCCCCCCGCCCCACCTGGCTGTTAAAAGTTTGCAGCCTGCGTTGTACATGCAACACAAGTGTAACAATCCCATTTAAAGGTTCACGGGGGGTCGGGGTCGTAGGTTGCTTCGCGCCGTCTGCGCTGGATTCACTTGCGACTTCTTTGCTCATTTGGCGTCGCAAAAGTTGAGCGAACTTTGCGCCACTTGCAACCGCGATAAAGTTTTGCCACACCCCCTTCCTTCGTTCCCCTCGCACCACACTTGAAGAGAATAAAGAGTGTGGGGGTGGGAGTGGGAGTGGGAGGCGTGGCAGGGCATAACTTTTGTTGCGACGCGCGCGAAGCCATTGATTTATTAATAGGCCAGTCTAGGGACTGAGAGAGGGAACCAGACAAAGAGAGAGGCAGGATGAGGACAGAGAAAACTCCTCCGCCAACCTGCCACGCCCTAATTGGGCAACGGGGGATGTCCCGGTCGCGAATGATTTCATCTTGAGCCGATTAATTCCATTCAAGCTCACATTACTTGCCACAAATGAATCGAAGTTTGGTTCAACTTGAGCTTCGGCACAAGTGCATTCGCGCTGAGTACGCGTTTGAGTGTATTCAATTGTATTCAATTGAGCGCGCAAAACTTTTAATGGGCATTCAAAGTTTATTTTGGGTGTCTCCCAAGTCGAACAACACATAAAGATGGCGTTCTATTCGCTTGAATAGTTTGAATGCATTTATTTAAGTTTTATGATTGTTGCCAATTTGAATACAATTCGTTGCCGCCTACTTTAATTGTTCTTTAGACGTGAATAGATTACATTACATTTACAAAACACTCATTTTGCACTAAATGAATACTTTGAGTGTACTCACGTGGATTCAGAATCAAATAAATTTGTATAACTGCAGTTAACACACAATCCCCATGCGATTTATACATATTCGACTCGCTTGTGTCGCATTCGCTTATGTATTCGTATTCATATGACATATTCATTTGACTCGTTTGACCAATACTACTGGTCGTCTATAGACTCACCTGCATCCACCCCCCCCGCCCCCCTTATTGAAACAACACTAAATGAACACTCTGAGTGCACTCACTCGCACTCACAATCCCTAAACGGAGTATAGATGCATTTAATAATACTGTACCAATAATAACAATACTACGAGGGTCGTTTGATAAGTCCGTGACTTTTTGTATTTGCCGCGCACCTGCTCTAAATACAACACTGCTCCTGTCAGCAGTTATCGATTAACAGCTGACTGTAAAATTTTGAGAAAGCTGCGTTTCTTAGTTTGCGTTTTATAGGCATTGAAAGCAGACGATCTCGTGAATTTTAACGAAAATGGAAAAAAGTGAATTTCGTGTGCTAATTAAGCATTATTTTTTGCGTAAAAAATCCATCACCGAAACCAAGGAAAGACTTGATAAATATTATGGGGACTCTGCACCATCAATTTCAATGGTTAAGAAATGGTTTACTGAGTTCCGTTGTGGTCGTACCAGTACAAGTGATGCCGAACGTTCAGGTCGCCCAAAAGAGGTCGTCATGCCAGAAATCGTCGACAAAATCCATGGAATGATATTGGATGATCGGAGAATGAAAGTGCGTGAGGTAGCTGAGGCTGTAGGAATCTCAACTGAACGGGTACATCACATTTTACATGAATATTTGGACATGAAAAAGCTTTCCACGCAATGGGTGCCGCGATTGCTCACACACGACCATAAGCGCAACCGTGTGACCATTTCAAAGGAGTGTTTGGCGATGTTCAACCGCAATCCAAACGAATTTTTGCGCCGTTTCGTTACCGTAGACGAAACATGGATCCACCACACCACACCAGAGACCAAAGAACAATCAAGACAGTGGGTTTCTCCGGGTGAACGTGCACCAAAGAAGGCCAAGGTGGGTCTGTCGGCCAACAAGGTCATGGCCACAGTTTTTTGGGATGCACAAGGTATCATTCACATCGATTACCTTGAAAAGGGTAAAACGATCACCGGCGAATATTATTCAGAGCTTTTGGACAGATTCGATATTGATTTGAAGCAGAAACGACCGCATTTGGCGAAAAAAAAGTGCTGTTCCATCAGGACAATGCACGGGTGCACACGTGTGTAGTCAGCATGGCAAAATTTCATAAATTGGGCTACGAACTGCTACCCCATCCAGCATATTCTCCAGATTTAGCCCCCTGTGACTATTTTTTGTTTCCAAACATGAAGAAATGGCTCGGCGGTAAGAGATTCGGGTCAAATGAAGAGGTCATCACAGAAACAAACGACTATTTTGAGGGCCTTGAGAAAACCTATTATTTGGAAGGAATAAAAAAATTGGAAAAACGCTGGACTAAATGTATAGAGCTAAAAGGAGATTATGTTGAGAAATAAAACGCTTCTTTGACGAAAAAAATATATTTTATTCAAAAAGTCACGGACTTATCAAACGACCCTCGTATTCACTTCGACCCATTTGCGTGGCATTCATTCATGTATTCACAAGGAATTCATGCATTCAGTTTGGGCCGTATAAACATTTACATCTGGCGAATGAATACAAGCTGAGTGCACTCACTCGCACTCACATTAGATAGACAAACATGGAATTACGCATCTATCAAATGCATTTACGCGATGCGAATCAAATGATTCACTCCAACACTCATTACCGACACAATGTAGCTGCGCCTTGGCTGTGTCTATGTCTGTTTAGTGTCGGATCTGATCGGATAGGTCTGGTGGTGGCCAGCTGGCCCAGTCGGTCAGGTGTAATCCCTTCCCGGAGCCACAGCAGCAAATCATTCGATTCGTTTCGAATATTTTCATAATTCTCCTACGGCTCCATTTCTGTTTGGTTTCTTTTGAAATTTTGCATGAATCTATTTGGCTAATAATAACAAACAGTCGAGCAGAGCATGATGCATGCCTCACCTGCCCCTCCTTCTGAACCTGCCCCGTCATGGCAGGCAACTGTGGTTTTTTTTCAAAATTTCGGCTAATATTTTATGGCAATTGATGGAAGTCGACGCACTTCGCCAGAACTTGTGGTCAGTTCGGGTTGAGAGAGGGGGAGGGGGAAAGGCAGAGGGTGGCAGGGAAGGGGGCGTGGACTGGGCCTGGGCCTGGGGATGGTTCGCTTGCGCAAAGTTGGAATAAACAATAACAAATTGCGCTTGATTTGCTTTATGATGTTTACACTTCGCCCACAGAGTGAGTGAGTAAGTGACTGTATTCGTGAGTGTTTCATTGTGAGTGTGACTCTGTGTAAGTGTGACTGTGTATGTGTGTGTGTGTGTGTGTGTGTGTGTGTGTGTGTGTGTGTGTGTGTGGCAGCACGAGCGCGCACTGTGCAACTTTGGTTAATTAATTTTTGGAAAGCCAAACAAAATAAATAAAGCCCAAACTGATTTTAAGCATTGTAAATAAAGCCAAAAACAGCTAAAATAGCTGAAAAATATAAAGACGGCAAATTGCACGATTTAAATGGAGCACATAGCTCCTGCTGTGACTGTGACTGTGATTGTGACTGGGAATGGGAATGGGAACGTGACTGTGCCTGATGATGATGATTATGATTATCTGATCACATTTGGAGGTTGAACTCAAAATATTTGTACTTTAATCAGAATTGATTGAATGCGATTAAACTAGAACGGCTAAAAATGAGAACACTGAAGTTCTTGAATAGTTCATGCTTATTCAGCACAATATCCAGTCGGGTAAGCCATAAACTAAGTACTAAATACTCAAGTTATTGCTTGTTTAGATCTTGAGAGAGATTGCAAAATACCAAGTGATTTATTAATCCCTAATTTAGTAAGATCTTACGAAATAGAAAGTGATTCATTTGAAAACGGATTAAAGTTGGGTGTGGACTATGAGAATGCAACTTTTTATACCTATTATATAACATATGTGATGCATTCTAGTTCACTTAGGATTTTTGCAGTTGCTAAAGGAAAATGTTCATAGAAATTTTGAGCATATTCTACTTTAACCTATTTGAAAACAATCACAAAAAACTGAGTCGAGTGTACCTGACAAACTCACCTCTATTTTCTGCATACCTTTTGTTGCATACTTTCAGGGAGGAGTTTCGAAATCAGTACATATTTAGAATTTCTCAAATATCTTCTACCTTAATTATCCTATCGCAACCAAATATGCAGAAATGATTTTGGGATTGATAATCATTGTGTTTATCAAAAATAAACTGTCCTGTATTAAAACTACACTTGAAATTGAAATTTTTTCGATTTAAGGGGGCGGGAGGGCGCACTCAAAATCTAAAATAAACTTCATCTGCGTGCAATAATAACACACAGTGATACAAAATTTGGTAGCTCTAGGTCTTATAGTCTCCGAGATCTAGGTTTTCATACGGGCAGACGGCTATATCGACTCAGCTGTTGATGCTGATTCAGAATATATTCAGTTTGTGGGGTGTGCCACGGCTCATTTTGCCTGTTACATATATTTTGGGTTGGCACAAAGTTATACCCTTCTACCGTATGAGTTATGGGTATAAAGATCCTTATTCGATATATCAGTAGAAATCGGTTGAATAAACACTATAATCTACGTACTATTTGGAACTAGTTAAAACTGGGGACTCGAATTATTATTCAAAGATAAAATTATTCAATATGATAAAATTTATTATGATATTTCCCAAGAAAACTAGATAAACATGAATCAATATAGAATATCTTTTGTCTTGCTTTCAAAAAATGATTTATTTAACTGGAACTAGTTCGCTTATGTGAACTTTGAATGACACTGAGAGCATTGCAGGCATATGGACCAATGCATTTACGATTGATGCTCAACCTGTACAATCTACAATATAATCTATTATCATATTCTATGATTAATTCAAATAAATTATTGGTAACATTATTTGGAATAATATCTGTTTTATAAAGTAACTTCATCTAAACTTCTTTTCGAACTATTCGACGTTTCTTTCTTGAATCGACCAGTTGAAGCATACATACCATAACCTCAAAGTAAGGCTGCCTGTGCAAAAAAGAGAATACTCTCGCCTGCCAAGCTGATTTTGATGCCGGACTTTGAATCATTTGCCCGACTTCGATTGGCATTGGCCGTGAATCACATGAATGAGCGAGTGTGGCCTAATTAAGAACCCATTTATAAGGCTGGCGGAAGGTAGCCCGTTGTGCTTTGTTGCCACAGCGGCCCTTTGAGTGCACATACGATACGATGAATGTATGGCTGTTGCGTTGCAGTTGTGAATGTTGGATGAGTGCGGCTATTTGGGTCGTCCTTCCAGTCTGCGTGGTGACTCAAATCGCAGAGAGCAGTGAAAGGTGCCAGTGGGTAAGCGATACGAACAGAGGGGTAGGGAGAGGAAAGAGAAGAAGGGGCAGCACCTGGGCACTGGTGAATGAATCAGAAGCGAATGGCGATGCGAATGCGCTACTCATTAAACAGCAATGTGAATCGTCTAAGCAGCAGCTAGGAGAGAGAGGAAGACGTGCAGAAGAGGGGGAGGTGGTAATGCGAGTACAATTGTGAGTGCAGTTGTGAATCCTTGTGTCGTTCTCGTTATAATGAAAATTCATAATCTGCGGTCGACAAAAAAAGGAAAGAGAAGAAAAACAAAATAAAAAGTGCAGCATATGAAAACCACGTCGGGGATTCCGCACGGACAGAGATAGATGCATATGTATGTGTGTTGACTGTGTATGCATGTGTGTGTGTGTGCATGTGTCTGTGCACATATGCGGGTGCAGATTGGTAGCGATAGAGCGCAGGATGCGTAATGAACTCGTTGTACCTTTTTTTTTGTGCTACTGCGATGCGCCACATTCAGATGCCACACACTCACACACAGTGGCAGTCGCGGCACATTGTTGTCATATTGTTGCTGCCACTTCCCCCCATGCTACACGCCTTGTGGCCTTCGGGCAACAATGAACACCAGCGCCAAATGGTTAAAGTGCTCCACGCATTGTTGCAGCCACTGCTGTTGTTGCTGTTCTTGTTTTTGTTGCAGCAAGTTATTATTGCTGTCTGCTGTTGTTGCTGTCGCTGCTCGTGTTGTTGTTATCTTCCGGATGTGTCGCTGTGTGCATATAAATCGCATTTAATTTATTGTAAATCGGATTAAATTACCAAATGTTGCACGCACGCTGCGCTCTCTCTCTCTCTCTCTCTCTCTCTCTCTCTCTCTCTCTCTCTCTCTCTCCCTATTCCCCTTTCTCCCTTGCACTCCCACTTGCCCCTTTGCCTCTTCTCCACGCCTTCTTCAGCCACTTCCTGCACTGACCTCGCACAAGCAAAGCGGCTTATTAACTAAGTAAAACACTCTACTAGCAACTTGCCCCAGCGCCCCTTTGCCTGCCACGCCCTCTACCCTCCTACCCCGCCCCCGTGCCTCTCCTTGCCTTAAGTGCTCTTGTGGGTGGCCTGTGCTGGCCTGTGGCAGCTGCACTTGCCACCAAAGACGCCAACCCACAGCGTCTTTAACGGCAGCTTTAATGCACTGCGCGAAATTGGGAGCCACAAATTGTTCAATTCATGGCACGGCAGGTACAAAATATCTGTTCACTTCATAATGTATTTGCATTATGCCAAAGGAATTCACACACAATTCGCGTGTTTACACTACATTTCCTTTGAGAAAGAGATCTACGCGTATTTCGGGTTAATTGTTTAAACTTTTTGTGGCTTACAGTGTATTTTCTCTAGGTGTTGATAAACAATACCAAAGCAAATGGATGAATCCAACTGCGGGCAATACACTGCACACTGCTGACATGTTGAAAAGGCCAGTAAAATCGCCATTTTGTCTGTCTGTCTGTATGACCGCGTCGATCTCGGGAACTGCAAGTGCTATTGACATCAAATTCGGTATGCAGGTTGCTGTATGTTATACAAAAGTAAAGCACATTTGAAATTTGGAATATCATATCAGCGATTACTGAAAAAATTAGAAATGCTCTTTTGAAAAAACTCATGTTACAATACACTGCTGTTAGAAGAACTAGCGCAGTCAAATTTCAAAGGAAGATCTAGTAAATATTGTGGACTGCAATTGTATTGCCCAATTTGAAGTACCTTCTCTAGCAAGTTTGAGGTTAAATAAGAATGGAAATAACAAATTTGATATTTTTGAATTGATAAAGTATTCCACTTACGACTTACGACTTAAACTGTATCTGTACTAGTTTTCAAGTTAGATCGTTGAGTATATGAGTCATTTTACTTAACTATACCAAATATAGCCTTACCACGAGTGTCAGATGAGTGTAAAACTATAGACACTCCCTTACAAAATGAAGACCTGCCCATTGACTCTGAGTAACTTTATAGGGATTGCGGGTACTCCGTGAATTAGTGTCTTTCACTATAGAGTACTAAGTATCTCCTCTCTCTCTCTCTCTTTTATCTCTCGCACTTCAATTGCTCTTCCTTATCTAGTAGGGTAGCGCAATGCATAATCAAAGTTGAATTTCGAAGAAGGATGCGACATGCAAGTCAGTCCTGGGGCAAGTAGCAAGCTGCCACTACGACTTATAGTCACACTCACCCACACACACACACACACAGCCTTACACTCACATACACACACACACGCAGAGGCATTCGCAATTAACCGCGTGGCAAATGTGGCAGCGCGCACTCAATTTGGCAGCAATGTGAAAAGGGGGCAGGGGTGAAGGGGTGGGAGAGAGAGGTGGATACACCCTTGTGAGGTCTCTCCTGTTATCGGTTAATGCATATTTCCACGGCTCATAAACGTGCAGGGAAAGCGTTGAAAATGGAAAACTTGAAAGTGAAGCAAAGGAAAAGAAAGAAAATTCAAGTAGCCAGCGATGGCCGCAGAAAATGTGTGTCTGTGTGTGTGGGTGTATCTATATATGTGTGCGTGCATGTGCCGCGATTTCAGATTGTGTATTTACAATGGGGGGTCGGGAAAAAAGGCTTTGAAGTGCGGCCAGCTCAATTAAGCTCTCAGCGCGACGCAGCTGCACGAGCCAGCGAAATGTATCTGTAACTGCAGTTGCGAATGTATCTGCAGCTGTAGCTGTAGCTATATGTGTATCTCTATCTGTAGCTGTGCGTTAAGGCATCTGCATCGCGTATCTTTTAGCCGCTTTTCAACTGTTTCCGTTGAAATTTTTTTTGCTCTACTGTTGCCACTCTTACTCACTATCTCTCCCTCACTCACTCTCACTTATTCCCTCTCTCTCTCTTTCTCTCTCTTGCAGCCTGCGAGTGTCATCCAATCGGCTCATCTGGCAAGATCTGCAACAGCACCAGCGGTCAATGTCCGTGCAAGGACGGCGTCACCGGATTGACCTGCAATCGTTGCGCCCGCGGCTATCAGCAGAGTCGCTCCCACATCGCTCCCTGTATCAGTAAGTAATCGACCTATATATCTATATCATACACTATAGCTATATCTATGTATAATATATATATCTATATGTTGCCATATACATGGCAAAGTACATCTATAGTGCCCTTAGGTGTCATAGTTTCCTCTCTGAGTGTGCGGAGCTTCGCTCCCTTCTGATCATCCCTATATAACTATAACATATACTATTCCTATACTATAATCTATGTATCATATATACAATCTATAACACCTCGCTGTATCTGCCTCGTAAGTGTCATAGTTCACTCTTAGTCTCAGACTTCATTTCCTCTAGAGCAACTTAATATCCTAACCAGTCTGGTCATCTCTATATCCCAATAGATATATCTCAACCAGACATATATTACCTATATACTTTGGCGATTCCTTTATCATAGTTCCCTCTCAGTCTGTACAGACTTCATTCCTCTCCGGCCAGTAAATTAGCCTAGTCAGCCTGTTCATCCCTTTATCCCTATAACATATACTATACCTACACCAGAATATATACATCATATAAACACTACACTAGCCTCGTATTAGCCTGGTCAGTGTCAAAGTTCTCTCTCTCAGACTCTCTGCAGACATCGCTCCCTTTGGGCCAATATATTAGCCTGTACAGCCTGATTCAGGTCCCGCTCTGCAGGGGGCCCATTGCCAGCAACATTGCCAGCCGTAAATCCAATCAAAATAAACATCATAAATACATTTACATCTACGCATTCGAGATTTCTGTAAATATTTCAGGGTGAGCCATCGCAGACTGTTTGTTTTGCTCTCCGAATTCCTTTACAAGCGATTTCAACTTGTTGATTAAATCAAAGGCGGATTCCAATTTTAAATGTTTGCAAATATTTGCCATGATATTCCCCATTAGAGGTTAGGCCTGCTAACGCTACATGATGACAAAAATAAACAGACTTTACTCTAGTTCATTTCGCACTCTTCTTCTTCTCCCTTCCCTTAGCATGGGATAATCTTCTATTCTATTACACAAACCGTAACTAACCTCAAATTTCTGTCTCTCTTTGTTTCTTTCTTTCTGTTGCAGAGCAACCGCCGCGCATGATCAACATGCTGGAAACGCAAAACACGGCGCCTGAGCCCAGCGATCCCTCCCCCTCCGGCGCAGGCGTTGGCGTGGAAAGAGGCGCCTCAACGGCCGCCCAGTCGCAATATTATCGCACCGACGGCGGCAGGGGTAAGTAAGTGCGCTCTCTCTCTTTCAGTCATTCTGTCTCTGTCTCACTCACACGCACGCATAACCTCGCTTTTGTTATTGTTGTTGCTTTAGTTGTCTGTACTAACTAAGGAAGACGGGAAACTTTTGGCACCTCGTCTCGCCTTGTCTCGCCTTGTCTCGCCTGCCTCGCCCTGTCTCGCTCTCGCTTTGTAATCCTTTCAAATGGGCGAGAAAACACAAATCCGCTAAAGTGCAGTCGGTTGTCGGTTAAGCGGCAGCCCAGAGAGCCCAAAGAAGACAACGGCTACTGTTAAGAGAGGGGGCTGCGTTAAGAGAGGGGGACAAAAGGAAAGAGCGAGCTCTGCCTGCGGGTTGCTGCTGCTGCTGCGTCGTGGGCGGCAGCACTTAACAGATAGTGCAAATGTTTGCACGCAACTTTTAGTTACAGTTTCCCTCGAGAGGGGAGGGGGAGGTGAGTGCATCAAGAGCGCTCAGACTTCAGGCAGAGCTCGCTCTTTCCCCCTTCTCTCTTATATGCCACCTCTCAAAGAGAATGCGCTACAACGGCATAAATCATGCTAAAGCCGTCTGCCATGCCCCCTCTTCCCCACTCGTATTGCTTTGCCATTCCTTTGCGGCGCCCTAAGGTGGCGCGTGCTGCCACCGCCGTCGCTGCTGCTGCTGCTGCTGCTGCTGCAGTAAAAGCAAAGTAAACTTTGCACAAAGTGGCAAAGCGAATGGCGACCAGTAAATAGTACAAGAAAAAGAGGAGAAGAAGAAGTGTATAAAAAGCGAGCAACAACAACTACAGCTACGCAAATGTATTAAAAAGTTTCTTTATTTAATTTGTTCATGAATGAGCAGCGCACGCTGCTTTTAAGCAGCCGACGACGTTGACGTCACTCAGCCTGTTGCCGCTGCTAATTGCTGCCAACTATTTGAGAATGGGGGAGGAGACCAGCAAAAGTAATAGAAGCACTAGCAACAGCAATAGCGATAGAGGAGGTGCGCAGAAAGAGAACGAAACTGTATTGGCAACTCTGGCCCAAAACTGGCTATTGATCCCTTTGTTTCATCTTACTCCGTTTGTTGTTTTGATTGTTTGATTGCAATTGTTGCCAACCATTTGAGAGTAGAGAGCAGGACAACAGCGCTAGGAACAGGAGTGCCAGAGAGGGTGCTCCAAAAGTGTCTAATTGCATTGGTAACTCAGCCTTAGTTACTCATTGATCTGTAGAACTTAGCGCTCTCTTTACTTCACCTTTCTCTCTTTGTTATTGTTGGAGGACATTCGCCCATGCATGACCTTAAGTCAGAGTAGAAGTAAAAGTTGTAGAAGAAGGAGACGAAAAGCCGCAAGCAACAAACCGAAAACTGAGTAGTGAAAACTCAAAACTGCAAGAATTAAAACTGCAAAAGAAAAGGAAGAGGAACAAGACGAAGTAGTAGATGAAGCTGAAGTGAAAGAAAAAACAGCACAGTGTGACAAGTTCTCGGAACTAGGAAGAGCAGCAGCAACTCATCCATCATCAAATGCAAATTCACTCAGAGTAGCTACTTTCCCCTCTCCTCCCACTCTTTCTCTCTCTCGCTCCCCCTCCCACTGCTCTTTCCAGTATTTTGCGCCTCTGCTCAAATTTATTTGTCAATGGCAAAGAAAAGCGCAAAGTTGATGCGGCGAGTAAGAATGGAAAGAGGGAGGGGGAAGTGGAAATGGAAGATGAAGTTGAATTTGAAGTAGAAGTAGAAGTAGAAGAACGAGAGAGCTTGTAACCAAGCTAGCCATCTCACTCTTCCCCACACTCTCTCGCAACTAAAAACTTTGTCCTTGCATAGTACAGCGCTGGTAGGGAGAGAGCGGGACGAACGGAGAGGAAGCAAATGTATAGCATAAGAGAGGCGTGGCACAAGAGGGGGAGTGAGGGGGCGTGTCGGCGCGACTCTGCTCGACATGAATATTAATTATGAATTTATAATTTGATAATCTTATTAAATTAATTTGAAATTCTGTCGAGTTTGAGTTAATTTAAAGTTAGTGCCTGTCACACCAGTGCACACCCTTCCCCCTTTCCCCTTTTGAACTATGCCACCCCTTTCAGACCTTAGGTCGTAACAGATTTTGCATACGAAATTTAATGACATGATAATTTAATGCACAATTAAACGATTAATTGTGACTCACTGTGAACGATAGTTCGAACGATAGCCGATAAGTGTCAATGTGTGGGCGTGCCTTGTGCTCTTTTCACTGCAGTATAAATATATATTTATCAGCCCCCTCCACTTCACTCTCTCTCACGCGATAGTTAGCAGTGCATACCATAAATAATCGCAGCGAGACAATTTTAGCAGCGCCCCCACCCCCAAATGACTGCAATCGAATCGATCGCATCGATAGGAGCAACCGATCTCGATATAATGCAAAGTTTATGCATCGTCACGTTTGCTTTGCTTTGCTTTTCCTCCTTCACCTCCTTCTTTGCTTGTCTGTCCTGTTGTCTGTGACATTGGCAGCGGCAACTGCAACTGCAACAACAACAACAACGTTTACTGCTGCAAAAACAAATGCAGCAGCAGCGCAGCTAATTTTAGTGCAGCAAGGCAGGCAAAGGCGACCTTAGTAGGAGCAGTAGGGAAAAGGACGGAGGAGGCGGAGTGGGAATGGTGCCTCTGTTTGTTGCTGATTGTGCTGCTATTGCTGTGTTGGCCACGCTAATTGGCATTGGCCATAAAGACATCAATTTCGCTTGTGGCATTGTAAACAGGGCGAAATTGCCCCATCTTAAGGCACAGTGGGCGTGCCCTCGCCCTCCACAACCCATACGAAGGTCAGAGCAGAACCTGCGCTGCTTTGCTTTTAGTGCATCTTCTCCTTCTCCTCCTCCACCATTTCGCCATTTACTAATTCTCTTAATTACGCTTTATCTCTCTCTTTCATCGCCCTCCATCTTCATCGCCGTCTCTGTTGCGCAGAATGCGAAAAATGCAAAATCAGCACCAAAAGATTAAACCTCAACAAATTCTGCAAAAGAGATTACGGTAAGTGCTTGACAACCCCCTCTCCCCCGCTCATATCTCACTTACTTAATTTCTCCCTCTCTCTCTCTATCTTTATCTCCTCCTCCCATAGCAATAATGGCAACAGTAACTGGTCGCGATACGAGCAGCGAGGCAGCCAGCAACGAGCGCAGGCGCGCAATGGATCCGTACGGGGACTACGAAATGGATCAGCAGTATCAGCATCATCCGGGCAGCGTGTATACGAGAGCGATCCATGGGGACAGCGCGCCGGAGGATTATCCAAACGACAGCGAAACGGCGCGATACGATCTGCAAATTCGGGCGGTATTCAAGCGCAGCAGAGCCACCAGCAGCAGCAGCATCGGCGCATATGGAATGCCGAATACAATCCTCAAACGGGGTCCTATGACCTGGATCATACCGATTAAGAATCTGGAGTGTCGTTGTCCCAAGATCAAAGTGAACAGGTGAGTGAAGAGGGCGGGTAAATATAAACTAAGGTAGGAGATAAGACATTTTGCAACATAAATTATCGGTACAAGAAAAAATACTATCAATCGATAAAGATTCAAAGAGAAAGATCAATAAAAAGGGATAACTTGACAATAGCCATTCATATAACGAAAATACTAACAATCATTAGAATATAGGTAATGCAAACAGAAAAAGGGATCATTTTACAGAACTCAATTATCGGAATATAAACAAAACTAACAATCTATAATGCAAAAGCGACAACTTTACAGCACCAAATGATCGAAAAATTTAAATATTAACAATCGATAATGTCTTAAAGAAAGCACAATAAAAATGCATAATCTTACAGCAGTAAATCATGAATATGTTAAAGCAACTTAAAATTAATACATTACTTTTTTCTCTCTTGCAGATCCTATTTGATCTTGGGCAGAGACTCGGAAGCGCCGCCTGGCTACCTGGGCATTGGACCGCGTTCGATAGTTATCGAATGGAAGGACGATTGGTATCGACGCATGAAGCGCTTACAACGACGCGCGCGTAGCTGTGCGTAGATGATGTGCCGTCCTACTCCCAAACACACACACTCACACATAGGCAGCATCTACGCAGTCAATTTAATTATGATTAAACAAAAATAATTATTATCACTTTTTTTTTGCTAACTATATGTGTAGCACGTAGGACACACACACACACAAGTACACAACATGTACGACTAAGTTAAGAAACAGAATCAAATCACAGAGAAACAAATCAAATCAAGAGGAAAACAAACGAATTTGCCTAGAAGATTTACAAATATTCAACTCCTATATAAATAATAACGACACAATAGACACATATGTTCATACATATGTATGTGTGTATAATATTTCTTACTTCTTTGTTTGTTTTGCGCTACTTTAATTTCGACTAACAACTGCATTTAATTTCGATTTATTTAGCATCTTAAGTCCTACATAGCGGTATTTAATTTATTTAATTAACTTTAATTGTTATTTGACTATATAACCAACGAACGAAAGTATCCACTTATAATCTATATGATTTGTATTATTATTTTGTACAATAAGAGAACACCCCTTAACCCTAAACATTGAGAACCGTGAACAATAACTACTACAATAGTCACGCAACAGACACACCAACACTCAAATAAGTATTAGTTTTACAGTTAAGCAACGGCAAATATGCAATAAACTTCAGCCCAAATCAATGTCATTGTGCAGTAACCCAGTAATCCAATCCTATGTAATGTTTAACTATAATGCATAAAACACAAATAAATAGATATTGTACAGTCAAGCCCTAAAAATCATTTGTTTTTTTGCACAAACAACAATAAGCGATTTCATAATTGCGCGGCGCGCAAAGTCGAAGAAGATTGAATTGGTGCCAGTGCTGCCAAGCCTGTTAAAGCGACGCTACACTGTATGTAACTCCTCGTCATTAGAGATGAACGCAAGAAGGTTCAGTGCATTGCTAAGTGCAGCCGACTGTTCGAAACCATTAAAGAACCATTGGTAATTAATTAATTTAATTTAATTAATACATTAATTCATTTTGTTAAATATATATAAATAATAAGTTAAAAGTACTACTAATTGCTTTAACTATCTACAGTATATCGATAAGATAACATATGCCGCATAATAATCGTGAACACAACTGGTTCACTACCCGATCAGCTGTGTGAACATTACTTCACTAACAATGGAACCGAATGAGTCGATAGCTATCGATAACTTATGCTGAGCCGATTGCCCAACCGGCATGGCGTAAGATTAAAAACAAGACGAGGAATATGTTTAATTGGCGGCTTCTGCGACAGTTGCGCCACAGTTTGATCAGGCAGGCATCTCCCACAACAGCAGTGGTAAATACCACGCCCCGCCGCCTGTGGGCCAGTCACTACAAGCGACGCCACCAACTGGGCGCAGTGCAGTCGGAACAGTTGGAGCAGTTGAAGGCGGATTACTTTGAGCGCCAGAGCGAACCAACCCACGAGGAATGGCAAAGTGTGCGACAGGCTCTGCAAGAGAACTCCAAATTCGTGACTTCTAGCAATGTGGATGCCGTCATCTTGGGCATGTGTAGCACGGGGGAGCAGCTGCCAGTGGCCAAGAGTTACCTCCGTTATCTGCAGGCACAAGGTATCAAACCCAATGCAGCATCACTGGGTCGCCTCCTGCGCTGCTACAATGCTGCGTATCAGCTGCGAGCGCTCACAGAGGAGGAGCAATCGGAAATCTTACAGATCTGTGATGCCCTTCAAGCTGGTCACGAGGTACTTGACGCCAGCAGCTGTGAGCATATGATACTTGGTCTGGTCTCCACAAGCGCACATTGGCAGCGAGCTCTGCGCCTGCTAGACATGATGAAGGTAACTGCCACGCCTAGCTTGGTCGCCTACAGCGCACTGGCTTGCAAAGCCTTCAGCTCGGAGGAACCAGAACTGGCTTGGCGGCTGCTCGAGGAGATGCTGCAGACGAGGAAGATCCCGAAGTGTGAAGTGTACCTGGCTCATCTGGAAAGCAGTGCAAAGAAGCCACAGACACTGGGTGTGCAGCTGGAGCGCCTGCTGCAGTTTCTCGAGCGGCACGACATACTCATTAGCGAGAAGGTGGCACAGCAACTGCAGCTCCTGGCAGAGCAACTACCTCAGCAGCTGCAGGTGAGCAGCACGCACCTGAATCAGTTCGGGAAGTGCTCAGCCTGCCAGCAGCATTTGGAGCATGTGGCCATCAGTGATAAACAGTTTGAGAAGCTGCGCGATGTCTTCTTGGAGAAGGTGCTCATACGTAACGATGTGTTCCAGAAGTCTACGCCCGAGGAGGTGGAACGCTTTAAGAAATATGTACAACAAACTGCGCCTTTCGACTGCGTCATCGATGGCCTCAACGTTGCCTACTCCACGGGTAACAAGAAGCCCCCTCAGCAGTTGGCCAAACTGCTGGCCACTGTGGTGCGCTACTTTAAGGAGCGACGTAAGCATGTGCTTGTCCTAGGACGCCAGCACATGCGTAGTTGGTCCAAGCCCGCCTGGCAGTACATACAACAGCACGCGAGTGTCTTCCTCACCAACAATCTGTAAGAGCTGGAGAGGATTACCCATGGCAACCGCTCTAATAATTACTTTGCCTTGCAGCTCCCACGATGATCCTTTCCTGCTTTATGCCACGCTTCACAGTGGGCAGGATACGGACTTCTTTTCCCGTGATCTGATGCGCAGTCACGCCTTTCTGTTGGGCTCCGAACTGAAGCCCATTTTCCGTCGCTGGCAGCAGGAGCATCAGTACTCACTGGTCACACAGACCCAGACGGGACAGATTATTGTCAAGGAACCCATACGGCATCGCCTGGGAGCACACAAGGTGCAGCACCTGTGGCATGTGCCCTGCTGCGAGCACTACACGCCGCATCCGCCCGACAGGTTTGAGGTGCCCAAAAAGTGGCTTTGCCTGAGAATTGCAGCAGCCGAAGAGGATTCCTCTTAGTGTAGATCTATGTTTATTCAAAGGGAGATCAACGACAATAATACTGATAAAACACAGACTAAAATCGTGAGAGTACTTCTTCCTTGCCTCTCTCGGGCTACTTCTCGCAGTCAAGGCGTGAGCACTTGAAGAAGGCATCGTAATTGAATGTAGCAAGTTTTTTACGTCTCTGCTCGTTTCTGATCTTCTTCTTGGCGGCGCACATGAGTCGCTCCTTAATATAATTGTCCATTTTGAAGTCCATCTCTGCCGAAGGTTTGCCCACTTCATTGGGATCTTGTGTCGCCGCCGTATCCAGTGCCTTGATGATCAGTGAGAGCAGCGCATGCGCCAGACGATGACATACATCGTACTCGATGGCATCCTGGCTGGTGTAGTAAATCGCAGACTGAGTCGAGGGCTGCACACCGATGGCCAGCAGGATGTTACAGAATATGCCGCGCTGCATGCGCGCATAGGGATCAACCAGTTTGGGTGGAATGCGCATGGTGGTGGCCAGATGCGATATAAACTTGGCGAACTTTTTGATCAACACATTAAGATATTGTGTGCGACACTGACGTTCCATCTTGGAGAGCATGGCATAGTAGAGCTCCTGTTTGCGCTTCAGGAAATCCTCTTTCTTTTGTTCCTTCTTCTTGGTGCTCTTCAGTACGTCCTCAAGTTGCCTGCAAGGGAGAAAGAGGAAGGATAGTAAAAAGTCAAGGGGAAGGAAATATCCAAGTTCCCAGGGGTGGAAAGAGAAGGCGCGCGGGAGAGGAATCTTATCCAAGTTTTATCCTCGCTACTCACTCTGTGGTTATGGAATTGTTGCCTAGCAAGCGTTTAATGCGCTTAGCCCTTAGCTTCGGATCGTAGAAGTCCTTGAACTGCGCATAGTTATCAGATAATACGGTCCTCTTTGGCTTGGACAGCGACACATCGTAGGCCTTTGCCTTAGGCGGCACTGCCGGCTGATAGGCCATGCGTCTAACATAGGATTGCAATAGGGCCACATTCTCTTCCTGACGCTTCTGTTTATTATCCGGACTGCAATAGTCCGGATCCTCCTCAAACTCCGACGTGCTTGACGACGTTTTTAACGGCTTGTCCCAATCGCTGACATCCTGACTGGCCATAATCAACCAATATTAAGCAAAATATGAACACAGAAATTTTTTATAAACCAAAAGAGTGAATAATATAAAATTGATATAACCGGAATGTTATTTGAAAAAAACGCTATAAGAAAATGTTTTGTATTTTATTTTTCCAACGAGAAAACTGGCAATTTAATGTGACTTTGTCGAACATGAACTAGATTATGATACGACGGATGTGGAATACACTACCAGGTGAAAGATCATGGCCAGCTAGATGACAAATTCTTTAGGGGTTCCTTCAGTGTTGTAACAGCTCCATAGGGATTTGAATAAAAAGGGGGGTTTAAAGGGGATTTGAAGCAGATACCTAGTTAAGAACTCAAATTTCAACTACAGATATAGAACATATTAAAGTAAACTTGTCAGAGCATTATACATAACATATATCAAGGAGGATACAATATTTAATATCTTGGAGTAGGCAACTAGAAGACTAAAAGGAGCGAAATAAAATCAGATCGACCGAGCAGCTAGAATAAATTCACAGTGTTGAACAAGAATATAAAGAACAACAAGGGCGCTTATCTCTCTTTCCCTCTTATTAGAGGGGATCCCAGGGAGTCAACCTTCCTTAAATGTTTAGAATATATACCACTCTCCCCCTTTATGCGGAGGCTTATCACTCCCCTCCTTCTTATTTTAGGGGAGTCCCAGCTAGTCGACTTTCATCTCCGGCGCAAATAAAAAGTCAAGTTCAGCTTATCTCAATGTGGTGGTCGTGTAATTTCTTTCGCTTATCACTCGTCCTAATAATAATACAATTTATACTGGTCGGGGGATTGATCAACATGAACAGCAACAGCATCTAAAATTATTCTATAATTAGCTTGCAATTATATTTATTGAGTTCTAGAAACAATCGTTTTGCACTGAACGTTCCAGCGTAAATGTGTAATCATCTGCCAAGGCATCCACGGACATCTGTCTCGTGAGGAACGCCAAGATGGAGTCCACCTGTATTTGTGTGCCACTGAAACGATCTTTGGAGGTCAGCTGGGGGGACAGCTCAAAGGGAATGTCCTGCAGATAATTGATTGGCCCAACACCGAGACCAGCAATGCCACCCTGTCCTGGTCTGGAGGGTATAACCGGTGGTGGATAGGGCATTGTTCCGTATGCCGATTGTGGCATGGGCGGATACATTATGCCACCACCTGCACCTACAGTTGGTCCAGCTGGAGGATCTGCATCAGCTTTGCGTTCCACAAATATGAAATCATCGCCAATGTTCTGCTTTGCTGTATCTGCCTGACCCTGTATGGGCTCCTCGGTGGGCGTCTCGGCTGGTTTGCGTTTGCCAAATAAATTAAACATATTTATAATGTGCTTATGACAAACTTGATTATTGTGTACTAATGAATTTATTACTATTAATAACTTAATTTACGCAGTTAACGAACAGTATCGCGACTGGCTTTTGTTTTCTGTTGATTACAAGTAACATATCGGTTATCGATAACGTAACAGGGGTGCAAATATTGCACGAAATTCACGAGCTGCTTCACGAAATTTACCGATATACATTTTGATTTATTTTGTATATATTTTTTAAATATTAGCAATTGAAAAAATATTAATCTTTCATTTGTGTGTATAATCCATAGCAAAATGGTCATCTGTCTTACTGTCTTGACAAATAAGGAGCTTCTGGCATATGTGAAATGCAATGCGGTACTTATGTTTTTAATTTCTTATAATCCCTATCGATAGAAAGTATCATGAAATATATCGATATAAATATCAGTTAGTTTACATATGCATATGGAATGCAGCCATGCAATACGATATTTTATGATTTTAAATTCTGATTATACATTTAAATGTAATTATCGATATATATCCATGTAATTGTTGCAAAATAACAGCATTCACTGTGGTCCACTCCCGCCACTCGATGCGCTGTGTCCTATCGATATAATATCAACAATCCTATTGAGCATATACAAATACAACGCTGTGATTGGTTTTGGTTTCAACTCTTCCAAGCTGACAATTTCTTGTTGAACGAAAAAGCTAAAGAAAATGTCAAAAGCTGACCAGGACCCAATCGGTTCGCTGAGCATAATGGAGGTGTGTATATGCTGACAGCTCCTATATCGATAATCAAGTGTCGCCCATTGTCGTTTTTAATTGAAAACTCTGTGATACCTGCTGTGAATACTACCACATACCATGTCTGATAATTGCATTCTTTTCCATTTTGTCTTGCAGCAAATCAAGATATTAATTGAGCCGCCACCCAATGAGGAAGGCAAACTGGTGCAGCGGAGCAGCAATGCAAAACATCCTTATTATCGGCGCCCTGGACGCGGACATAACCACGATTTGTGCGATGCCTGCGAAGAGGGCGGGAATTTGCTGTGCTGCGATCGCTGCCCCTCCTCTTTTCATTTGCAATGCCAGTGAGTATATATACCCAGTCAAGTCGTGTATAGTGTTCCCTTAGTGACATCCCATTCCCCGCAGTGATCCACCGCTCAGTGAAGAGGATATACCCAGTGGTCAATGGTTGTGCCACAGCTGCCGCATGGCCAAGGTGTCGCAGCCGGCCTGTTCCTCGAAAGCCAGTTCCGTCGAACGTGTGCCCTCGGCAGGCAGCGGCTCGAGAGCCAATACGCCCTCCTCGGGTGAGCTGGAATCGATTCCGCTCAAGATACGCAACTTACGCAAGCGCAGCAACAGTGAACGCAATAGCACCGAAAAGCTGTTGGCCAAAATGCCGCTGGCCATACAGCGTGCACTGGATCCGAACCGCAAACCGACACCTCTTGATGATGTTATACGCGCTGCCAGCATGCTAAATCCGCAGCAATTCTCGCTGCCACCGGAGCTGGAGCTGCACACACAGTTCCCGGGCAATGGCAAAGTGCAGCCCGTGCAGCAGCCGCACAGTGGGCCGGGGACTAGCAATGGACACGGACGCAAGCCAAACAGCCAGAGAAGGAACTCCAAACCATTCGAATTAGACTCACAGGGTCTGGTGCCTCTGCCCGCGAAGACTTGTTTCTACTGCACACGCAGCTGCAAACGGGCGCCGCTCATCTCATGCGACTATTGCCCATTGTACTATCATCAGGATTGCCTGGATCCCCCGCTGACTGCATTGCCCGCCGGCCTCTGGATGTGCCCCAACCATGTAGAGAATTTTATAGTAAGTACAACACTGAGTGGAGAGTAGAGAAGAGTAAACTAAGAGCTTCCCATTCGTCCACAGGATGCCAACATGACCAACAGCATTTCAGCCACGGAACGCGTGCGCTTATGGAATCGCTTTCATCAGCCCTTGGACCATGAGAATGTTAAGATGGAGTTCTTCCGGCGAGTCAATACACGACATCCTCCATTCCGTATGAAGTGGAACATGCGCACTCGTTCGCACATCGAGGTGCCCGCCATGGTGCGTTACCACTACGAACATCCTCCGGCTTTGTTGCCCTCTATGAGGCAAACATTGCGCTACGATCGCGTGAAGAGACGCAAGCAGTTACCCACCGCTGTGGAGGATATATCCAGGGAGAGTGTCACCGAGTCACTGCTCAAGGATCTGGAGGCGCTACGCTGTGCGCATGCCAAGTTCCGTGAGATTCAGAGGGAACATGGCAATGTGGCGGAACTTGATGCCGCAGCCGGCGGCGTTCAAAGCGAAAGCGACACAGAAAGCGAGCGGGAAAGAGGCACCACCTCGACCAGCGCCACCGTCACCAGCAGCAGAAAATTGACAGAAACACAGACTGTGCCAGAAAAGACAGAGCCAGAGAAGACACCAGCGCAGGGGACAGCAGCGACGACGACGAGCAAACCCAGTGTAAACTGCAGTAGCCAAGCGAACCTGGACATAAGCTTCGAGGAGGAGGAGGAGGATAGCAAGGCAAACATTATAATTGATGCGGATTTGTTGCATCTTGATGTGGACATCATAAAGAAGTTGGCACATCAACGACTACAGCAACTGGTGGTGGAGCATCCCGAGATTGTTACCCAATACAAGAATCGCACAGCAGCACGACGACTGCGACAATTGGCGTGTACACCCGCTGGTGTCCCGGTGGGGCAGGAGCAGACAGCGCTACAGAGTGATCTGGCGCCGGAGGATATGCGTCACTTCTCGCTGCTCTTCACTAGTGAAACCTCCTCGATATTAGCACAGAAAAATGGCAATTCAGCCGATGAGGATCCCATGTTGGCACTACATCCAGCGCTGGCCACGGCAGCTGCCATTGCTGCAGCGGATGCTGTAGCAGAGAGTTATGTTCCACGTGTGCTTAGCGACACAGAGAAGGCTTATGAGCTTGCCTCACGCCTAGAATTGAAGCTGCTGCAGTGCAAGGTGCGTGCGCGGGCGGTGCTCACTCCGCTGGGGGATATGCTCGAAGACAGTCGTTGGTTCAGTAATCTGAGTCTGGATCATTCGATCTTCATGCGCTATCGCACACTGTACATTGGCTATGGAGGTCACTTTACGCCTTCTACTTCGCTTGCGCACACAGAGACAGTGGATCTCTCGGCAATCGGTTACTGCTCTCGCATTTCGCCGCAGCATGCGATCATCTTCTATGATGAGTTCACCAAGTCCTACGAGCTCATTAATTATTCCGAATTTGGCACAGAGGTCAATGGACAGCTCTATACGTGTGATATCACGGAATATACACCCACACATGCCGGCAAGAGGATGCGACCCGATGATGCGGAACTCAAGAGACGCGTCGATGATCTGCTCGACAAGCGTCGCCACATACAGCGACACTATGAGCCCGCCAAGCGGGAGACACAGGATAGGTGAGTGTGGAGGAGGTGGTGAAGGTAGATGTAGACGCCGAGGCAGAGGTAAAGGGAGAGGTAGCGTAGCGGTATAGGTCGTGGTAGAGGTGGAGTAAGAATTATAAGCAAAGTTATAAGCAAAGGAAGACTTGACCACAGTTTCTTAATAGGATATGGTCACTTTTAAAATATGGAAATCTTTAACTTACCTAATCTTATAATTAGTGCTGCCGATCAGATGTTTTCTCTATAATATCTGTCTTTTTTCGAAGGCCAATTGGAGAAGGCAAGAACTGTGTACTTTGTAATTGTAATAATTGCTAAGGTTATATATAAATCAGTATGGTCACCCTAGAAACTAACGTAGTCCAAAAGAGTATGAGTTTGACGCAGCGAGAATTCTGCACTTTTTGATGGAACTAGGTACACATCTTTCTTATTGCAGCACGCTGTAATTAAGTCGTAACAAGCCCGAATCGGACTACCATAACTTATACCTGCCATAGGAAGTATTCTTCAAAATATGGATTTTTGCATTAAAGTCGGTATTGTTGTTCGAAGTAACTCATCATAACCAGTATCTATTGTAGTAATAGAATAAGCCTTACAACTATAGCTTTGATGGTAACAATCTGTAGAACAAAAAGATTTACATACACAAATTGAATGTTTACAGCAATAAGAATGTTTAGAAACTTTGTATTATTATATACATACATATATAGTTTGTATAGAAATAATCAGTGAATCTATAAGCTGTGGGGCAATTAAATCTTGAGCCAAAGTAAGCCTCTTTCATTTTCGTTTCCCCGAAAACCTTTCTCTTCTTACAACACGAGGCAGCAATATACTCACTTCTTACTCACACTCACCTCACACTCTCTCTCTCTATCTCTTTCTTTTTCAGACTGGCACCCATTATAAAACCCGCCTGCCGTTGCCAAATCGAACCCGCTGCTCCAATGGTTCCTGGCGCCTGGGAGGGCGCCGCTGTGCTTGCCCATGGCAGCCTCCTCCGTTTCGGTTGTCTCACCTTTGTCTTCTCAGTGCCATCAACAGATCTGCTGCATGCACGCAACGCTGCTAGTGCAGCCGTCAGCAGCACCGCTACCGCCACCGCAACTGTCACCGCCACCGCCAAGTGACAGCCGGCAGCTCGGCTGCGTCGTAGGAAACAGGTTACTAAACAGCTACAACAACAAAAACAACATCAGAATATACTCCAAAAATCATCAGCGAAAAAGAAGCACAAATCTCAGTGAGGAATGAAAGTAGGATAAGCAGACGAAGCCCCGACGAAAAAGAAGAGTCAGCGCGGCAGGCCGATTGAATGCCTGACTCAACAATGAAGAATAAGAAAAAGAGAGAGAGAGTGAGAGAGACAGGAAAACAGGAAAATCATCAGAGGGAGGATCCCACAGACTATGAAATATTCTTGGAGAAATTGACAATGTTCTTAAAGATTGAAGTATCCCATAGATTACGTATTAAATGTTCTTGTAGATCAAAAGATCCCACAGTAATCTGTGTGTTAATTTAAATATTCTTGTAGATCAAAAGATCCAACAGTTTTATCAAATGTTCTCGGTGTATTAAAGCCCACATATGAATATGAATCAATTTTACTTCATATTTTTATTAATAGATGCATGTGTTGTATCCCCCACGGTTCCTGCTCCATTCTTAATCTTCTTCATTAGCATATGGCATCGTAATCATCCACATTACCATCATATATAACAAAAAAAGTTGTAAGGAAATGGAACTATCATTTCGAAAAACATTTTCGCTCCTTAGATGAGTTCGACTTAAAGTGGGTCACAATAATTATTCAGCGCTCGCATTTGTTGTTGTGTTTGTGTGTGTTTTGTATGTGTTTGTATGTGTGTAAAACAAGAAAATAAATAATTATTAATTAATAATATTAACATTAAGTATGAGAAAATTTATACAATTATGTGTTAATGAGAATTTCAATCCATATACAAAAAAAGAACAGTGTTTTTTTTTGTCGATAATAATTAATAATAAATCTTTAGCATCTTCTCAGTGTACTTCTTATATAACATGAATTAAGAGGGCGAAGGAGAATGGCGGGAGCTCTATAGCGAAGGAAAGGCAGATAAGTTAAGGCAGACAGAGAATAAGTGAAGGGAAATTGTATGGTATATAAAGAATACATATATATATATATTTATTTATATATATATATATTTATTTATATATATATATATTTATTTATATATATATATATACAATATATATACATATACAACAGCACATCCAGGGACCGAGGGGAGTAGGAGGAGGAGAAGGAAGTAAGAGATTCCGATTTCGCTTTTGGGCCCTGAATATAAGTACAGAATGTACGTACGGCTAGACACGCTAAAAAGTAACTATTGATTATATTTTATAATGCTGCTGCACTGGCTCTTCATCTAGGAATTATCATTGGTTGCTGGTTCCTCATGCTGTCCAGGCTGCTGTGTATGCTGCGGCTGCTGCTGCGGATGGAGTTGCTGCTTGGCCGCATTGCGTGTGGCACGCGATCTTTCCCATTCTAGTTTGTGCTTGCGCTTGGTGTGATGATACATATTCGACTTGGAGCGAAATTCAGTGGGGCAGAAGGCGCAGGTGTGCAGCTTTACGCCGGTGTGTGTGGCAAAGTGTTCCTGGGAGGGCGAAGAGGTAGCATTATATATTAAGTTATCTATGAAGGATCACAAAGTTTACTCACCTCCAGGTAACGCTTCATCTTGAAGGATTTGCTGCAGACATCGCACGTGTACTTGGCGGCTTTGTTTGAGCAGCGATGATTGTTGCCCGCCAGTTCACCGCAAGTGGAGCAGATCGAGACAGTCAAGCTGAGACTGGGCAGGGTCTGACCAGCGTTATGCTTGTTGTGCAGGTGATTGTTGAGGGCACGCTGGTTGCGCAGCTGCTGTCCACAAATGCTGCACGTATATGCCGCCTCTGGAGGAGCAGCAGGTGCCTCAGCAGAAGCAGGTGGAGTGGGCTCACTGTAAAAAGGGAGAGAGAGAAGAGATGCAGTAATCCCTGAGCGATAATGCTTGGCTCCGCGCCTGCTTACCTGTTCGCTGCTGCTGCCATCGCCGCCGCCGTTGCTGTGCTGCTGCTGCTACTGCTCACTGCTGCCGCCATTGCTGCCGTGATTAGCTGCTCCTGCTGCTTACACACCGCATTGTAGTTGGCCAGGATGAGCTCATTCTCCTTGCACGTCTGCAGCTCAGTCTTGATGCGCTTCCCATATAAGTCAGCGACATCCTCGTTGCTGCTATCCTCGCTGGCACTGAGACTGCGCTCGATGTGTTGCACCTTCTTGGGTGAGTGCGTCTTGCGGCGACTGGCGCGTGTGACTCGTTTAGCTGGTTGCGCTGGCGGGCACTGCGTTGAGGGCTTGTTCACTGTCAGATTGATGGCTTCATTGGCTTCAGGCGCCTCAGGAGCAGGAGGTGCTATGTCGGGCGGTGGTAACACTTCGTGTGCTGGACACAGAGAAAGGGGCAAGGAGACGGGCAGAGATACAGGCGCAATTGAAGGTGCGATCACTGGCGCAGCTGTTGCTGGCGGAGATGTGGGCACAGATGTTGATGATGACGCAGGTGGTATGGGTATCTGTATGAGTACTGGCTGTGGTAGTATGGGTTCACCTGCTTCCACTTGGACGGTAGGCGGCACTGCCTCCTTATCGCTGTCACCTCCACCTCCACCTCCTCCTGCTCCGTTGACGCTTCTTTGGCTGTTTGTATGACTGCTGCTGTTGTTGTTATTGTTGTTGTTGCTGTTCACCTTTGCCGCATCGCGTTCGGCACGCGCCTTTTGCCATTGCGTGTTGTGTTTGGTCTTCACATGCGTATACATATTGGATCGACAACGGAACGCGGTGTTGCAGTAGGCGCACGCAATGGGCCGATCCCCGGTGTGTGTGGCCACATGCTCTTCCAGGTAGCGGCGCATCTTGAACGACTTCTCGCAAAACATGCATGGAAATTTGTTTGCACCCACTCCCACTCCCACGCCCGCTGCTACTGCTACCTTGTGATCGGTAGACTTCAGATAGGACTCGTGAAATTCGGTTTCCTCTTTGACCAGCAACAGCGCCTCATAGCCAGCTGTGGGTGTGGTGGCCTCCCGATCCGCCTCCATTTCGATATCGAGGGGTTCCTGCTTGAATTCGATAAGTGGCTCCACAACAGCGCCCACAACATCGCCCTCCTCAGACCAGTTGACATCGCAGTCGATCTCCAAGAACTGACTGCACAGTGTGGTCTGTTTTAGTTCCACAAGTTTCCAGAAATTGTGAAAACTCTCGAGTTGCGCACAGCAATCTGTGCAAATGGACGTGGAGATGGCATCGTCGCGTGACAGCTGGGTAAGAGAGACCGGATTATAGAGGGCGCAGAGCACAGGTGTGCACTAGATGCACAGGTGAGACTTACACAGAGATACAAATGCGTCGATATCAAGTGTACCAAATAGTTTTCCGGTATTTGCTTGTTGTTGTCACTACTGTTGTTGCACTCAGCAGCAGCAGCAGCTGAAGCGAACAGCAACACGGCATTCTGCTCGTCCAACGTGTTCAAGCACAGGCGACAAATCATTTCGTTAACCGATCCAAATGGAATCGTGCAACATTAGCACTAATATATATTTTATTATTTATTTATTTATTTCCAAAGTTGCGGATGGATCTAGGTGCTGGGAAAATAATCGATGTCGCTGCTACTTTTAAATATCGATTAATTCGCATTGCCACGCTAGCTATCGACTAGTGCGCACGAACAATATCGATGAATCGTTTAAAATGCAAGCAAAAAACTAAAGGAATTACCAAAACAATAAATTACATATTATAATGAAAAAATACTTTCATCGATAATGCGCACACACAAATGATATACTATTTGGTTGGCAAACGAAATAGTTATTCAAGAAATTACTACAAAAATCGATAACATTAAATTAAAAACTGTTTAAAAAATGTTTTTACAATAATTTTGTTTTTTTTTCACATTCCAATATTTTAAATTTGTTTTTACTTTACATTACAATAAATTTGCTTATAAAACGTCTTTTAATTACTGACTGATTTACAACTAAAAACTGTCTGCGTGGGAAATACTATTGTTTTCATATCGCCATTCACAGAAATCGCCTCGTAATGAAAGTGATTACGCACCATTACCAGTTGTCCCGTTTTGAATGGTACATCGATACAATTGAATCGAAAATTGGGAAATTTTGCCAAACTGGCGATCATATCATATCCTTCTGTTAGCTTTCGTGACCAAATGGAAACCGTATCGAAATTAAGTCCTTCGCGATAGCAAAGCTTGCCTGCTTCGTTGATGGTGCGAAAAGTATTTAAGGTGATAATCGCTGATGGTATAGGACCAAAATAGATTTGGGGAAAATCCAAGACTACTATAGGAGATCCTGGTTTCATTCTGCCATAAAATTTCTGTTTATCCGTGGGATCATACTCTTGCATATGAACCGTTTTACATTTTAATCGATCGATCATTTTGCATGTATTCAAAAAATTGGGATGATTCGCGATGCGCTCATCCATTAGTTCCATGCGCTCCTCGATCATTTTGATCATCCTAGTGCGCAGTGGTTCCTGTACTAGAATACTCGATACTAGCCCCACACCGATAGGATGAAGGAGATTCTTAACCACAATATCTACAACTTGTTGAATGGGTCCAGTGGCGAAAAGGATTATGCATTGGGGGTTGACCCATCTCTTGTGTGTGCCATCTTCGGGATATGCCTGAACATGTCGCTTCTTCAGATGAGCGTGTATATCATGCACACCCTCCACGATATTTGGCAACCCTTTAAAGCGCGGCAAAACATCTGCATCTTCATCTTTCTCGGCCTCTGCCATGGCTAATTTTGACTAACCTCAGCTAGGAATATAAAAGAAAGAAAACGAAAGGAAAATAGCAAAAAAAAATAACACTTGCTCCAATGACTGACAGAAAGTTTTTTGACTAATGAGAATGGAAAAAAGGGGGGAAAACTGAAAACTAATTTTTGCTTCTCTACAACATGAACCAATTTGCCAAGCCAGTGAAAAGTAACTGCAAAAAAATGGTCCAGTCGGGACAAAGACGCGGACACGGACACGGAATCAAGCAAAGTTGCCTTAGACTTCCGCTTCCTTGTCAACAACATGTGTGCATAATCGTAATCGAAATACTTTCACTGGCCAAAGTTGCCATTCACACCGGACAACGCACACACACACGCACAGACTGCTGCTGCTGATGGTGTGGTGGTGGTGGGTTTCCTTTACCCATTTGTAAAGCAATGTGTAGGGTATTACCGGCTGTTTGTTGGCACTTGGCGAACACTTGATTAAGTTTCAGATATATTAATAATTAATGTATAAATAAGAAAGTATATTATTAATCGATTTCTTATCGATTTAATATACTAACTTATTAACCCAGATTGACGCAGATTAATTTTCAAATATAATAATAACTAAGACATAAGTAATTTTATGTAAATTTTATCGATTATTTATCGAATTTAAATTCAATATTTGCGTAGGGTATTCTTGCAATGAGTCGTCGCATTTTCTATTGACATTCAATAGGTCGCTACTTGCACGGAGTTCTCCTACTTCTCCTCCTTTTTCTCTTCCTGCTTCCCCTCCTCCTTCACGAACTCAAAGCAAACAAGGCGTGTGTGCGTGTCTGTGTGCCATGTGCGTGTGTGTGTTCCTCGTGTGCCTGTTTCCGTGTGTATAAATAGCCGAGCGACCCACAGGATTCGCTTACTTTGCGCAAAGACGCCTTCGCCAGGGCGCCTGAAAGTAGGCAGCTCCAAAGTGTTCTGCGAATCTACATTGGATTCGGATTAAGATTAGGATTAGGACAATGCAAAGCGCTTAACCAGGCAACATGGAGATGTCAGGCTATCAGGATATCCACGCCTTGGAAAAATCGGTAAGCAAGAAAAGAAAACAAAAGAAAACATGCAGAAAATGCTTAGACAGAGAGTGACCCCTCTCTGACCTCTCTCCATGTGCGTATAGGTGGCCAATGCTGGGTCACAGCTGTACACAATGGCACACAAGCTGCACGCCGTGGAACGCTGCCTGGACCAGACCACAATGGAGCAAATGGACGAAATGGAAGTGATGGAATTGCTCGAGTCGATGACGGAAGTGAAGAACGATTATCAGAATCTGCGAAAGGACATACAGGAGGTGCAGCAGCTGCAGCGTGACGTCAGCAGCTCGATACGCTTCCAGATGAGCAATATGCAACAAACGTTTCATCAGCTCAAGAAGCGCATCGCCAGCTCGCAGCAACGTCGACAGCGTGGAGGAACAGGAGCGGGAACTGGAAGTGACCAGATACAGAACACCAGTTTGACGGCGTCGACCCACGAGCATTGATGTGGGTGAACTAGTCGTATGTTAGTGTGTATGTGTGTGTGTAGCGGGGAAGGGTGCAGTGTATGTGTTTGGCAGGCAATTTTTGAATTTTTAATGATTTATATTGATTTTGCAAGCGAATGGAAATATCCCTTACAAAATAACAATATAGACAAGTACTATATATACATACTATATATGAGGGCGCGTGTGGAAACCTGTTGCAATACAAGCATACAAACCTACCTGCAACACACACACACTGACACAAATACTTGCACTATAATCGTGTCAAATTGTGGAAACTTGGAAAGCAAACTATTCATACACACACACATGTGCACAGTAATATGCGCAGTAATATCAAAATGGAAGAACACCAAACGAATCCTAGAACAATTCTAACTCAACCTACTATATCTAGACACACACACAACTAGACACACTAGAAACACCTATACATACCTAAACACACCTATACATATAACGTAAACTCTAAATACTTTATAACGCAAATCCAAATGTCTGATACCATTTGAAAAGAATGCACTTTTTCAAAAAACAAACAAAATTTGCCTTAACATTCGTACATAAAAATTACCTATATTATACTAATTTTTGATATATACACATTTTAACAATTTAAACTTAAGCGTATCATTTCTATATAAATGATAGGCCCAATTAAGCCCAAATGTTTTTTGTTTTTTTTTTTATATATTTGTTGTTATTAAATTGTATAAGCCAAAGCACATTTTAGCAATAAAATACAAGAAAATAAATTGTGTTTTTGTTTTTAATGATTTGATTGCGCGCCAAACTGCAAATTGGCGATGTGTTACACTGAACGATAACAACAATATGTGTGATACGTTCGACACACACGTCGCTAGCCATGGGAGCGATAGTCATCGAAAATCGTTCGATAATTGTAGCAGTTGTAGTTGTTTTTATGGCTCTACGTTGCGGTGGTCGGTTTGTACTTTTAACTAGAATCTGTGTATATTATTGGTAGAATAAAGATAAAGCTTTAATCGATGTTAAGCTTGTCCATTGCTGCCCGATATTTTTCCGATTTGGGCCAACTAGCGCGAAATTAGTGCAGTGTCTTGTGTGTTTGTGTTCCCCCTCTCCCGTGCAAGTCGTATAAAGGTAAGTTAAGACGGGATCTTGAGTGTAACGTCATCAAGCCAGCAGCAGCAGAAGTGACAAACAAGTGCAAAGAAAGCAGCTAACAAAAGCAATTTCACAAAATCGATTTGCGTATTAAAATTAGAAGAAAGTGTTGACTAGTGCAACAAGTGCATGCGATCTTTCCCCCACTGTCTCTCTCTCCTTCTCTCTCTTTTTTTCACTCTCTTTGCCCTTTTTTTGTTGTTGCCCCCTCTCTCTCGGCGCGCGCACGCCTGCGCCTACGCGAATTCAAAGTTGTTTTTGTTGCTTACGTGTCGCGTCGCGAAATGTTCGGCCGCGGTTACGTAGTTCTGCTCGCGCTTACGTGCCTCGTCGCCGTCATCGCCGCTACGTCGACAACCCCCGCCCCTGCCGCAGTGGAAGCCAAAGTCGAAGTTGTTGGTGAAATTTCCAGTTTCTTGGAGAATCCGCATTATCTAAACAATGATGAGATTGGTCAACTCTTCGAACGCCTTGGCAAAGATTATCCAACACTGGCACAACCCTATGCCATCGGTCAGACCATACAAAATCGCAGCATGCACGCTCTGGCACTGGATGCGCCCACAGATCCCAACAACGGTGATCTCCTTCGTCCCATGGTCAAGTTGGTTGCCAACATACAAGGCGACGAGACTTTGGGTCGCCAAATAGTTCTCTACATGGCCGAGTACTTGGCCAGCAATTACGAGACAGACGTGGAGATTCAACGTCTACTCAACACAACCATAATACACTTTCTTCCTAGCTGCAATCCGGATGGATTTGCCGTTGCCAAGGTGAGTCAGACAGCTACTAACCAAAACTAGATTAAGATTAAATCGCAATACCTTCTTCCTTTTCATTCCCCTTTAGTCATGCGCCGGTTTGACCAACTTTCTATCTTTACTTCAGGAAATCGGGGAAATAAACTTCCTATTCCGCTTTGGTTTAGGTTTTCAATCTGTTACGGTTGTGGTTTTGTTGGGAAAAGTAATGACTCTGACTTATTGAAAGTAGGACAGTGCTTATATCAGTTATTAACTGAAATATATTTCCTTGAAGATGACTTTCGTAGGAATATTTTGATTTGGAAGATTTGATCGTATATATTTACTTTTTAATTGAAGAGAAGCTTCATAGGAAAGCAAAGACTGAATAGACTTATACTCTATACAAGCAGTAATCTACAACTAGATGCAATCGGTGATTAAACATATATTATTTGTATGTATGCAAATTAATACATGCACAGGGGGTGTTTGTACATATACTACATACATATCTCTTTGTTCAGTTTTTTCTAAAAACAGCTGGAGATCAACGTAAAGCCCGGTAAAAGTGAATGTACCTTTCATCTGTGAGAGCGCTGGTATTACCCATACATACTCTTTCAACATTTGTACATATACGTACACACTTACATGTATAATAGGCCATTAGTTGTGTTGGCTGAATCATTTTATGACTTGACATCTGGGAGATTACAGCCCAACTGGCTTTGTTTGCTGCAAACACGTTTCGTTCCATATTGTGATCGTTTTAAAGCGTTCCCCCCCATTCCCATAGGAACCCCACCTATAAGTTGGCCCTTTCACAACTCCATCTAAACGGAACCGTGGCAATTCAAAGCTCCAAAGTCACTGCGAGCAAACAAACAAGAAGAGGAAGAATCGGAGAGAGAAGAGAAACCCGAAGAGCTTAGCAAGTTTGCCCCACTTTGTACAAGTTGTTTGGGGTCAACGCAGCATGATCAGCTAATTAACATCTGAAGAGCACCAAAAAAAAAAAAAAAACTAACTTCCTATACATACAAGTGTATTCGATTAGAAATAGAGAGATCTCTAAAGTGCTTCATTTGAGAGCTCTTCAATGCATCAAAATCGATTGAAAACCTTTATCTCACGAACTTGAGTTCAGTAAAAATAATAATATACTTCTGGTCCAAGTGTGTTTGTTATACTTCTCTTGAAGTGCCCTTTATAACTTAAACTGTGGGGGAACTGAAATATGCTACGATAAAAGAGAACCTACAAGACACTGTCCAGAGCACTGACTCCGATTTCTGTTCAGTTATCTCTTGTTCAACATGGATAAGTAGCCGAGTTCAAGTTCAATGTCACATTTATCGCTCGTTGACAACTTCAACCGACGATTGTGTTTATGACTCCGTCATTTTCAATTCGAACATGCACTGCATAACACACAAATGGTTGAAGAAGACAATGAAAGACAATCATAAATAAATCGTGAATATTATAGAAATACAATATGATTTTATATGTGATTCATGTATATTTTGATAAAGTATACAAATCATTTTATGTTTGATTTATGTACATTTGTATTAAGTGTAGAAATATATATGGAGTTGTAGAGCTGAGTAAAATCATTAGTTTACAGTTAAGATAAAAGAGGTTATCAGTCAGGTGTTTTCCATTTGAGTATATGAGACACAATTCACTAGTTGGGATATTTCCTATTTATTGTAGTGTGAGTCAATATTTAATTTGTATTTCAACAGAGTCAAACTGTAGCATAGATTTTCAAATCTAGTGAAATACAGAAAACTCTGTTATAATCTTGTTACAGTTGATTTCTTTACAAGCTTATCTTTCTTTTCTTCTTTTTCGCTCCTGGCTACAGTAGAAATATTTACTAGCTCAACTTTTACTCCTCTCATTTTTTTGAGTGTATGCAACCCGAGTCG
Source organism: Zaprionus ornatus (assembly GCA_018904035.1). NCBI lineage: Eukaryota > Metazoa > Arthropoda > Insecta > Diptera > Drosophilidae > Zaprionus > Zaprionus ornatus. The sequence goes on from JAEIFZ010000001.1 coordinate 24,725,620, forward strand.
AGCCAAGAGCACTTTGATGGTTCCCATTTGCGCCCCTATTTATCGGTGCCCACGCACGTGTTGATTACCCAACGGTGTCATCCTAACGCAATTGGTTTTTTTTTTTATGTATTTACTGTCGGATCTATTTGAATTTCCATATGAATCAGTTTGTTTGCATATGGTGCCCACATTTAAGCAAGGATTGTTTGCTTATCAACCCACCCGCTTTATTATGGCTCCACAAAGCCAATGTAAATGCCATGGCTCACAGTGCTGATGACGAACTGTTTTTCTGGATTACAAACAAAGATTAAATATAGATTATTCAAAATCTGATTAGATTAGTAGTCGTAGCTTAAGGGAATAGCTTTTTTCCGTTTATGGCCCCAGTGGGGCGGGGCTTTAGACACAACAAAGGCCAAATCGAAGCTGAATGGGCGTTAATCTACGACGCTATGAGCCTGTGCAGCTGACGTCATGTAACGTTGGAGTGCACACATTAATTGCATCCATCCATATCTATCTACATCCATCCATATGTATTATACTAAGCAGCATTTAAGCAGATTCGAGAAGAAACTGGTTTAACAGTCGACATCGCAGTTGAGAGTACTTTGTATGTGTTTGTTGACAAGGAGAGACTCTTGAAACAGTTTCTTGCAATTGACAGCAGCATTTGCAACCGGTTTGCCGTTGCTTGAATACCCTGTACTCTGAAAAAAGAAAGAATGCAACTTGAGTTATTTAAGATTTGCATAACTTAAATTGGGATTACTTATGTGACTTTGAGATAATACATCTTGTTTCTTTTTACGATTAGTTCAGCTGTAATCGTTATTGATTTACAAATCTATTATATATTCTCCAATAATCTTAACCTAAAAGCCAGTTCCCATACGGCAAAAACAAAATCGTAAATCAAATACACAGTCTTACGAGGTATCTTTACATGTTGTGCATAGTTCAGTCTGATGTAAGACAAAGTAAATTTTGTGTGATAAAAAAAGGCATAGCGCAATAATTTTAAACTAAATTCCAGGTGCCGCATAGTCGAACAATCTCAACTGCAAATTGGCCCCTTCTTGTTTTTGTCGCCTTTGTTACTGTTTCTGAATATACATGACAATTACCCGCTATCTGTTTGACAGTCTGCTTTATGCACTTACTACTGTACTCCAGCTACAGTTTTAGCTAGAAATCTGTCATGTACAAACATATACATATAGAAAAACATACATATGTAGGTCATGAGTTGCATGTGGCATTTGCATGTGAAGCTTGATCGCACAGTGTTGGCAGAATACTTTAACGAAGAAATGCAACATTTGATAAAAAGTAAAGCTAAATTGTATAAAATGGTTTAAAAAAGGTGATTATATGCGTATAATATATCAGAATAAAAATAAATAAATAAAAATAAAGCAATATTTTCCAATTGGTCCCATTCACTTTGAAAAAAGCTAGATTTTATGGTGAAAATGCTGAATTGGTAACACTGTGATCGCTGTGCAGTTGCAATGTATCGATATTATAAGAGAGCACATCAACATTAACTGATAACGATAAGCTTTAATATTCAGCCATGCGAGAGTAAACAGCTGGGGGATTTACGTCGTTCCAGCCGGCAATAATAACAACACAGATAAACACAGTTACACACACACACACATGTAGAGAAAATGAGAACATATGCAGGCACTCTCTCCCTCTGAGCTTTGAAATCGAACCCACGCACAATCGCATCTCCATTGAAAGGGCTGTGACGTCACTGAGTGAGTGTGAATATCGATTTTGTGTCCTTTTTAACATGATGACACATGTGACGTGCGTTGGCGTTGCCGATTACGAATGAAGAACGCACAAGCGTCACAGGGCAGCGCACTGCCGCCGCCGAGCTGCGACGCAATGCGCGAACTCTCTTTACCTCCACCTCTCTCTCTCTCTCCCTGTCTTTGGTCTGACTCTCACCGCTCTCCTTTACTGACTTGCGCAGGCGCCTCACTTGCATCTGGCAACGCCGCCCGCACTTCGCATAGACCGAATTGATGTGCGAAAACACATACACACGCAATAGGGTTTCTGTGTTTGTGAATGTGTGCGTATTGTAAACCAAGCGAAGCAAAAAAATCAAGTAAAACAAACAACAAAAACTATTAATTTGTGCCACAATGCGGCAATAATAATAATAAAAAACAACATAAATAACAACAACCACGACGACTGCGCGCAACAACAGTTCTCGTGACAGAGACAAGCGCAGAGCTACGACGAGCCGCGCTCTCTGGCGTATAATTTCCCTACAATTATCGCACGTCGTCGCCGACGCCGACGTCGCTCTCAGCAGCAGCAGCAGCGACGCCGGCGGCAGCTGTGGGGCGGCGGGTGGGCAGCACGGACTTAAGGCCAATCAACGCAGCAAATTTTCAAACAGTACATTTTTTGAAGCTGAGCTGAACACCGAGTGGAGCTGTAGCTGCTGCACGACAACGACGACGGCGATAACACACAACAATAATAAAGCAGCAACGCCGCTAAATAACAACAGAGGCTGAGGCAGAGACAGAGGTAGAAATAGAGGCAGAGGTAGAGGCACGCGGCTGTGGCTTGGAAGTGTTTCAATTTGCACGCCAGTGATAACTCGCACCATCTGAACTAACGGTAACCAGTTGCAAGTTATCCATCCATCCACACAGACACACAGTCGTACACACGCTCACAATGCAGTGGCTTGTGTTATTGTTGGCGCTGGTACCTCTAGCCGCCCATGGCTTTATTATTAAAGAGGACGAGAGCTTCCTGCAGCTGCCGCACTATACCAGCCAAGCGGAATTGGAGGATCTATTTGCAAGATTGGAGAAAGCATATCCAGAACAGGCGCGTGTCCATTACATTGGTCGTTCCCTGGAAGGGCGCAGCCTGCTTGCACTGCAAATCTCACAGAGCAGCCGGCAAAGAGGATTGCTGGTGCCACCGGTCAAATATATTGCCAATATGCACGGGGACGAGACTGTCGGCCGACAGCTGCTTGTCTATTTGGCTCAGTATCTATTGGGTAACTACGAGCGGAGTTTGGATGTATCCCAGCTGGTCAATAGCACTGATATCTTCCTGATGCCCACTATGAATCCCGATGGTTATGCTCGCTCTCAGGTATGTCTCTGTCTCTCTCACCTGTTTGCGTTGCACAATTGTGGAAAAATCAATATGTGTGTGTGTGTGTACTTTTGTATGTCTGTCTCTGTGTGTATGTGTTTTTGTGTGAAATTTCAGTAGCCTTTTCCTGCGCCCACACTCGACTGCGCTACTTCTGCTTGTACGCTGACGTCGTTGTTGTTCTGTTTGTTCTGCCTACGCCTTTGGAGCAAATTTCGTTGCCTGCTTTGACGTCGCTGCTGCTGCGCACATACATTCTAATTGCGCTAGAGCCCAACGGCTACGCCCCTTTGATGTTGACATATTGCAGAGCTTGTTGCGTCTGTGGGTGGTTGGGCACACACAGACACACACTAATGCAAGCAATACCTACATATTACATGTGCTATTGATATTAATTATCTATGCAATCGATTTTGTCTTTCACTCATTAGAATGCCATGCGATGTCTGTCTGTCGATTGCATTGCAAAAGTCACTCTCTCTCGTAATTTTTGTGGAGTTGTCACGTACACGCACACATGCATATACGAAAAGGACGGAAGAGGTCAGTTGTCATTCACAATATTGCCTTAAGCTGATGCAGACATGAGAGGGACGCAAACTCCAGTTTTGGTGAGAGAGAGGAGTGTAGCAAGTTAAGTTGTTATTTGAGAGCGCCACTTTGCGTGATCGACCATTGTGACTTGCCCGACTACCGCAATTACATGCACAAATGTAAATGTGTGTGCGTGTTTGTGTGCATATTAATATGCTTTAATTCTACTTGTGGTTTAATCACTGTTCATATGTATTTATTACACAATACCTGACCAATTTTCTGCTGGTAGATTGACAGCTGTTCCAATTAAAACATTGTTGATTGCAGGAGCTTTAACCCGATTGCACAACAATCCAAGCGCTCTCTCTCTTGATTTCACTCTCTCTCCCTCTACTGCTCTCTTTCTGCATTAATAAACAGTGTTGCAAGAGCTTTGCAACCTGACTGTCATATTAACACGACAAGTTTGGTCAACTCTGGCACGAGAGATGAATACCAAATTAGGCCTGTAATACACGGCAATAATTAACTAATCATCTCTCCTTCTCTCTCTTCCAGGAGGGCAACTGCGAATCGCTGCCAAATTATGTGGGACGCGGCAATGCGGAGAATGTGGACTTGAATCGTGATTTCCCGGATCGTCTCGATCAGCAGCATGCCAACAATGTGCGTGGGCAGCCACGTCAGCCGGAAACGGCTGCGCTGCTGGAATGGATTGTCAGTGAACCGTTTGTTTTATCGGCCAATTTCCATGGCGGTGCCGTTGTGGCCAGCTATCCCTATGATAACTCACTGTAAGTACCCCACTTCCTCTCCTCCTACCCTCCTCATGTTATCCACCCAATCTCTACCTAATCTTCCCTCTTGCAGTGCCCACAACGATTGCTGCGAGGAGAGTCTCACGCCCGATGATCGCGTATTCAAGCAACTCGCACACGCCTATGCCGACAATCATTCTATCATGCGACGTGGCAACAATTGCAACGATAGCTTCGCCGGTGGCATTACCAACGGTGCCAATTGGTATGAGCTCTCTGGGGGCATGCAGGATTTCAATTATGCCTTCAGCAATTGTATGGAACTGACCATTGAACTGTCATGTTGCAAGTATCCCATGGCCAGCACATTACCCGACGAATGGACACGCAATAAGGCACCATTGCTGGCGCTGTTGAAGCAAGCGCATATTGGCATTAAGGGTTTGGTGCAGGATGCCAGCGGTTATCCCATTAGGGATGCACAGATCTATGTCTCGGGATTGGAAGATAAACCGATCAGGAGTTCGAAGCGTGGCGAGTACTGGAGGCTGTTGACGCCGGGCATTTATAGTGTTTATGCTTCGGCTTTTGGGTGAGTCCAGAGAGATAGAATATTCTCCCATATAACATAGAGAATGATAACAAGCAAAGGAACTTTCGATAGAATAGATGGAATCATCGTTAGAGTCGATGAAACTATAGAATCAATGTACCAATGCCCATGTACCAATGTACAATGGAACTAAAAGTAAATTCATGGAACTTATTGTAGAATCAATAGAACTATCGACGATATTCATCGATAGATTTGTTGCATGTTTTTATATGCTTCTTCCTGCAAAACATATCGGACTGTATTGATGGTACCATGAAAAACTATCAAAACAGCCGATGAACTTTACTACCGATAGAAATGATTCTCTATTTCCCACTTAGCAAATCTCTTCTAGGCTCCTCTTTAATCACTCTTTCTCTTTGCCTCACCCGTTGCAGCTACCAGACGAGCGCAGCGCAGGAGGTGCACGTGACCAACGATAAACCGGAGGCGCTGCGTGTGGACTTCAAGCTATCCCCAGTTGTGACCAGTCTCGATGGTATAAGCAGTTATTACAATCCATACTTTTTTAGGCACTAGACACGCGGGGGAGATGCAGCCATTATAAAAGAAACTTAACTAACTCTCTAACTGATCCCAAACTAACATTGTAAAACACTCACAAAAACACACACACACTGCATATGCACCTTACACAACATTTGCATTTGCATTTTTGAAATTTTTAGTTTCACTTTTCAGTTGGAAAACAGCCGGGATACCCTGCATTTTATGTATATTGTATGTTTTTCACATTTAATGTTTCATAATTTCTTAGTAGAACCACAAACACACACACATAAAAACGCGCACACGCTCAAGTAATATATCAATTATATATATATCTGGAAATATATATTTATACAATTATTTACATATATATATATATTTATATATATATACTATTTGATTTGTACATATATTGTACATACAAAAGAAGGAAACTCTACCCACACGATCGAGCCATACAATGGCCACGCTCCCAGCCCCCGTCAGTTTCTCCACAATCCCAATATAAGCTACTATATAGTATATATCCATACATATGTATTTAGCAAGAAGAAAACTATATACAACCTTTATCTATGCATATGTGGTATACATCGATGGTATATCGCATGGGTATATTGTATCTATAGATATTGATAAAACAAAGATTGTTAAACGCGTTTTAAGTAATCCTCAACGAGAGAAACCAAAAGCTCTGAACAAATTGTTAACATACGATAAATGCAATATTTCATAGAAGAAAAAGAAGAATATGATGCAAATGAAGCACAAATTACAAATATAAAATAAAAACGTAATCGAACAAAATAGAAATACAAGTTAACGACACATGCACACACACAGATACACACACACACACAAAGCAAGTGTGGCATACACAATAAAAAAATATACAATCATATATAGTACTATATATACATATAGAAAAAATGAAAGAAAGCTCTTCCCATTCCAAAACAATCGAAAAAGCGCAAATAAAATTTTTGATTTTTGCGTTGTGTGTTTTATTTTTTGTAATCCAGCACCGATTTAAACGATTTATGTACTCTATATAAACAAATATATATATCGAGAGATTATATATTCACCTTTTTTAATCCATTTGAATATGTCTAGAAATATGAAAAACATGAATAATGAGAACAACTTTATATAAGCTACAAGAATATATATAGATATATATGGTATATATATCCTTTGGCAGGCACAGCACAGTTAACTGGCTCGATTAGTTTCAGGTTAAGTCCCCAAAATATATATATATATTACATATTACATATTACATATATATATATATATATATATGTATATGTATTTGTATATGAATAATGTATGTCACACTTCTCAGGGTTTGTTGGTCAAGTAACTGAAGGTATAATATATAATGATGGTACATATATGTTATGTAGTATATAAAGTATATGGTGTAGTGTTCGCTCTCTTTCATTACACTCTATATCTCTCTCTCTCTTTGTCTTACGCGCTATTTATCTCTTTCACTTTTTGAAATTATTACGATAAAGCAAATAAATGTCTATTGAAACGAAACAAAATTGATTAATTGCTTATAGAACATACATATATAATCATCTCACATTCCCCCTCCCCATCGCATGTCCTAGCCTATAGATCATATATCTTCATATAGATCATATATCTTCAGATTTCATTTACGTTTTTTGGCGATTTCGCTTTGATTCTTGATGCTTCGCTTGGCTTGTCTTGGCTTCGTTTTGGTTTCGGTTTCGGTTTCATTTCATTACATTTCCTCGCCTCCCTCGCCAACTGCTCCCTTTCCCCTGTTATAGACAGACAGATTCATCACTCTCCCTCTCTCATTCATTTCTCCTGGCTTAGGCAACTTCCGCAAACAGAAAGTAGAGCGCGCTGAGCCGCCAGAGCAGCTAAAGGAACAGTACGATGGCTTCCTCACGCCCACCGAGTTCAAGCATCACAATTATGTGCAGATGGAGGGGTAAGTGGGGCAAGTAAGTGGATAAATTCTATACTTATCCCCGCCTGTTTTGCTCCTCTTTCTACTTGCAGCTACCTACGTGAACTGTCCGCCACTTACCCTTCACTGACGCGTCTCTATAGCATTGGAAAGAGTGTGCAGGGTCGTGAACTGTGGGTCATGGAGATCTCGACCACACCTGGAACACATGTGCCTGGCGTGCCGGAGTTCAAGTATGTGGCCAATATGCATGGTAACGAGGTGGTGGGCAAGGAGACACTGCTACTGTTGACCAAGTATCTCCTCGAGCGCTATGCGAACGATGAGCGTATCACTCGGCTGGTAAATGGCACCAGGATGCACTTCCTGTACAGCATGAATCCCGATGGTTATGAGGTGGCACACGAGGGAGATCGAACCGGTGGCCAGGGACGTGCCAATGCTAATGATGTTGATTTGAATCGCAATTTCCCCGATCAATATGGTACCGATCGGCACAACAAGGTGCGGGAGCCAGAGGTGGAAGCTGTAATGAACTGGACACTCTCATTGCCCTTTGTACTCTCGGCGAATCTACATGGTGGCTCCTTGGTGGCAAATTATCCTTATGATGACAATGAGAACGATTTCAATGATCCCAATGCACGTTTGCGTGATGCCACCATCACTGGACGTAAACTAAATCCCACCGAGGACAATGAACTGTTCCGGCATCTGGCATTGATCTATTCCCGTGCACATCCCACCATGCATCTGGGTGCGGCTTGTCCGCTTTTTGGCAATGAGAAGTTCACCGATGGCATCACCAATGGGGCACAGTGGTACAGTGTGACCGGAGGGATGCAGGATTGGAACTATGTGAGGGCTGGTTGCCTGGAACTGACCATCGAAATGGGTTGCGACAAGTTCCCCTGGGCCAAGGAGCTGAAAGGATATTGGCACGATCATCGAGAGTCTCTGATTCAGCTGATCGAGCAAGTGCATCATGGTGTACATGGATTTGTGCGCAGTTCCATTGGCACACCCATTGCCAGAGCCGCAGTTGCCTTAGACGGTGGCAATCAAACGATCTACAGTGGTACCTATGGAGATTATTGGAAATTGACATTGCCCGGCAGACACAATGTGACTGTACTCGCTGATGGTTATGCCCCACTTCGTGTCGAGGTGGAGGTGCCCAGTGAGGAACCATTTGGCATGCGCTTGGATGTAACACTCATGCGCGATGATCCTCAGCACTGGGCATCGGCCAATGATTTCCGCATCATTGAGAATGTGGTGAACACAAGGTACCACACAGATGCCGAGGTGCGCAGCCGTCTGGCGGAATTGGAGAATCAGAATCCACAGATTGTTAGCTTTGGCTATGCGGACAACGAGTTCAGTCGGCACTTTAACTACATCAAGATGACCTCTAATGTGAGTAGACAGCGGGTAATCCCAGTAAGGTTCATTCATTACCTTCCTCCTCTACAGATTGCTGAACCGGATGAACACAAGTACAAGCTGCTGGTGATCAGTTCCCTGTATGATACCACAGCACCGCTGGCACGTGAGATTATGTTGAATCTGGTGCGTCATCTGATCGAAGGACACAAGCTGCAGGATGCCTCAGTCGTGCAGCTGCTGGAACGCAGTGTCATCTACTTCCTGCCACAGACTGAGAAGTTTAGTCAAGTCTTTAGCATGTACAATGCCAAGTGAGTCTGCCAGGACGAGTTACAGCTGGTTATACCCGCTATCCATAGGAAACGGGGGCAGAAGCTCCAATCCCACAAAGTGCTTGAACAGTCGGGTCTCTCTGTATGAACACCTAGATCTCAGAGTCTATGAAAGCTGGGGCTACGAAACTTACGCATAATGAGTCAGATTGTCGCATCCACAAATTGTTTGTTTTAGAATTCGGCCACGCTCCCTTGCGCCTCCGTCAATTGCTATGCTTGCTTTTTTGCTATGCACACTGATTATTATCAGTCAAAGGATTTCTGAAAATCAAATTATGATTAGATGGAAAACTGTCCGTATGAACGTCTATATATCAGAGTCTATAAAAGCTAGAGCTACCAAATTAGTTGACAATGTTTCTGATTATTGCACACAGATAAAGATTGTTTTATCATGTGGCCACGCCCACCTCCGCCTCCGTAAATCGATAAATGTGGTATTGCAGGCGTAATTGTTCATGTAGAACGTTGATTCGTTGTTGTGAACAATTATTGACATCAGCTAAATGATTTCTGCAGATTTGATAACGAAGAAAGAAGAAATAATTTAGGTTAATAGGTGTAGCAGTTAGGGTACATAACATTCGAGCAAACTTGACTGTATCTTTCGTCACTTGTTCACTAATTTCCACATACATTTCTTCTTCTTAGCAACTCAATTTGTGATCCCGTGCTGCCGGACGAACTAGCCGAGCGTGTGCTGAACCCCGAGAACGAATCATCGCGGGATTTGCTGCTTGAATTTCTGCGCAGTGAACACTTTGATTTGATGTTGACATTCAGAGCGGGCAGCTCCGAATTGAGCTACACTAAGGCGGATTTCATCTACGAGAGATTTGCGCATAGCATACAACGCACTGAGTTCAACTATTCCCCGCTGCAGTGCAGCACATCTGCCACAAGACAGCTGCATCGCGAGACCACGGAGAGATTGACGAATCTCTTCTACAACATGTATAAGATACCCATGTTCACACTGGGTTTGTCTTGTTGCCGCATGCCACAAAATGCACTCATTGCTGCTGTGTGGCGTACAAACATCGAGAAGATCAAAAACTTCCTCGGGTTGGTGCAGACTGGGATCCATGGCGTGGTACAGAACGATAAGGGACGACCATTGCGCGAGGCCTTTGTGCGTCTGGTGGATCATGCAGAGGTGCACAATGTCACAAGGAATGAGGCACGTTTCCAGCTGATCTTGCCCAAAGGACTCTACGGTGTGGAGATCAGTGCACCTAACTATGAATCACAGATTGTGCAGACGCAGGTGGAGCAGGGCGTGATCAATGATCTGGGAGTGATCAAGCTACACGGGTTCACCTTGATACGTGGCTCGGTCACGGAACTGAATGGAGGAAGTCACTCGGAACAGCAGCGCAACACGAGCATCTCTGGCATTGTGTTGGATGACAGTAATCATCCCATACGTAATGCCAAGATCTCTGTCATACAACCCAAGGGATTGAGATATTTGCGTAACTTTACCAATAGCCTAGGGGAATATCATTTAGCGGCAGTGCCGCTAGGTGCGATCACACTGAAAGTGGAAGCACCACGTCATTTTGAGGCAACACGCGAGCTGCGTCTCGCTCAGGCCGGACAACCCACCGAGAATGTTGTCTTCCATCTAAAGTTCAATGCTCATGTCTTCGGATTGCCGCGTTTCGTCTTCATTCTCATTGCCAGCGTATTGATCATCATGGGTGTTGTGGTGTGTGTGCTGTGCGCACAGTTCTGGTTCTATAGGAGGCATCGTGGCAAGATGCCATACTATAATTTCTCGTTGCTTCCCCAGAAGGCCAAGGGACAATTCGAACTAGACGACGAGGCGGGCGATGATGGGGAGACTGAGCTCTTCCGCTCACCTATCAAACGTGAGTTGAAGAGGAACTTGCAGTTGATATGATCACCCTAATTCTCTTCCTATCTCTCTCTCTCCACAGGTGGTATGACCATTCAGCCCTACTTCGATGAGGAGCAACTGGAACACATTCTTCATACAGACGAAGAGGATGAGGATGATGTTGCGGGCATCTCACCTGAGATGGAGCTGGATGTGGCCGATGATGATAGCAGCGATGAGATTGTCATGTTGCACAATCATAAGAATCGACGCAAGCAGTAGAAGACAAAATCTACAACAACAACAAATTAAGGACACAACAGCAACAACACAACAAAACTGTGATTCCAAACGTTTTCAAACAAAAAACACAACCAAGAGCTCTTTTAATATTTACGATATCGTTATCGATATCGCTATCGACTGTAACTGTACTTTTTTTTGTGTAATTGTAATTTTTTTTTACGTTTCTTTGTTTGTTTTGCCAAACTTGCTTATAATGTATATATAACTCTAGAACACGATCGACAGCTTTATATGTTCATACAGGATACATGATATATATATATATATCATGTATATATATATATATCATGTATATATATATATATCATGTATATATATATATATCATGTATATATATATATATCATGTATATATATATATATCATGTATATATATATATATCATGTATATATATATATATATATACCACACACACAATTTGAAGTGTTGTGTCGCGCATTTTGTGGCGAATCTCCATGAATGAAAAGGATCTAAACGATAATTAATGATAAATATATATATCTATATATATATATATGATACATCTATACTATATTTATACACATATATCAATGTATATATATATAGACGTGTATGTGCTTTTGAACACGTCAACTGCAACTACTTTTAAGACTGAGCATTTTAAACTAACCTAAAAGAAACAAAAGAATAGTAAAGAGAAATTGATCTAGAAGAGAATCAAAACATTTATATATCAGAGAATAAAGAGAAGCAATCTTAAAGTATGTAACCGAACCGATAAGCATTCCAAAACGATAGAAAGATTAGGTCCATATATCCAAATAGACAGCAATATATATACATGATATACCTACAATTTGATAAAACAAAAAAAAAAACAAGAAAAACAATGTCAAGTGTTAACAGTTTTCCATATTTATTGAAATCAATTGAAATAAACCGCGCGTATAGCACCCCTTATGCATATATCTATATAGTGAGTATAGTTATAGAAATGCACGATTTTAAAATATATATATTATAAACATAATACTTTATATATCTTTATACACCACATACAATACATTCCCAGGTATTGGTGGATGGCAAGTGACATTCCAAATGCTGGTAATGTATGTAAAATCGAAAAAATATATATCAAGTATATAAACCTAACCTAAACAGAGACACTATAATATATATAAAAACCATATATATATATATATAGGATATATACAATATATAAGTTTAATATGCATAATAATCGAAATAAATTCAAGTACCTTACTCTAAAAACCAAATCAAAAGTGTAATTCTTGTAATTCCCAGAGATTATAGTGAAATTAGTATTATTATAATAGATCAAACTGAAACTATTTTCAGTTCAGCCTTGAGAATACTAATCAAAACAACTTGCTGGTGGGTCTTTCTACGATTGATAGTGCACAGAAAGTGCCAGAACTTTGGGCATGAACTAAACGAACAATGTTATATATTCGATTATAATCGAATAGGTATTGTCGAAAGTACAGTAAAGATGTTAAAGAGATAAGAGTATTGTTGATATGATATGAAATGATAAAATATTTAGTTTGTCAACAACTCAACCCTACTCATTTTAATTTTATTTATATTTTTAACAATAAATATAAACTATTTGGTTTCCATATAAAACAACATTTTCTTTTTATTTTATACATATTTTTTTTTTATTATTCTTTTTATTTCTATATAAATTAATGTTTACATCAATATAAATTTGTATTATAAGTTTCCGTATTTCCTTGGTTGTGGGCAAAACAACCCAGATATACCCTGGAAATCGATCTTTGTACGATTAAAGCAAAGTCAACAAATTTGTTCAAGTTTAAATAAAGTTTGTCGTTGAGGAATTGCGCAGATTCATCCTCTTCGCAGTGATAGTTACACAAACACACACACACTGGGAGAGGGAGAGACACTCATGTGTGTGTGTGCTTGTGCGTAGTATGTGCTTGGCCAGGATCAAGGTTATCGCATTCGCAGCACAGGCTTATCAGCAGCTCGGGGACTGTCATTAAGAAGCGACTTTATCAGGGCCCCAACAGCAGCAGCAGCAGCAGCGACGGCAGTTGATAGTTGTCAGCGGCGAAAGTGAGAGACGCTTCACCGAGTTCCTCATCTGTCTCAGTTCTCATCTGTTGTTTGTCGGTTGTTTCACGTCGTCCTCGTCGTCGGCTGTCGATCCTCAGTTGTCTGCCTGGTGCAGCAGTAAGAAGACGCAAAGATCCCGAAGTGAATAACAATAACAACAGTGAAGACCATGTGGCAGACGCGTCAAGTAGCCTCACAGTTGCAGAGACTGAGCGGACAGTTGCTACGGCAGCAGAAGCAGCAGCAGCAGCGTGGTCTTAGCGTACCCGCTGATCAGACTCTGGCCATCATCGGGGTACCCTTTGCTAAGGGGCAAGGCAAGCAGGGGGTCGAGTTGGCGCCGGATTTGCTTAGGCAAAACAAATTGCGTCAGGTGCTGCAGAATAGCGATGGTGAGTGACTGAATGAGTGAGTTGGTGAAAAGAGTATGAGTGAGTGAATGAATAGAGCATGAGCTAATAAACGAGTGAGTGAATAGGTGAATGAATCACAGTTCAAGTGATTGTGAATGTGATACAAATTAGTTAACAAATGAGTGAGTGATGATGTGAGGGAATGAGTGAGTTTACTTTAATAGATATTGAGTTACCGAATTACCGAGTAAATCAAGTTAACAAATGAGTTAAAAACTGATTCAATGAGTAATAAATGATCAGTGAATGACTTAATGTCTGAAGACTGAAAACGAAACCCGCCATGAAACGAATCCAAGTGAATTCAAATGAAATGAATCTGTTATTTATTTGCAAGAATCGATTTATTTGAATCAATTATCGATTTACAGAGCGCCTGGTAATCACAGACTATGGTAACCTGCAGTACGCCGTGGACGAGGAGCTGCTGCAGCAGCAGCGTCAGCACTACCACCACATACGCAACTACGCAGATTTCATGGCCTGCAATCTGGCGCTGATCAAGCAGGTGCAGCTGATGCTGAAACAGAACGCACAGTTCCTGACTATCGGCGGCGATCATGCTATCGGTTTCGGTAAGTCCAGCACCTCCAGCATCAGTTCAAATGTGTGTTCACTAATTGTTGTTGTCTCTCTGTTTGGTGGTGGGGGCTTGCAGGTTCCGTGGCTGGTCACTTGCAGCACACGCCAGATCTGTCGCTGGTGTGGATCGATGCACATGCGGACATTAATTTGCACAATACCTCGCAGTCGGGCAACATTCACGGCATGCCCGTCTCGTTTCTGCTGCAACAGTTGCGCGGCACCTGGCAACATACGGGCGTCGATAAGGCAGCGCCTAACTGGTGAGTGCAACGATTTATTATCGATATATGTATGTATATTTATCAACTTAACATTTATCGATCTCTAGTGTTCTCTTTATTCGCACACACTCTCGCACGCAGCGTTAGCGCCATAATTATCGCTATCGTGATATCGTTATCGGTTGCTTACAGCTAAAACAGAGGAAGCCACACACTCACAAACAAATTCATCTAAGCTTAAGTCTAACTACACTCTAAATTATCTTTATCGTTATCTTTATCGCTATCGGAGTTGCAGCTTGGAGCAGACTCACGATATTATCACAGTTAACCAAGTTTGTTTTTGATTTTTGCTTTCGATTTTTGGGTTTTACTTTGTTCGTTTGTTTTTGATTGTTTTTTTATTTTTTATCAATTGTTATCGATATCTTTGATCTTAACTCAGCATTCTCTTCTTCTTTCGCTTTGCGTTGAGCTGCATTTAGGGTCTCAGTCTTTAGTATTTTACTCTTTATTTTAAATTATTTATTTTTTAAGTTTTTCTTGTTTTCTTTCGTCTCTTTCTTCTTAAGTCTCCTCACAAATTTGACAACCTAAAGTTACTTGTTAGTTGTTGGCAGTTTCTGTTTCCTGTTTTACTTAGGAACCTAACCATTGAAGAAGAATCGTATATAGTAGACACAATCGAATCGGGAACTGAATCGAGAAACCGAAACGGTAAATCAAAACGAGAATTAAATCAATGTAGATAACGAATCTATTTACCTAAGTTGAAGTTGAAAACGAATCACGAAAAACGACAAAACGAAAACAACTGAAGATGTAGATTTGTCTATATGTTTATATATATATATAGTAGTATAGTATTGTATGTAGTATATGTATGTATATACGAGAATATCATTGTGAATACGTAATATACTGTGTGTGGCAAGTGTTTAAAACAAAGGGAAAATAACACAAACAAGTCGAACCGAACAAATCGGAATACATAATAGAAATCAACACGTCAATTCGAATCATAACATTGTTGTTAAGTCACACACGTTCCAGCTTCTATATATGATATGCATATAGTATATATAGTCTCTCGATTGTGTGGTATATTCTTTGAACTAAACGAAATGAAGTGAAAGTTAAGGAGCTTGCTACTTTTGTTAGGTTATCTTTAGCTATAGCTAGATTTATAGGTTATTTATGGCGTGCAGGGGAGCTGAGGACTGAGGGGGCCTCCCCTTGCAGCTGCGATTATTGCTGTTGTTGCTGTGTGGTGCTTGTGCTACAAAACAATCTCAAATCAAATCGAAATCGAACCGAAACCGTTAACCGAAAACCGTTAATTGTAAATTCAAAATTGCTAGAATTGGTAAATTAGTAAACATTGCTATCTTAAGGTTAGAAATCTCATCATTGACTGTCTCTGGTTCTTTACATTCATACAAGTTGAATTAAAATTATACATATATATATAGATCACAATTGATAATCGATAATCCAAATTGAGAAACCGATGAAAACATGATGAAAACGTAAACATTTTGTTTTTCTTCTTAATGATCAGCTGAAGCGTATAGTCTGACAGGTATTAGAAGGGGGTGTGTCTCTGTGTGTACGTGTGTGTGTAGTTACATATATGTGTGTGTGTGTTAAAGAAGGGTCAACAGAGGTACATCGAGAAACAAAAGAGTTTACACGGATAAAAATCAGCTGGGTGTAGTTTACATACTTTATATATACAACACATATACAGCACAGAATAATATGATACAAAGTTATATTGGCGGAAACAGTAGGAAATGGAATGAACCGAACGTTAGCTTAGATTTGATGGCTCTTCGAACGAGTAATAGGTTGGGTTGTTTGATCTGAATTGAATATAATTTGATTGTACTTCGATCTTGATATAGATAGTAAGACTTGCAGTTCCAAAGATTTTAATAAGTTCTTCAAAATGTTTTTGAAATTGTATGAGAAATAGGTTAAAATTCTTTGAAAGATCTGAATGAGGACAGTTTTCAAAATAAAGTTAATAGTTCCAAAGGCCGAAAACCATAAATCAAAATTTCTGGAGGATAAAAGAAGATCTAGCTGTGAGCTGTAAAACTTAAAAGATCCTTGCTTTTAGAGGGAGGAGGCTGTGTTGCTTAAGAACATAAAATAAATAACAGTAGATAACATGTGCTTATACCATAGATGGTCTAGGTAGTATATGTGGCATATAGGTAGACGCACACTCACACACACATACACAGAGATTGAGGAGTGTGTACTAAATATATATGTGTATTTATATATATATATATATATATCGGGTATATATTGGGTATATGTGTGTACTGCTGATAGAGGTAAATAAGTAATTACAATCAATATCGAATGAATCACATAATTATACAATTATTATCGCTGTCAATTAATCAATTAATTAATTAACTAATCCAAGTTAAACGTTAAATGTTAAATGTAAATGTTAAATGTTAAAGGTTTAATGTCAAATTCAATTGAAACAATTCGAACAACAACACACGCCTGAAAATAAATCAAGAGAAAGAAACAAATTAGAAATGCATTTGGCTTTGTCTTCAATCGTTTTATATTGAGAATAATCCGGTTCGTTTCTTTTGTTTTCTTTTTTATAGATCATTATTATTTAAGTTTCGGTTAGCTACAATAGAAAAAGTACACAAAAAACCATTTTTGAAGTCAAAACTCATCATGGGCGATGTTTATTATAATAATATTGAGGAAAATGAACGTGTGGCAAATTTCAACGCTGTACAAAGAGAGGAAACCAAATAAAATGAAAGTAACGGATTATATAGTAATAGTATTTTGGCCTAGTTCGAGTGTGCTATACCCCCTCTCGCTCTCTCTCCCACTCTTCAACTATCTCTTTCTCTCTCTTCCTTTGCTTCTGGTTCTCCTTCAACTTTCGCTTCTCTTTACTTACCGGAAAAACAATAAGGATCGAAATGAAATCAAGTGGTAAACTCAATGGCAGTGAGCAGGAGTGAGAGAGAGAGCGAGAGAGAGAGAGAGAGAGAGATGGGTGAGCAAGATGGAGTATGGAGAGTAGCGAGTTAAGTACACTGCGCACGAAAAAAAGGAAAAAGTTACAAATCAAATGAAACTGAGGAAAGCGGTGTTTTTTTCTTTCCTTTTTTCTCTATATCCTTTCGCTCATCTCGATTATAACTTGGTAATTTTTATTTTGTTTAGTTAGATTAGTTCATTTGGCTTACTTACACACTAAAACAAAATCAAACTAAGTAGATTGTAAATACACCGCGCAAAAAACTAATAAGCTTTATATAAAGACGGAACACTTCGTTGGTTGGAGACTGTAGCACAACAACTGAAACAATTTTGCAGAGAGAGAGAGACAGAAAGAGAGGGAGAGAGAGAGACATATGCAAGTGTGTGTGTGTGAGGGGGAGAGAGAAAGATATATAGATATAACATAAGCAGAACTTAGTAGCAGTTACACTGTAAGAAATCACGAAATACCAACGAAAATACGACCCTGAAAGAGCAACGTGGGGGTGGGGGGTAGGAGTTCAAAACCAAAAGAGAATAAGAAGAGAAAGCGATCAAGCAAACTAGCCAGTAAAAGAACGCAAAAGAAAGACAAGAAGAACAAAAGAATAGTTGAGCAGCATCTGAAAAAACAGCAAAGGGACGACGAAAGTATTAAAGAAAAATAGAAAAAGGCAGAAAGGAAGGAAGGGAGAAAGGGAGATAGCAACACATAGTTGGAGAAAGAGAGAGAGAGAACACAAGTAACTCAGGCTTGAGAAAACCAACCAAACCGAGAAGTACCGAAAGCAACAGGAACCGAACTCAAGAAACGGAACTGAACCAACAGATTTGTGTATATATACTGAACAATACTTTATATGCAAAGCAAGAAAAACTCATAATCATATATTTTGCAAATACATTTATAATATTAATTTTGTTTTGTTGCATTGTTTTCCATTTTTTTTTTTATGTTTTGTTTTGTTTTTGTTTTGTTGAAATATCATTTGAAATGTTTGAATAAATATTATTAATTAATCGATATAAATATGTTAATAAAAAAATTAAATAGTTTCCCTTTTCCACATCATAATTAATTTGCATGTATAATATACATTATATATCTGGCGTATCTGGTATGTTATGCTGTACTGAATGTAATTTTTTTTTGTGTTTTTTTTCTTTTTCTTCTAAGTTTTCGGTATATGTTTAGGTTCGTCTTAGCTGTTGTTGTGTGTGTATACAAATAATAAGCGCATATACTATATAAGTTATACAATAACTAAGCGTACGACTAAGTCTAACTAATCATAGGTTATAATCAAATTCAATTAAAATCAAAGTATTCTCGTTTTGCACACAAAAAATAATATCGCATTTGGTATTAAATTGCAACTTATTATCGTCCTGTTTCGTTAAGTCCCGTTCGTAGAATAGCTTGGGAGGGGTCTTGAGTGTGTAAGTGTGTGTGTAAGTTTGTGGTGTATGTGAGTGTCTTTTGAACAACTTAAGAGTTACGAATTTGACTAGACACAGGATTGGGGGTAGGGGATTTTCTTCTATATCGTCTTATGCAACTGGAATGTCACGGACTCTTTGAGATCATAAGTTTGCTTGACTAGCTGGCGACTGAAATGAAATATTTCACATGACAATTGGAATTAGAATTTGAAGAATTGAAGAAGCGTCAGAGAGAGAGAGAGACAGATCATTGATAATACGAGGAATCCGTATCAACCGTGGGATCTGTCAGGCTCTGCGGCGACACACACACATAATTAAAAAATATATAGAGCAATAAACGAAACAAAATAAAATACAAACGGAAATAAAATACAAAAAGAGACACAAGAAAATAATGAAAACAAACAAAAAAATTATGCGAAAATTTATCGAGTGTTTTTATTGAGAAAAAAATTGTTTATTTTTTTTTATTTTGTTTTTTTTTTATGTTATCGCTGTTGTTGTTGCATCTTGTTGGCAAAAAATCAATTGAAAATTATAAAAATCATAAAATTAAACATAAATATAATGAGTTGTAATCATAATCATTATCGGGGGAAATAAAATCAAAAAGAAATAGTCGAAATTGTTATTGTTATATAAAAACTGAACAAAAGGAAAGGCGAAATCATAAGTAAAAACAAAATTCGATACACAAGTTTCTTGGGTTGCCCTTAACATTATACTGGATATATAGATATAGATCGGGCAATATATAACTACACATAATATGCGCCGATTTCCTAGGGCAGGGTATGGCAAAATGTGTGTGTGCGTGTGTGCCTGGGTGTGGGTGTATGGTGAGAGAATGTACAAAAATTAAAATTGACACAAAAAAAAAAAGTATATATATATATAGATAATAACAAAGTGTTGAAAGTAAAAGAAATTAAAATAAAAACCAAAATTATGAAATCTCTTTCAAATGTTGTAAACGCGAGTTGAGAGAGTGACAGAGTGAGTGAGAGAGAGAGAGAGAGAAAGAAGAATCTGGCAATGCTGCTTTCTGCAACCTCTCTCTCGCTCTCCCTTCACTCTATTCTCTCTACTGCGTATGTATTCATTCTTGTATGCTCTCGATTCAAATCAAAAAGAATCTGAATTTCAATTGCGGTTCAAACTAAATTAATTATAATTAATTATAAAATACAATAAATAATATTCTTCTCTTCATTTTCTTCTTCTTCATTATCTTTATCTTCTTCTATTGTTTCTGTTGTTGTTTGCTTCGTTTTGGATTTTGGTTTTTACTTAAAGTTTACGAAAAAATTATATATATAATATTACATACATATATAATATAACTATATCAAATTTGCTTAATTCGAAAATTACACGAAAAAAATAATTGTTATTTTGTTGTTGTTTTGTTTGTTTTTGTTGTATAATAATATAAATATATATATATATATATATATATATATATATATATATATATATATATATTTTAAATTACATAAACATAAATGATTTTTTACTTTTGCTTTTCATCCTCGTTTCGTTTTGTTTTTCTTTTCTTTCTTGTGTATTTTATTTTATTTTGTTTTTTTTTAATTTTTTCTGGCTTTTTTTTCTGTTTTGTTGACTTAAAAAAATTATAATTGTAATTTAACTGAGATGCATGTTTAGTTGTTGTTGCTGTTGTTGTTGTTGCATATTAAAACTATTGCACAATGTTAGAAATACGTAATAATAGTAGTAAGTATATTAATGAAAAGGATTGTATTATGATTCGATAAATAAATTAAACAAAATCAAGTACATAATTTCACTTAATCGATAAACGGTTCTCTTTCTCCTCTTTAGTTAGCCATATACGGTGTACATACATACATACATACATATATAATACATACATATATAATACATACATACATACATATATAATACATACATACATACATATATAATACATACATACATACATATATAATACATATATAATACATATATAATACATACATACATATCTGTACATACACAAAAATAAAACTAACAAGACTTATTGCAAAATTCCGCTGTATGCAACAAGCAAAAAAGATTCCGCTTCAGATTTAGATTCGGATTGAGATTCAGATTATCAACATCTCTCTCTCATTCTCTCTCTCTCTTTTGCCTCTTGCGCACGCTCTTCATTGAGGAAAAACTATTACAGTTACAGGAATAATACATAATAATTGAAGATACATAGAGAACAAATCTTTGGATATTTTGGTATTTTACGAAAGAAATGTGTAAATAAATAATAATTTCGCTTGTGTGTGTTCATATATATAAATATATATAATATGTACGTGGTGTGCTGTGTGTAAGTGTATGTGTCTGGGTGTGTGTTCATGTATTTAAAAAAAAAAAACATTAGTTAAACTTTCGATAGTATTTTGTTTTCGACTGGCGCGCTCAATTTTGCTATGCTTAAATTTTAGCTAGATTTTTAAGTTTTATTTTGTTTTTGTAATATTGTTTTGAAGGAGTTTCTATGCTGGGGTGGATATCTCTATCTTTTACGATCGTCTCATCCATTTTCTTTTCTTTTTCTTTGCTATATGGTATTTTTAATGGTATATTTTAATTAGAATATAATTTATAAATTTGCTTTATTCGTATTTAATATTGAAAATATTTTTGCTTTTTGTCTACACTTTGACATCGAATTTCCCTCTCTCTCTCTTTCATTCTCTTTCTTGCGTTCTGTTTTCCTCTCGTAACCCTCTTCA
Organism: Zaprionus ornatus; assembly: GCA_018904035.1. Lineage (NCBI taxonomy): Eukaryota > Metazoa > Arthropoda > Insecta > Diptera > Drosophilidae > Zaprionus > Zaprionus ornatus. The sequence continues at coordinate 24,747,515 of JAEIFZ010000001.1, forward strand.
ATATTTTTATTTTTTGTTTTTTTTGTCAACTTATCCGACTCTCTTACTATCTCTTTCTTTTCTACTGTTACTTTGCTGACTAGATTTCTTGTTGCAAATTTTGTTCAAACAAAAAATTGTTTCCTATAATTATGAAAAAAATATATAATAATAAGTATATAATTATGAATATTGTTTATACACAAGCATTGTTCGCGCTATATTCATTCTTCGTTATTCTTTTCTTTTCTCCTTCCTTTTCTATTTTTCTCAAAAATTTCTATTCAGTTTTTAAGTTTCATTCGGTAAGGATCTCGATCTTTAAGGTATCGTCCAGCGTGTGTGTGTATGTACGTGTGTGTGTGGATATTGGAAACTTAAAATAGGTTCTTATTTTTGTTCACATAAATTAATCGTAATTGTAACTAGACATATGTGTGTGTATGTGTGTGGTGTATTGTACCTACTAAAAGTATAAGAAATCATTAATTGAAAGTAATATAAATATATATTTTGCTGAAATAAGATGTATGTATGTGTGGGTGGGGGCGTGTGTGTGTTGAGGTGTGTGTCATTTAAGTCTCTTCCCCAGTTTGGTATACGTTAAATAAATATGCATGGCCGCGCTCGATTTTCGATAACAATATATAGAATAATATTCGTAATGCAAAAAAGAAACAAAGAAATCATACAAAACGCACAGTACCAAATGCAAAATTCAAGTCCAAATCCAAATTCAATTAATAATAAATTCAAAAACTCTTCCAAAAAAAAAGAAGCTAAAGTAAACTATTGAAGCCATTTTTTTTTTTTTTGCTTTTCGAACTAATAAAATGCTTGGGTTACAAAGGATGAGGTTGGGTGAATGGGGGGAGGGCAGAGGGAGTGGGAAAGTAGGGGGCAAGTGGCAGGCATATGGTATATGTATGTTGCCTTCTAGCCGAACGCTATACTCCCTCTCACTCTCTGTACTCATTGTCTACTGTACCTATGCCATGCACAGTGGGGCAAAGCATCCTGCAATATTGTTGTCGCTTTTAATTTGTTTTTTTTTTCTTTTTTTTTTTTGTTTGCCATGTTAACAAAGAACTTCACTTACGTAGCTAGAAAAACGCTTTGCTAATGCAGTTTTTTTTGTTGTTTTTGTTATTTTTTGTTTTGGTCGGGGCTTATCGCTCCCGACTCATATTTGTTGTCAAACTTTTGTCATATAAAAAATGCTCATATTGGGGTTGTTCTCTTTTAGTTATAGTTACTGAGTTTTGTGCTACGCTTTTTTGTTGTTTAAACGCTAAAAATGTTAGCAAATTGTTGTTGTGGTTTTTTAACTATACATTATATAAAGTATATAAGGTATATATGTATATATCTATATATATATATATATATATATATATATATATATATATATATATATATATGTATATATATATATATGTGTGTGTATATATATTATGTATAAATATTATAGGTAATATTCACTAACAATTATTTACTTCAGTAAAATGTTTCAAATTTGCGCATAAATTATTGTATTCTTCTTTCTCTTGCTGTTATCCATCCAAATCTGCCCATCAATCGTGCCTCACCCCCTTCCCACTCACTCACACTCTATCGCTAACTCCCTCACACTAATACCTCTCATGCTATGCTCCTGGCTGCTTTTATCTTATCTCGCATTAATGTTGCACACATGTTCCAAAGTTTCTATTTGCCTTGCCCTGTCTGAGTGTGAGTATGCGTGTGTGTGTGTATGAGCCGGATACGTTGGGTCTCTGTTTGCTGGATTTTCTCGCTTGGCTTTTTCTCGTTTGGTTTAATGTATAAAACAAACACAAACATTAAAATTTAAATACAATATGTATATATATGCGTGTGTGTGTATGTGTTGTATATATAAGTATTGTATACATATAATAATGATTAAGTTCCATTCAACATTTCTTTTTCATTTCATTTCGTTTCGTTTCATTTCGTTTTGTAATACTGTAGCAGCCTCCATGTGATGCACACATATGTATGTGTTTATCCTTCATATGCGTTGTTTTTTTTTTTTTTTTTTCTTCGTCATTTGTCATTAAATACTCTCTTTATAAAGCCATCAAGTCGAAAAAAGCCAACAAAGTGAGCCCCAAACTCACACAACAGTTGAAACAGATCGAAGGAATACGAAGGAATACAGAAAGATATATCCTATAAGCTTCCTCATTCTCCCTCCCTCTGTCTCACTCTATTTCTCTCCACTGTCCTGTGCAACCTTGCTTCATATCATAATTCGTAGAAAAATTGGAGTGTATGTGTGTGACTTGACACCTTTGGGTCGTAATGGTTTTTTTTTTTTCTTTCCTTTTCTTTTTTTTTTGTTATCATGCTGATTTCTGGAAGATTTCATTGCTGCTTACTTAAGTTATTAAATTTTAAAATGTTCTCTGCTGTTCTCTGTTATTCCCGTTTCGCTAATTAATTTCTTATAATTCTTCATATTCGTTTTGTTGATTTCTTTGTTTTTTTTATATATTTTATTTTGTTTCTTATGCTTTGCGACTAATTTGACTGCGAACTGCAATTGGTGATTTTCGAAATAATTTTCAACTTGTTTATCTCTTCTTTTTTTTCTCTTCTCTGTTCTCTATTCTCGCTTCTCATTACTGTAAATTGTAATTTTTTATATATATATATAATAGATATACGTGTATATTGCATTCGACACACTCTCGACTGTTTAGTTTAGTTTTGCTTTAGCTTAGGTTTTCCGTTTCTTTTTAGTATTTTCATTTATCATTTGCCTTTTTCCTTTTGTTTTTCTTTTACTTAAATGCTAAACAAGAATTTATCTATTGCAATTTCGTTGTTTAGACGAGATTTGATGTCCAGAAGACACACCCCTCAATCCAATTGAGATAGATAAGGGTGTCTCTGCTTGGTTGTCATGGTTGTTCTTGTGTCCGCGTGTGTGTGTGTTTGTGTTGCATGTGTGTGTTATACACAGAGATTTTGTTGCGCTTAGTTACCGTCATACCATGCATATTTATATATGTATACGTGAGTTGCCTTTGTGTATGTGTAAGCTATATAAGTGTATGTGTATGTGTGTGTGAGTGTGTGTGTGTGGATGTACTTGCTCATCCTTGCTGTAGATGTAGCTGCTGTAGCTGCTCTGCTTCTTCCATATTCCTCTTCTTCTTTGGAGGACGACGCATCCCACGCACCAAAAATTTACTTGGCCTTGTTGGTCTTGAAGCTGACCTGCAGCACACGATTACCCATGGTATAGCCATTGAGGGCGCGTATGGCCATCGCTGCCTCATCATAGTTGGTCATGGATACAAATCCATATCCTTTGCACTGATTCGTTGTCGGATCCTTAACGATCTTAACCGATTGCACAGCACCGAAGGGGCCGAACAGCTGCCAGAGCGCCGCCTCCTCCGTTTCGGGTGCCAAATTATAAATGAAGATGGGATAAGCACCTCCTGGACCACTTGCCAGCGTAGTCGCTGCCGCTGCCGCCGCCCCCAGTCCATTGGGCAACATAACATCCAACATATCACCAGCCATGGGTGAGAAACGTGCAAGTCCCTTATTCACCGGCGTATGCATAGCACCGCCAATGCGACGCACCAGTTGAGGATTCAGGAATGCGGGCAATTGTGGCTGTATTATCTTGCTAGTGCTACCAGGTGTATTGGAGAACTTCACCACAATCGGATCAGTGCAACTGCTTGGGGTGGTGCCATTTAGTGCAATAATCGCACGTGTTGCCTCCTCCCTCTTATCGAAGCGTATAAAGCCAACTCCCTTGGTCTGTGTATCATTACCGGCATTCTGCAGGATGCGTGATGTGATGATAGCACCAAATGGCGCAAAGATTGCCTCCAGCTCCTGTTGGGTCATTGTCTTGGGCAGTCCGGAAACATACAGATTGGCGCCCTTGATGGCATCCGATGAGGGGCGTGCAAAGGAAACCTTGATCGTTTTATTCTGCAATCTCAGACCATTGAGTACATTCACCGCCTGCTCCGCATCTTGGGGACGCACATAGTTCACGAATCCATAGCCCAAACTTTGTCCCTTGCTTGGCGCTTGCGGATTGAGGGGATCAATATAGACCTGTGATTTGTCACGTATCAGTTTCACAGACTCAATCTCACCCACGCTGGAGAAGAGTGAACGTATCTCGTCCTCTGTCATCGTTTGGGGCAAATAGTTAACAATGAGATTTGTGCGCGTCTCTGTGCTGCCATTGCTGCCGTTCTGTGCCCCTCCTGAGTTGCCATTGGTGTTGCTTTGCACTTGCACCTGCTGCTGTTGTTGTTGCTGTGCGGCAGCAACTAACTGCTGTTGCTGTGCGGCAGCAACCTGCTGTTGCTGCTGTGCGGCGGCTACTTGCTGTTGTACGACCTGCTGCTGCTGTTGCTGTTGTTGCTGCGGTGGTTGTTGCTGTTGCTGCTGGACGGCAACAACTGCCTGCTGCACTTGCTGCTGCTGTACGGCGGCAACTTGCTGCTGTTGTTGCTGCTGCTGTTGCTGTTGTTGTTGAACTGCAACAGCCTGCTGGGCAACCGCCTGCTGCTGCTGCTGCAGTTGCTGTGTTACGGCAGCAGCGGCCGCAGCAACCGCTTGCTGTGTCTGCTGCTGTTGCACTTGCAATATCGCCTGCTGTACTTGTTGCTGCTGTTGCTGCAGCTGAGCGGCAGCGGCGACAGCGGCCGCATTCTGAACAGGGGCAGCGGCATTTGTGACTGCTACAGCCGCTGCCGCGGCTGCGTTTTGCATTAGCTGCGCTTGTGTATCCACGCCTGCGGCGCCGGTATTTGCCATCATAAAGTCCACTATATTATTATAGTAATATTATTATTATTGTTGTTGTTGTTGTTGGTTTGACAGGGCCAACGCAGGTTGCAGCACATGGAAGAAGAAGAGTTAAATGTCAAGATTAAACCATTTGCAGGGTGTGTTAGTAGCACATTAAACTACTTAGTTAGTTTTGGTTAGTTTAGATAAGTATAGTTCGTTTTTTTTCTTTTTCTTTTTTGTAGACATTTAGGGGTTAATGGCTTTGCACACTGGCGCCGCCCAGCGGCACACTTTGGTCAACTTACTTTTGCCTTCTCCCACACACGCACACACACACACTCACACACAGGATGTGTACAGACTCACAGAGTAGAAGAGCGTAGGCGAGAGAGCGAGACAGCAGCTAGAATCTCAGACACAGAAAAATGCTCTTACTCGCACGCACACACACACACAGACAAACACGCACGCACGCCTATGCACAAACACACACACACCTAGCAAAGCCTTAGTCGGAGGTGAAGAGAGAGTGAGGTGAGGAGAGCGTAAGTTGATTTGAGCCGAAGTATGTTTGTTGAGCTTTTATGTTTTATTATTTTTTTTTTTTTGGTTATTGGTTGGTTATTTGCCGACTACGACGATGCCGCTGCGAGACCCGCTACGTCCCAAGCACGCGATGCTACTGAGCGCAAGTCCTTGCAAGGCTTTCGTCATATGCTGCCATACGTCTCTCTCTCTCTCTTTCACGCTCTCATTTACCACCTACCTCCACTTTTCTCTCCACCTCTCTCTTGCTCACGCTCCTTTTAAAAATTGTAACAAAGCACGTACCCGGCCAAACCCAGTTATGTAATACATACATACATATATATATACACACACCCAGCCGTACATAGGCGCCGCAGTCAACCCTCTCTCTCAAAAAAAGCCGAAAATTTGTTTTAAACTAAAAATGAGCAACCACGCGACCGACTTTACTCACCCCCACCCCATTGCATCCCCCCCCTCCCTCCTTCCATGTCCAACGAGACAAGCGAGACGAAGCAACCCCTAAAACAACCCGAAAACAAGTTGTAATATTTATATTTTTTTGTTTTTGCAAAAATTACATGCACAGTTGTACATACATACATACAAAGTATATACTGTAAGCTCCGCTCGCCTAAGGGTTAAACAGCAAGAACAATGCCACCCCCTTTGGGTTGACAAAAAGAAAAAAGATTAAAAATAACAAACACCATGTGCGACTTCCACAGTCTGGCAACGCTACATGGCGGCTTGCGGCTGCTGCTGTGTGATCTCTGAACTTGCACTTTGGGTGGTTGTTGTTGTCGCAAGTCAAAAGGTCATAAGAAAATCGACACACACTCACACGCGCGCAGTTTACTACACAAGTGTGTGTATATACGAAAATATAAATACATATACATATACACACCCACCCACACGCACTCTTAATATGTCTATGACAACTGCGATTCTTTATTCCACTCCCACTCGCTCCCTCCCTTGTCCTTTTAACTCACACCACGCACACTCACACACACACGTACGCAAATTTGTATTTATTTAATACTCACTTGTTTCCGTCAAAATGTTGCTGTTTTTAGTGTTGCCTGAATGATTTAAATAATTCTCTTCTACGCGCGCGCTCAACACGGCGCAGTTGTGCTCCTCTTCTTCTTCTCTCCTCCTTCTACTTTTTGTACCCACTGCTTCAATCCTTCACTTTTTATTTGTTGTTGCCGCCTTTTCTATTTGCGATTGCTTCTTCTCGTGCGCACTTATTACAGGATATGTTCTGCTTCCGTTTTGTTTTATTAATGTTTGCTATATTAATTTGCTAGTAATTAAACAAACGCTGGCGTTGTCGTTGTTGTCTAATAAAAAAAAGTAGATAAAAACAAAAAAGCGGTAAATTTGTTTGTCCATCTTTTGACGTTAAGGTTATCGTATCGTTATCGATGTCATCGATTTTTCCCAACCACCAAAGCTATCACATACAAGAACAGCGGCAGCAGCAACAACAACAATAAAAGCTAATATGAACATAGATTGTTTTAGTCAAATTCTGTGCAAATTCACACATGCATATGTGTATGTATGTTAAGTTAGTTTGTATGTATGCATACATCGATAATTCACAATTCCAAATTAAAGCGAAGCAGATTTTTTTTTATTGTTACACAATATGTTCTGTTGTTATTGTTTGTATGTAATTTTGCATTCGTTGTGATGTTGTTGTTTTAATACAGATGATTATAACAGTATCTCTCAGTTTTTGCTGGTGCTGCTGCCACTGTGCTAATTTATGGCAAACGCCAATGGGAAAGAGAGTGAGTGAGTGAGAGAGAGTGAGGGTGCCATCTCTGCCGCCCTCGCTCTCTCACTCCCTTTGCCATATTAGTATGGCAGCCCTCTCCATTGTTATTTTTGTTGTTGTTTTATGTACGTGTGTATGTACTGCAACTAGCGCGCATGTATACATACATATACACATATTCACCACACACATCAGCATATACAAACATTCATTCTATATGCATGTACATTCATGTATGTATGTATGTATATTCATGTTTGCACACATACACACACACCAACATACACTCCGACGCACTTAGTATCTATAAGTTTTTTTTTTGTTGTTGTTGCTAGACGACGCGCTTATTAAATTAAAACACGCGCTGCTTTTGTTTTTTTAGCTTGCTGTTTGCTGCTATTGTAGCTATTCTTGCTTAATTTTAAAACAAATCCAAAAAAAAAAAGAATTTTTAAGTGTTCCACTGATGTTGCGTTGTGTTATTACTGTTTGAATTGTTCTAATTTTTATTTCCGCGCAAAACTCTGTCCCTCTTTCTCTCGCACTACTTTTTGTTTAGTATTGTCCAGTGTTGCTGTGGCAACAAAACAATACACTGAACGAGAGTACACTGCACAACCCAAACATGTTTCCATTTTTGTTATTAGTTTTAACCCGTGTTTTGTTAATACTACTAATATGATCTACTGACACTTGGTAAAAAATATTATTATCAAATCTAGATCTATGGTACTATTTACTGCTGTTATCGTATATGTTCCTTTCTGCGCATACAATCGATATGCTGCTAGCTGCGCTCTTTTTGTCACTCACACACATGCACAGACACAACAGCAGCAGCAGATACACAGCACACAGAGAGAGGCAGAGAGCAGAGATCTTAACGAATAACAACAAGAACTACACACATACTACCGCTACTACTTCTACTGCTATTCGTACTACTACTAAACTATTACTTTCTGCCTGCCCCTCCTCCTCCTATACCCGGCACTACTACTGATCGTTTGCTCTTTGCCACACTCTTTTGGGTTTGTTGAACTGCTGCTTGTGTTGTCTTCTGTCTACGTTTTCCATACCCATTACACATTGTAATTTTGCATTTTAGCATACATATGTTTGTATATAAAACTGTTCCACGCACACACACACACAGACACTAAAAAGCAACAACAAAAAATATACATGTGTTTGTATGTATGTAATTGCACAATTATGCAGCGCGAACGTTTGGCAAATTATAGAAGTATTTTTTTGTTAACGTTTTGTTGTTGTTGTGTTTCCTTACGCTTACATTTGGTTGTTTTTGTTGCTTGGTTTGTTTTTCTTTTTATTTTGTTGTTGTTTTAATTATTATTGTTGTTCTTGTACTTTACGTAGTAGTTCTATGGCAATGCGTATATGTATGTATAATTTGTTTAAACAATTGTGAACTGTTGTATGATCGTTAAATTCATTACTTTTTGTCGAAAAAAAAAGAAAAAATCAATTGCAAAACGAGCAGAGCACACACGAAATATTGCAGCGCACACGAGCGTGAAAACGTACTGCGGCGTACAACGTCTAGCGTGGAAATGAAAATGACAATGATGCGGACGCGGAGGCAAACGCAACGCAAACACAACACACCATGCTACCCTCTCAGCACACATACACCATGTGCGTATACAACGCCTGTCTCTCTTTCTGTGTGACTGTCTGTGTTTGTATGTGAGAGAGTGCGCATACGTTTGCGGCTGTTTTTCCTGCTCTCGCTCTCTCAAAATGCGCCACTCTCTCAGGTATTCTCGGCTCCTGTCTGTGTGGAGGAAAATCGACTCTGCTTTTCGTTGGGTGATCTGATATGAGGAAATTCTTTTCGGCATGCAATTGGCCTCAAAAAGGGACCTCCCGTTGATTTCAAAAAATATTAACAAATGTAAATAATTCTTTATATTTTCAATTTTAAACAGAGCATATAAGCCCAAATAGATATAGAATAGAATAAAGTAGTAAATTCTACATTGGAGCATTGTTTATTATTATTCTACATCAGTATTTTTGTATGCATAGTTAACCAAAACGGCTGGAAGCTGCTACTATATCGCATAGCCTGGAAGGCAATCATACATATGTATTTAAATTTGTACATACTAAAAAAGTAAATACATATGTGTGTATATACTACTAGTACTATAAACTGCAGTCGCATCTAAATATTTATGTATGCAAATATTTTTGTATACACTTTGTATACAGCTAGTCAGGCACCTTCACACCGTACAGCCTGTGACGATCACACACACACACACACCCTCAGCTGCCCGCTAACTGTCGAAATAGCGTTGCCAGAATGTTGCAAACACAATGTGCAGTAAGGAATGGCAAAAATCTGTGAGTTCAAATGAAAATTACAGAAAAAGGAAAGTAAGAGAGAGAGGGAATGTATCAATTTCAAAATGTGCAAAATGAAATGAATTTAAAAAGCTTTACAGCTTAAATATAAGGTCGTTAACCGTTTTATGATTTCCCATGAATATGTTGCCGCCCGCTAAAACTCCTTCTTCTGCTGCACATTATCCTTGTCAATCGCGAGGGCTGTTTGTCGAAGTGCGTGTGTGTGTGTCTGTGTGTGTTCGTTCGTTAGTTCAGTTTTGTTTTTTTTGCACTGCAACCACCAACACACTGGGGGTTGTTTCTGCGCTACATACACCCCCTATTTGCAGCCCAACCCCAGTCCCTGCCCGGGACTGAGTTGGGTTTTTGGCATGCGTGCGTGCATGTGCTTAATTGCGCTTGTATTCGCCGACCGTGTGCGTGCGTGCATGCGTATCTGTGTGTGTGTACATATAGTATATGTATATAAGTATATGCATATGTACATCCTGTTGTTTACTACCCACCGGTTTCCATGTGCTGATTTTTACGGGCCGGCATTTCAAATGTGCCGTTGCCTCGGTCACTGCCTCCGTCGCCTGTCTGTTCCAATTTGCACACACACAGTTGTAGTTGTTTTCGTTGCCATTGTTCCGACTTGCGAAAACACAAAAATGTAACTCAACTGTTTTTGTTGGGGTGGTTTCTCGGGGTTCCTTTCATTTTTGTGATTTCGACGTGTGAGCAAAGGGGGTGCGAGAACGAGACAGATCGGCGACGCGCAAGTGCCTTGCTCCTGTGCGAGATAAGAAAATTTATCAACGTATATGTATATTTGTATGTAATCACATATGCACGCAACTATGACATTGTCAAAAAGTATTTTTCTTATGGGGTGGTCAAAGGGGGTGAGGTCAGCGTTGTCAACTTAGCATAGTGCATATGTATTTACATGCTATACAAATGCGATAAACATAGATACTATATAACAAATAATTGATACACATATGTACATACATATGTATGTATTAATATACAATACTATTGTATATACAATCGATATATGTATGTATGTATGAACATAGTATATTTAATTGTGGTATATGGTAGTATGTACATGTGTGGACAATCGATAATCGTTATTATAAACCAATGATATACATACACATGTATGTGTGTACGAATGTGTGTTAACTTGCTGGCCGATAACTGTTCGATAATATTAAAATAAACGCCATCTTCTGTTTCGCTGACGCATGGTCTCTACCTTGCTGTTGTAACTGTATGCGTGTGTGGGTGGGTGGGGGACCACGTGCTTGGCACCATTGCCCATCAGCTCTCTCTCCCTCTCTCTTTCTTTCCCTCTCTCTCTCTCTCTCTCTCTCTTTCTTATTGTACCCCGCCACGCAGTATGCAATGCATTTTTAAGGATGTGCAAATTGACCCTCCCCCTCCCCATAATCTTCTAATACAGCAGCGGGTTGCAGCGACGCAGCTTGCCTAATCCTTTTGCTGCATTACAACAACAAAGTGGGATAAAAAAAGCCAACACACACATTTACACACCGATAAGATTACAAGAGTCCGCACCCTTCTGCAGGCTTTCTACATCCTGTGGATAGGTGTGGTGGCTTGCAGCCCTTAACCGATTTTTAGCTTGCATATATTTTCTGTAAACAGAAACTGGAAAACACAAACACGAGACAAGAAATGACGGCATGGAGATATCTCGACCCGATTCTGGCATGATTCACCAAGAACTAAACCCAGCACAACCCCCGAAAGAGAAACCCGAATTTCCATTTACATATTGTTCCTACTCCTCATCCTCCTCCGGGCGCTTTTAACTTTGCACGTCTCGCTGCACAAGCAGCACACGATCGACAGATGCAGTTTTTCCCGAACCCAATAATAATAATCATAAAAATTACCATAAGACACGGAGAGAGAAAGAGAGAGTACTGCATGGCCCGATCTCATGGGGTATCTCGGTGATGTAAAACAGACAGGGGAGGCAGGCAGGATACGTGAGCAAGGGATCTATGCTGCTTTTCCATTTTAATTGTGGCATGTGTGTTTCCCTCGACTTTTCTCGCTCTTGTTATTGTTGTTGTTGCTGTTCTCGGCTTGCAGTTGCCACTAGGCACGTTGCATGCGCCACAGGGTTGTGTGTGAACCAGAACCAGAACCAGAACCACCTGGCCTACTAATCAGCAGCAACAGCAGCTGAACTGGACCCATTTCGATTCTTGATTTCTTTCCCGCAGCTCTCGATCGGCAAAGTCCTTCAACTTAACTTCAATATGCCACTCACATAACCACAATACTTGAATTCAAAAAATGTATTATGCTTAACTGATATATTGCTTGTTAAGTAGAGAACTTGCGGCAGATATTAATATGCTTCCTATTCGAATATTATGAAACAAGGATTCAGTGATTTGAAATGAATCTTTAGAGTACGTGGGTTCGTTACTGATATGCTTCCTTTTCTAACAAATATTTTCGTTTTTGCAACAAGAAATAAATGATTTTCTTGCAATATACCTCAACAACTTTATATCTAATCTAACACTTGCATTCATAACATAACCTTAATAGTTAACTACGATATCTTCATCAATTCGATTCTGAATCACAAAATAACCTTAATTTATTGTATTAGCTTTACTTTTGCTATCATTACAAGATTTGTCTACAAGGATAATAAGTAATATAAGTTTAGATAATGATAATAGTATTTACATCCTATAAATTTATATTAATAAACATTTACATAATATTTATAATATATATAATAAATAAATACATCAAATAACATCAACATAGTTATTAAGTCCTTAGCATCAATCCAAAAATTGCAAACCCAAACGCGGTGATCATAACCTTAAAAAGTATTACTATAATATCATCAGTTGTAGGACTTCCTTTTCTCTTGCTGTCTGTTTTTTCTCTTTCTCATGTGCACTTCTCTTTCTGCGATGACTCATTTCAGTTTGGCCAAGGATCAGTTGGTTTACATAGGCTTGCGGGACATTGACCCCTACGAGGCGTTTATACTGAATAAATTTGGAATACGCTACTATGCGATGGATGTAAGTGGAATAGATACACACACGCACTCTCGCACGATCCTTATGGCTTTCTCTTTTGTAAAAATACTAAAATTCCGGTTTGGTTCCTTGCTCAGGATCAAATAACGATCGTGCCTCAACACATGTGTATGCGTGTGTGCTGTAAATGTAAGCTTAACATTTATAGGGGTTGTCCTAGGGGCTGTCTGCGTGTGCCCGTGTGTGCCCGTGTGTGTCCGTGTGTTTGTGTGTGCACCCTTCTGCAGCCGGAAAAGTTACAGCATTGCAGGACCCTCCCTAGTGCTCGTTACATTGCCCAACTTCCGATCGAACAATGGTGGTGGTGGTGCTGCTGCTGCCCCTGGGGCTGGTGGTGGGTACAGGGTATAGAGTGTGTAGGGCTATAGATGCCAGACGTGCCCGGCCACATCCGCCGCTGCTTGAGCATTATTTATGGCTCGTGCAAAATCGACGTCTGTTGAAAAATGGTTTAATGGTTTCAAGCTGCAAATTTATTATAGCTCATTAGTTCGATCGAAATATGCGCGCGTTAGCATAGCATAGAGCCGGAGGAGAGGGGAGATGGGAGCGGTACGTACTGTACCGTTTTTACGCTTTCAATGGCCGGCAGTGATAAAAGAATCTAGGCGAACCAATTGCTGCAAAAGCTTTATGTGCCGTTTGACGAGCAGAGCTTCCAAGCTTGACAAGTAACGGAAGCTACAGTCGAACATAGCCGACTGTAAGGTACACTCATTTTAAATTTAGCTGATAGAAAATACGCAATCAATGTTATGAAAATCTGTACTATTATATATAACTAGTATTAAAACCATCGTGGAAGATACGAAAACTGGAAGGGTAGGAACCTTTCTTTCTGGTTTAACCCTTTGACTATGGACAATGGTCCAAAAAGAGTATACTGACTTTGTGCAAATGTATGTAAGAGGCAGAAAGAGGCGTGGCAGACCCAAGAAAGTATATATATCCGTGCTCAGAATCACAACTTTTTATTTCAATTAATTTTGTCAAGAAAAACATCAACTTTTGAATGTCCGATCAGATTATAACTTGAAGAATGGGTGCATTAAGTATTTATTTATACGTATGCCTAATTGGAAAGATAAGACTTAAATACATTGATACATAATCACATATCAGCGATTTTCAGGGCGATGGACGAGGAATCCCGAATATGAACATTTCTTAAAAAGAGTATTACTTACAGGTAGCTTTATGTTGCCTTTGCGGAGACGGAGACAAGGACAGACGGGCAGATAGAATGTAGAAAAGTAGATGAAGATACACAGAGAGACATCAGAGAGAGCAAAGTGGCAGATAGTGAGCCAGGGAGACAGACAAACCTGACTCCATTGACATTGATACTGAGCAAAAATAGATATACTTTCTTCCTCCTCACAGTCCAAGTCTATCTCTATCTCTTTCTACTCTAACTCTATCTCTCTCTTACTCACCCTATGCAGTCCATCGATCGTGCTGGCGTTCCCAAAATCATTGAGATGACACTGGATGCGCTGAATCCACAAAACAAGATCCACGTGAGCTTCGACATCGATGCCCTGGATAACCATGTGGCGCCCAGCACAGGGACGGCAGTGCGTGGGGGCCTAACGCTACGCGAAGGTATCAGCATTGTAGAGGCACTGCGCGATACGAAGCGTGTGCAGGGCATGGATCTGGTAGAGATCAATCCCAAACTGGGTAGCGATCATGATGTGCAGACCACTGTCGCCTCTGGACTGGAGATATTGAAGAGCATGTTCGGTTATCGTCGCTCCGGTGCACGCTACTACAGCAATCTGGACACGGGCATTCTGGGAAGTGAACACTAGAGAGATTCCCCCTCACACCCTCATTAATGTATATTTTTTTTATGCTTTTATGTTTGTACAAGTTTTTTTTTCGTTTGTTTATTTTTGGCTTAAACTTAGTATAGGAAAAGTTGGAGGTAACAAATAAAGTGAGTTACATGTAAAATGTACATAGAGATTGCTCTTTCCTTTAGAGATTAAAGATTACTGTGCTTTCTGTCCGGTGCTGTCGGCAGATATGCGGATATATCCACATTGGCCATGAGATTAGCCGTGTGCAGCAACTCATTGTGGGCAATAGGGACAGACGCGGGTACAGTCAGTGGCGCAACGCTAATCGTGGGGGCTGTGGACATGTGCGTAGAGTAGGAAGGGGATTCTTTGAGCTGCCGCTGGTAGAGCTGCGGTGCAAAGGTGCGCAGCAGACGACGTTGCAGGGCCACAAGAAATGCATTGAACGCACCCGAAATGACAATAATGCCCGATATAATTGAACAGAGGCGTATGCAAAAGGTCGGGAGGTAATCCCGATCATGGCTGACCACAATCTTCAGTGCCGACCAGTCGTACTTGAAGTAAATGCCCGGCGAGCCATACGAATTGCGTTCCGAGTCTGCGAAGGAGGCAGGAGTTAAATCTCTTGGAGATCTCTGGGGGATCTTTCTACTCACCCAACTTACGCACATTCTCGGTGACTGCGTACTGAAATGTGCTAATGGTGGAGAAAGTTTGCTGTATCTCTGTGGGCACCACCTTGATGAAGTACTGCACTGTGGTGGCCTCCTCATTGATGATCCGTTCATCTCCCTCCAGTGGCTGCACAATGCGTCGCGAATATTGCCCAAAACTGAGACGATTAATGCGATGCGTAAAGTTTGCGGGCATGCGACGAAACTCAATCATCCAATGATCCTCAAAGAGTCCCACAACTGGCTCCGCTCCGCCCACCAAATGCAGCACACCTGCAACTTTATTTATGCCCAGTGTGCCGTGCAAACGACATGCATCGTATTTGGTTTCAGGCTGCACCATTTTATGGAAATTCTGCGGCGCTATTGCCTGAGCCTCGGCAGCAGGAGCGGGATCGGGTACGGCAGCTGGAGCAGCTTCGCTTTGGTGCTTTGTATCGTGACGATCGCGCAATATATCCTTAAATAGTATATCAGCCACAGAATGATATTCCTCGCGCAGATAGTGATTGGTCAGCTGCATTGACTGGAAACGCCGCCGATCCGCATCGGACTGTTTCCACCAGACACCCTCGCGCTGCAACGTGCCATAGGCAAAGACATCCTGCTCCGTCTCATCCATAAGATCGACGCCAGACAGCGAGGCACATGGCATGGCCACCGTGATGTCCACATGCATCTGCACCTGCTCGTCCAGCGCCATGTCCGGCTGGAACTGATAGATGATGTCCGTCTCATGCCAATAGTAGTGCAGTTCCGTATACACTAGATACACGATGAGCAGGCGACTCAGCAGCGAGACTAGAAGGAAGAATATAAAGAAAATAAAGAGGAAGTCTTTTTCAGATTCACTTCGCTTACGTGTGCCACCAATTTCCGTTGTTTCTGTGTACTTTTCCGGCACTTTCTTAAAGGCATCTAACGTTTTGGCGAACTCAAGCAAGTTGCTCTTATCGCCACGATAACGTAGCGTGGCTGTCATCTTGACCAGCACAAATGTTGATTAATTAATTAAATCAGAAACTAATTTTAATTCCCCCTTATTGTCACCGCCGTCGCCGCATCTGCATCTGCATTATCGCGCTCCACTTGCTGCCACGTACTTCCACGTTGCAGGAATCCCCCCTCTCGTAAGCTTGTGTTCTTAGACTACTATTCAGACTTGTGAACAACGCTGCATAGAGATTCGTTTGCAATCGTCAGCGTGACGAATGCAATTCCAGTTAATTTTGCTCTTTATAGTAAGGAACGGAATTAATTAATGCCGCTGCCCGGTGTCGTGTTGTTGTTGTTATTATGCCAAAATATATCGATACATTACTCCCACTAGCTAGTGAGTACTAATCAAGTATTGCCAGGTATCGATCATATTGAGAAACAGCTGTTGTATGCTTGCATTCAGAAATAAATTATATAATATCACAGAGACACAGCCCATAACTAATTATTGAAGAATTATATATTTTTTTGATATACAAGATGCGCATTTTTGTAAGTGCATACATATTTTATTTTTTCGAAAGTTAATCGATTTTACAAGTGTTTTGTTTTTACTGAGTTGGCAGCACCAACGATTCATACTTAGTATAGAAATCGATAAATCGACTAACAAAGCTTCACTTAAGCTTGGCAGCAACATTCATAAGTCGCGCCTGGTGCAAGACAGTGTGAGGTTTGGATAAATCGCTTAAACGACAAACAAACAAATAAACGTACGAACGGAGGAGATAGCGACGCGAAGAGGAGTGCAAGCAAAAACAAGTTTTGGTAATTAGCATGCATATATTGAATTTTATTGTTAACGTGCCGTAGGGCTTTGATCGACAATAATTATTTTGCACAATTTACGATTACTGTCAATGTCGCGCAGTGTCGCATCTGCACACACACACACAAACACAGGGGCAGAAATTTAAGCAGACAAACTAGTTGGTACATATACTATATATATTCTATATATATCACCCTTTTTTCTAGTAAAATCGTTAAACGTAACGATGGCTTTCGCTTCCAAGTGCGCATTTGTTGTCGTCACCCTGTTGTTTGCTTTGTCGTGGACACAACAAGGCGTTGTTGAGGCGGGACGCAGTAGCCAAAGCAAAAACCACCGCAAACCATCATCAGGCAGCGGTGGCTCGAGTCAGGTGACTCCCAGCTACAACACTCACAACAACAACAATGGGGGCAGTAACTCCCACGCTGATGTTGCTAAATTGAGTTACCCCAATTACAACTCGCAACCGAATCGTCCAGCAACGGGCAATAACAATGCACCTGCTCCAGGGTGGAACGTGCCCCAGGGTCCACCGCCGGCTTACTCTGCCACGAATCCTGTTGGAGGTGGAAGGACCAATATGCATGAGGCACCACCGGCTTATCATGCCCCAGGCGGCAGCAATGTGCATCAGCCCATAACGGCCACCCAGAATCATGGACAGCAGTATGCTGGAGCACCCCCCGGCGCCACCTATTATCCAAGTGGAGGTGTGCCACCAGGAGCTTCCTACTATCCAGCCGGCAATGTGCCCGCAGGAGCTACCTATTATCCATCAGGGGGACATATGGGTGGAGGCGGTGGTTATCATCCGGGCGTTGCTGCACCACCACCAGGCGCTACCTATTACCAGGCCGGCTCTGCCTTGCCACCCGGCGCCACCTACTATGCCCAACCACCGCCGCAGCAGACTTCTTCCTCCGGCCTGGGCTTTGGTAAGTTCTAATTGATTGATTGCTAATCCTGTGGAGAACCTAATTGTATTTTGACCTATACAGGCACTGGTTTGTTGGCTGGTGGACTTGGAGGCGCTCTGCTTGGCCATGCCTTGACACCCAGTGGCAGCAGTAGCAGCGCATCCCAACCTATGGCTGCTGCACCAGCAGCTGGACAGGATCGCATCATTATTATCAATAATGGAGTCCCCGTGGAGGCCAATGCAAATGGCACCACTGTGATCAATGCAGGCGGTGCAGCTGTACCAGCAGCAGATGTGGCAGCAGCAGCTCCCTTGGCTCCCATGACACCAATGAATGCAACACAAACGGATGCCGCTGCTCAGCCAGCACAGTTGGCTCCTTTCTCGCCGGAACAAGCAGCGCAGAATGGCACCAGCGATGCTGCTGCTCCACCACCACCTGCAGGTGGCATCATTTGTGTGCCCACCAAAGTGAACGAAACGGATCCAGCGGATGCCACTAAAATGATTGAGGTGGAGAAAATTGCCTGCTATCCGGCACCACCAGCACCGGCAGCAGCACCTGGCGCCGAACCGGTGCCATTGGCACCAATGGCTGCCCCCAACCAACAACAGCAGTCGGCACCACCCGCCATGCTGCCACCCGATCAGGCAGCGGTGCGTGCCAATACCAACGGTGCAGTTGGTAATGCCAATCTTCAGAGTCTCTGGGCCCTCATGGGTGCCGCTCTCATGGCTCGCCTGCTGCTCTTGTGCAATTAGGAAGCAGTGACGCGTACGTTCCAAGTTTTTCGAGCTTAGCTTAGCGAGCACGCCTCTCACGAACACCCCTTTCCAATTTTTGCATTGTTATTTAGTGTAATCGCGCGCGTAGTCCCTATTCGTATAAGTATACTACCGATATATAAAGTCATATGTACTAGCTACATTTGAATACATATATTACCTATATAGACATACATATATATTACCCATATAACCAATATATACTACCTTTACATAGGTGTATATGATTCCCATATATAGATATATATACTACCTACAGCTACAATACTTATGATATTAACGATGGCCTTCACATGTGATGACAACGAGAGTAATTTTAAATTCCTCTTTCACTTTGCTCGCGAATCTCACTAAAAAAAACTAATAATTGAAAGTATTCGTGTTTTGGACCACTTAGTCGGAGCTACCCGCTCCACACCCTGCAGCAGCTAATCGACATCTCCCAAGTGTATGTATTATGATATATTCCATTGTTATTAACCGGTTCTAGTTGCTTAATATTGAATCTCTCCCAGTATTTACAGTATAATTCACGCCTTACATTGGTTGTATTTTCGTTTTTGTATTATATTTTTCATTTTGTAATTATATTTTTTCTAATTTGTGTTGTTCTGGTCAATTCAATAAATCAATAAAAGCTTCAAACATCACAACGCACTACAAGCTGGTCTTCGATTTTCTTAGTTACCTTATATAGAATGCAAATCAAGGAGGCGGGTCTAACCGGCAATTTCAATTATGCAAGACTTTCTTCCATCAGTCTGCACTCTTCAACGGCAACAACATCAACAACAATAGCATCCCACACAATGGCACTGAAACTTTCACTTTCTTCTAATAACTATTGAAATCTCTCTAAGAGAATGAAGTATATGAAGAAATTACGTCCCTATCGAGGCTTTAGTCGGTTCAGTTGATCATATTTTTGGTGACTAGTAGATTCTTTACATAACATGTGATTAAATTGAAGATTATATGATATATTGTAGTACATGCTCAGTAGTTTATAATGAGTCTTTCCAGACGATAGAAGAATATTTTATCATATCATGTTGATATATCATCATATCGTATTGGAACAGCGAAGGCAAGGCAAATAATTCATTACTTATTGCAGTATTCGTTCAATATGCATATATATGCAAATATGCATATATCACAATTGGTCGATACATACCCAAGAGCCAATCCACTGGTAAGAAGCTGAACTTATTATCATCAAAAACTTGGCAATTACCTTCAAATATTTTTCATTACAATACCTGTGATTAAGAATCCAGACTGACTAATAAATTGCTTTTAACTGAATCAACTCAATACCATGTTGGATAAATGTGGTTTTGTTTGAACAAAGAGAAAACAACTCACGAAATTTCTTCACACCCTAAATAAAAAACAAGTAATAAACAGTCGAGTATGCTCAATACACTGAGATAAAATCCCCTCAATTTGAAGACTCAAAACTTAACAACGAAAGATATAGTAGGGCCCTCGAGTAACTTCAGTACTTCGAGTCTGTTTGATGAAGGTTCGATAATATTATGATTGTCAATTGCTGCCATAAGTTGCATCTTTTATCCCAAATTTGAAATCAACTTAATCTAGAACCTTATGACAAATCAGATGCCTCGACCACTAA
The DNA here is from genome assembly GCA_018904035.1 of Zaprionus ornatus. Classification (NCBI taxonomy): domain Eukaryota; kingdom Metazoa; phylum Arthropoda; class Insecta; order Diptera; family Drosophilidae; genus Zaprionus; species Zaprionus ornatus. The sequence continues at coordinate 24,767,682 of JAEIFZ010000001.1, forward strand.
AGGTTGCTTGAGCAAAGTAATATCCATTTTGGACATAATTAAACTAGATTCTAGTTAAAATCAATACCATCGAATAGTGCTGATCAATGGCCTCAAAGGTGAAGATTTTTAAGAGATGCTATAATATCTTCACATTGATGTATGAGACACAATATTCCTTTTTTCCGTAGTTTTAAAAAGTCAATCAAATTATACTAGAGTATATTGTTCATAGGCCCTTCTCTATCGTACAGCTTCCTCAACAAAAAAAAACACATCAACGTTATCTCTGTTACTGTTGGCTGGTAAACAACGTATCTGGGTATCTCTGACTTACATAAAGGTATACACATCTAACAAGATTATCTTTCTCTTAGTTACGGACATTTCTTAACAAATGCTCTCTTTTTAATATAGTCGAGTATTATACAGTATAGAAGGCCGTGAGTTATTTGTCCAGTTTCCAGTTATACACCCAGAACAGCTTTCATTGAATTAAAAACATTCAAAGAACTGATGACCTCCAAACAGAAAGAGACGGCCATAGTAACAAGATCAACCCAACTAAAAACAATAGTTCCAGCAATTGGAAAGAGACATAGGAAATCTACAATATCAATGATTGTATTACTCCAGCTTGGATTGATCAGAAGATATTATTATGATCTCAAAATATGAAATGAAAAATAAATACAACGTAATTGTTTAAAGTTTTAACAACTTTAATGGTTTAATGTTAAAAAAACCATGTTTTTTTTTATTTTGTCATTGTTCATCATTTAAAAACAGGATGTGTAAAAAATTGATGTTTTATCTTTATTCCGCATCATCGTCTTCATCATCGTTGGAGCTGATTCTGAAGTATCTCAGCTCATACGAGTCCTTCTCGTTGGCCACAACACGAATCCAATCGCGCAGACTGTTCTTCTTCAAGTACTTCTTGGTCAGGTACTTGAGGTAGGCCTTGGAGAAGTGCACATCGGAGCTGACGTGCAGCTTCATCTTGGACCGCTCGAAGGTGACATTGTTGCCCAGGTTGTTCACTTTGCCGTTGACCTTAAGGCGAGCCTTCACGTATTTCTCCTGCGAGGAAGCAAGACAGATACACAGATTAGAAAGAGATCGCGACCGCGCGTTCACAATCCGCACGTAGTAGTCAATATTTATATCTGTCTCTTTCTTTGTTAAGGCCAAAAGTCAACCGATTGTTCCGACAAAAGGCCCAAATAAAGAAGAGTGACCAATTTTTTAATATGCCACTGAGTACACTGCCATCAGAGCGACACGCAATAATGCTTTCACTCTCTAACGGCAAATCGGCGTGGCCTACGGATGTGCAATATTATAAATATATATCGATATAGAATATGAGTAAAGAACAATGTGTAAATGTGTTTTGGGAGCATTATAACTGTATTTTACCTGATCCTTTTTGCAGCGTCAATCGGTTAGTGGGCGCCCTGCTAATTGAAAACATAATAATGGTTTCGAGATATCGGTTTCCCTCACCCCACCTTTTATCTAGGGTGTTGTGTGCGTAAGCTTCGTATTGGAAGAGCTTTTCGAGAAGTTTCAACAATAGTGTTTTTGCTTTTCTTGGCTTTTATGGAGAGAAAACCTGCAGCGTGACGGAGTCAAGTTGTACACGCCTTTATAGCAGGGCGCACTATGAATTTTGGCCTGACGCATCACGGATGTGATGGCGTTCAACCCAGGGCCCACCACGTGGCGGTACACATAGCACGACTTGACGCTGTTCACAAACGGTTGCACCAACTGGCCAGACCCGGTACTGGCGATCAGTGGCTACCCCGTTGTGCAGTGTCCAGAGCCCCTTGTCAACGTACTTCCCAGGGATGGAAGTACCAGATAGAGAAAGAACGCGATGCAAAATGTCGCACGATCACAACAGAAAAAAATTTAAACGAATGAAAAAAAAAATATACAGAAAGCCAAATATTTGCTGCAAAAATCGATATGCAGGCATCGATAAGCAACTTAACGACGATAATAGAGCACAGTGTCAAAGATTTGCCAACTAGTTCAACTGTTCCAGCAGTTGTTAACCGTACACAGCACTTTATTTTAGCCATGTTCAGTTTAATCGCTAATGGAAACTTTAATGTAACCACAACTTTTTATCCAGAGCCTCTGGTTGTTTGTGGCAATGAAAAGCTTGGTGTGGTAACACTGTTGCCAATATAGTCGTTTGAGGTTATGTTTGAATATCTGCTCTGTTGATGATGTATTTGTGGTGTATGCAATGTGGCACGTGTATGTGTGTATGGGTACTTACGAAGTCGGCAACATCCATGATGTTGTCTTCGGCAATATTGGTACAGTCGATGGTGAAACGCAGTGAGACCTTCTTCTTCTTCAATCCCTTGCCGCGCAGCACATTCTTCTTCACAACCTTGCTTGGGGCTGGTGCAGCAACCTTTGGCTTGGGCTTGGCAACAACCACCTTAGCTGCAGGCTTGGCAACACCGGCGGCGGCAGCAGCTGGGGCAGCGGCAGCAGCGACCTTGGCAGCAGCGGGAGCAGCCTTCTTTGCTGGGGGAGCAGCAGCCGGAGTGGGTGCAGCCTTTTTGGCGGCAGCAGGAGCAGCCTTGGCGTCCTTCTTGGGCGCAGCAGCAGCTGCTGGTGCCTTCTTGGCGGCGGCATCCTTAGCTGGGGCGGGCTTAGCGGCTGCTGGCTTCGCAGCAGCAGCGACGGGCTTAGCAGCGGCCTTAACATCCTTGGCGGCTTCCGGCGCCTTCTTCACGTTCTTGGCAGCAGCAGCTGCGGGCTTGGCAGCCTCGGCTTTGGGCTTCTCGACTTTGCCCTTGGCAGCAGCTGGTGTAGCCTTCTTTTCGGCGGGCTTGGCAGCCGACGCCTTAGAATCACCCTTGTTGGTCTTGGCCTGTAAATATAAATGACAATTAGTATAGTCATACCAAGACTGTAAATACGTGAGTTAACGCCAATCAATGTGTTTTTTGTACAAAATGACACAGTATATACATTCATATTTATTTATACATTAATATTTTGTAACATTCAAACACGTTTCATTTGTGATGGCGCAACTTTTTTTCGATTTTTCACGAGCACTCACAGTTGGAGCCATCTTTCTAGTCGAAAACCACGGAGGAAAAGAACCAATGATAGAGATGTGCAAAAGTCATCGGTTTTCGAGCTCATTTTTTGATTATTTTTTCGATTCTTCTACACACTATTCTTACTGCGTGTTTACTAACACTGCTTGTCAAGCTGGTATTTACTTTGGGTATTTCTTTGGTATACACGTATACACAGTAGACGGTCACACTTCTAGTTAAAATTAGCGATTGTCTGGTTTTTTTCAACTGGGACTGGTCATACTGAAGTGCGCAGCCAACATAAGTGAACCACAAACCTAAGTGACTGCTTGTTTTTTTTGTTGTTTGGTAAAAAGAGTAAGAGGTAAAAACTGCGTTTCTTATTTAATTATTTAACAACAACAATCATGAAGTTCCAATATAAAGAGGAGCATGCATTTGAGAAGCGTCGTGCCGAAGGCGATAAGATCCGTCGCAAATATCCCGACCGTGTACCCGTAAGTATAAATATATTTTTATATTTTCATCTCTGTATATGTATGTATGTAGTTCTATGTGGTTGTATGTTACTCTAAAGTGTGTGTGTGTAAGTATGGGGTGCTGTTTGTATATATGCGATTGTTTTTGCGTCGTTCTATTTGATTGTGTGTTGTTGTTGTTGCTATATACACTCAGCAAGGAAAATCAATAATGCGCAAATTGGCTCTACCGACAATTGTTAATAATTTTATGAGCAATTCAATGCACTTTGTTATCGAGAACAATTTTTGCATATGTTACATTAAAAATAAAATCTAATTGTAAGAAGCAACACTGGTCAAATATTTAGTGAAATTCAAACAAATACTGTATACGCACACGCACAGTGAACAAAGCAGGTTGTGTGTGTTTGTGTGTGTGCGGAAGAGCTAGATATATGTAGCTGCCTCGCTTGCTCAGCTGTTGGGATATTGTTTTTTTCTTTTTCACTCGACCCCCTCTGCCCATCTCTATCGCAATCACACGGACAACCAGCCAGTTGTTTTTTTGATTGTAGTTGGTTTTGTTTTTTTTGTTTTATTTTCTGTTAATTTCGAGTGTGTTGTTATTGTTTGTTAGCATTGATAAAAATTGCTTAAGCACTGCGCATAAAATAAGCAAACTAAAGTATTCGAATTCATCTAGTAATGGAAATAGTGGTTATTGCCGTTTTTAACTTTTCTTTTCAGCTCCATTCGTACAGTGCAATCTCCAATTAGTCATAGCAATTTTATTCTGTTGATTGTCTGCTAATTTCACCATACACAAATGTTGTTGCTGTGTAAACACACTGCACAAAGTAGTGCTATCTCTCTTTCTCCCCCACTCTCTCTCCGCTTTATGTGGCCCTGCATTACTCGATTCCTGCCTGTGCTCTTTGTCTAAATTTGTTTTGTGTTTTGGCTTTTATTTTTGGCAAGCAGCTTATACCAAAAATCACATAACAGCTGACGACAAACCAAATGCAGGCAAGGCCAGCTGGTCAGTCTCTATATGTATGTATGTTCTATACTTGAACATACATGTCCATATGTGTGTATCAATCAGTGTTGCCAGAGTCAAGACAAGCAAAATTTGAAAAAAAAAAAAATAATTCTCTAGTTGCAATGAAAAAAACTAAATGTATCGACTGTATGGCATTAAAAAAGCTAGATAGAGCAATATTTTAGATATTGTCTTTGAAAAAAGCCAGATTCTTCGGCAAAATTGCTGATTTGGTTACAAAGGTATATATGTATATATATATATCTGTATTTGTATTAGTGCATTAGGGAATGATTTTTATAAGTATGATGAGACAGCTTCACCTTGAGGGCGGCCAATGACGTCGGTAACATTATTTGGCATATTTGTAAAGCCCCATTCCTCCACTTTGAGCTCAAGGCAATAGGAAATGTTACTTGGAGTGTTTTGTTAACTTTTCGCTTTGTTCTTTACAAAAAATGCAATTATAGTTGTTGGTGAAACATGGAATAATGAGTGTATGTGTGCACGCTTGAGTGGTTTTTTTATTTATTTTTATTTTACAATAATATCACGAAGCCTTCGACGCAACTGAAATATATCTTAACATTCCTTACAATAGTTGTTATTTTGTTGGGTTCATTCCCTAATCTTTTCTAACTTTATTTCTAATTTTCTTGCTGCAGGTAATCGTTGAGAAGGCACCCAAGGCGCGAATTGGTGATTTAGACAAAAAGAAGTATCTGGTACCGGCCGATTTAACTGTGGGCCAGTTCTATTTTCTCATACGTAAACGTATTCACCTGCGTCCCGAGGATGCACTTTTCTTTTTCGTTAACAATGTCATTCCCCCAACATCGGCAACCATGGGCTCCCTGTACCAGGTAAGTCTGAATGCCCTTTATCTTCTCTTTTTTTAATTGTTTATTTTCTCTCCAGGAACATCACGAGGAAGATTATTTCCTATACATTGCCTACTCCGATGAGAATGTCTACGGCGTCATGGATAAGTAAAAGTGACTGCATCTCCCTATAGGCAGGAGCTTTGAAACCATGCGAAAACCAACCTATACAGAAAAAAAAATTATATATAAATATACATATATTTTACGTTTAGCATGCAGTTAAAAAAAAATATAACGCAAAAACAAACAAAAAAATACAAAAGAAAGATAGCTAAACAAAAAACGTGCAGCTCTGAAGCGGTAAAATATAAATGAAAACAAAAAAAATACAATTTAAAAAAGATCTTTAAAACATTGTAAGACGAAAACAAAGAAAGTAATTTGAAATTTTTTTCTATATATTTTCAATACGCGTTAGTATTTTTCAAATTACATATGCTTTAATATTATTTGCACCACTTTCAGTTCAGTTTAGTATGTTTTTTTTTTCCTTGCTATAAATATATATATAAACTTGAGTGTACCGTGGAATTTATGTCTTTGTGAGGTATTTCTTACTTTATTTCTTCTTTTTCAAATAATACAACAAAATTTTGTGCATATTTAGTGTGTATGGTTACGAATAGGAGTCTCTCGGTTAAGCGTACAGTAATTAATCTATTAATAATTAAATAAAAACAAAAAAATATAAAAAAGAGTTGACTAACTTGTTCAACAAAACCAAACAACAAATTTGACTCATTATTTTCATATATCTCATCAGCTGTTTTTTTTTTGTTTATTAGAAAATCAGTTCTGCGCGCTTTTCTTGTCTTCTGTCTCACTGTGCAGCGGCGCCAAGGTTTGTATTGAAAGAATAAATAGAAAGAATAGAAACAATAGAAAGTATAAATATGTCTTGAAGGAATCTTTTTACGATTTCTATTAGTTTTAAAGAAATTCTAAAGTAAATTTGAAATTCATTTCAATTTAAAAGTTAATTTAATTAATTAATTGCAAATATGCAATTCACATACGTGTTTTATTCATAATGTGTGATTTTGCACAAAATACTGCTATTGAGATTTTTTCAATGGCCTCAACATTTGGGCTTTAATGGAAACAGTAGAAACACATTTAAGGATTTATTTAAATTATAGCAGTGTTAGAAATAAATATTGAACATGTGCAATGTTATCGATTAAGTTTTAACCAGTATTAGAAAACAACTGCGGTCGACTGTTAAAACAAATTGGAACTCATGTTACGACTGTTAACACACAACAGTGCATTGCCAGAAATATTTTAGCAATAACATTCGTTTTTGCAATAACATAACCAATTTGAGTTTAACACGTACATCGTCGTCTCTGTTGTTGTTCGCCGGAGTTTCGAGAGACGTGTTTTTTTGTATGCAGGCGTGGGCATCGCACATTTCACAATTGATAAACCGTTGATTTTATGTGAAACAAATTAAGGAAATTCACTTTCGCACGAGCTGCTAGTTAAACAATAAAAGCTCTAGTACACACATAATAATTGAATACAGGTAAAAATAATACAATGTTTTTTTTCAATTGAGACTGACAATGGGGTAAACCGCCCTCATCAGTTACAAAACAGAGTACAAAGTGAAGTTGTTGTTGTTGTTGGTGCTAGTGTAAAATACTAATTAGTACGCCATGTATAAGCTACATTTGTGAGTGTGTATGTGTGTGACTGACAACTGCAGTACAATTGATTTTTGTTTGGAACGCATTTCTGACGCATTCATACTCTGTCGTTGTTTTGTTATTGTGATTGTGTATATGTATATGTGTATTGGTTTTGTTGTCAACGACGACGGTGCGCCATTTGCCACCCCAAAAGAAAGCCCAACAACAACAACTAAGAAAAGTTACAGAAGTCTCCACTGTGCGCTGCTGCTGCTGTTGCTGCAGCTGTGTGAAGGCAATTTTCTTGAAATTGGCTTCGCAACGGGGCGACAAAAGTTTTTTTTTTCAATTATCAAGTACTTTGTGTTCGTACGTCTCGTCGTCACGGCCACAGCAACAAAAACAAGAACAAGAACAACGCAGAGAAAAACAGCTGATTAAGCAGCAGCACAAAATCGTGAGCATATATACAAGTACATGTAAATATGTGTACGTGTGTGTGCTTGTATGTGTGTGTCCACTTTTCTACTGATCAGCATGGTTTATGTACATAATACACAGTTGTTGTTGTTGTCATCTGCCACACTATTTAAATTACATACACACGTACACGTGCTCGAAGGTAGCTGTATGTTTATGGGTGAGTGAGTGCCCTGTTAGCTGTGTGGATTCATTTTATTGGTGCTAGCGTATCGTACGATTATCCCTCAGTTTTGTTGCTGCTCTTGCTGTTGTCGTTGTTGTGCTTTTCCCGCGCACACTACACACACACTTGCAAAAAAACATGGTTATGCACAAATGTATTTGTTTAGTTGATGCGTTGCCAACTATCCCAAAATTTGTAGCAAACCAGATATAACTAGCAGTAGAACAGAAGCTACATATCTTATCTACGACGAATTAAGTACCCTAAGTCCCTTTTCCGGCAAAACTACCGTGACAAGTTTCAGTCAAAATGAACGAAACACAATTCGTATGCGTTTCCATATGTATATTCATAGATAATAGAGTCCTGCATGAATACTTTTTTCACCTGACAGTATAGTACAGGTGTGTACTGCACCTTAAAATACTTCTGTACAACATTAAAATGAATAAACGTTAAACATGCAAAACTACAAAATTTATGCACATTAATTAAAAATTGTACTCATTTTAACAATGAATAATTTGTTTACCTTTTTGAATGTATTCATGCAGAACCACACTTATGTTTGTCCGCATTTCATCATTTGGTTTGTTTACATTCATGGTTATGTACTTTGACCGTTGAACTACCTATATGTACACACACGCACATGATTGCATACTCAGTGCAGATGACAAAAAGAAAATGAATAAGCGCATTTGAATTATATTATTGTTAATTATGTTTATTATTTAAATCGTTTTCATGTACAGATTCAGTACAAATCGCATCAGTCTGGCAACACTAATTAACGAAATACGCAATATTCTTTTTTTAACGATTGTTTATAATTTGTGCGGTCAGCATTAAATTCTTTCACTTACACACGCTCATACACTCATGTGCTTAACAGCTTAGCACAAATCGTAGCAGTCTGGCAACATTGAAACAACAACTAATGAAACAACACATTGGGATTTTGCTACAATTGGGCAACAAATTGTATCAAGCTTTTCAAATTGATAAGTTGATATCTTCATTTTTGGTTTTTTCATCTTTTGCATCTTGAATTAGAGTGTAAAAAAACGTTTAAATGTCACAACACACCAAAAAGGAAACAGCAGCCAGCCATGCGAATAGCACACGCCAGCGCAAGCAGGACGACAACAGCAAGACCCAAAAGAAATTGGCGCCAAATGGCAACGCCAATGGTAACGGCAATGGCCGCAGCAGCGACAGTAGCAGCAACTCCAACAGCAACACCTCATTTACAATTAGCAGTAGCGCCAGCGGCAGCAGCATTAACAAAATGCAAAATGTTGCAACAAAGGCGAGCAAAAAGGACAAACAGCTAAAAGACAAAGAACGGTATGAGCGCGCCCAGCTCGTGCTCTGGCGTCGTCCCCTGCAGACGTCCAAATATTGTGGACTTGAACTGATTGCACTGCTGCGCACATGGAGCAGCCGGTAAGTAGTGCAGAGGATACTCTTTTAACCAAAATAATAATTGTTTTCTCTGTCTTTCTCTGCTTGTCTGTCTCACTCTATTTAGATTACTGCAGCAACGCGGCCTGTTGGCTGTTTTAATAGTATTAAGCATTATATTTAGCATAATTTACAAAATCGATGGGCCTCATCAGCTGGCCATTGAGCTGGTACGTCGCAATACCTGGTTCTTTGTCTACTGGCTTGGTCTCGGCGTCCTCTCGTCGGTCGGCCTGGGTACTGGACTGCATACGTTCCTTCTCTATCTGGGGCCTCACATAGCGAGCGTTACACTGGCCGCCTATGAGTGCAATTCACTCAATTTTCCCAGGCCGCCTTATCCCGACGAGTGAGTAATCTATTATAATATACATCCCATTAATATTATACCATTGCAGAGGATATATTAGTTTTCGCCAGGAGTTAGCAATGCACATCTGCAGAGATTTCCGACCCTAAAAAGTATATATATTCTGAATCAGCAACAACAGAGCAGTATAACCATCCATGTCTGTCTGTCCATCCGTGCGTCTGCTTATTGCTGCACGTGGTATATACAAATAATATGCATATAAATATTAATTTAAGTCCGGCTGCAGTAGACAGTAATCGACGTTAACTAATTCTACTTTATTATAATCGAAAAACCTTTGCTATGGCTTTCATAGGAGCAAACAGTTATGTCTAGCGACTGGGCTATAGCTCTCAATGAATATATTCACTATTCCATTCTGCACTATTATATGTAACTAGTATAAAAAAGATCAGAGAAGATGAGAATGTGTAGAGTATGAATACTTCAGCATGGCGAAGGTAACTTTTCTTTCTGGTTATTTATATATTGACTATTCATTATCAGCATCATCTGTCCGGAGGAGCCATATGTGAAGAATATGCCCAATATTTGGTCGATCATGTCAAAGGTACGCCTTGAGGCATTCCTATGGGGCGCAGGCACCGCACTTGGTGAACTGCCGCCCTACTTTATGGCCAAGGCCGCACGTCTTTCCGGTTACGATCCGGACGATGCCGAAGAGTTGGCCGAATTCGAGGCACTCAATGCCAAGCGGCATCAGAAGAACCTTAGCCTCATGGACAAGGGAAAGCTGTTCATGGAGCGCGTTGTGGAACGTGTTGGCTTCTTTGGCATCCTGGCTTGTGCAAGCGTATGTACATACGTGTATATATATCCTAAGCAAATGATTGACCAGTTACATCTGTGGATATTTTTTGCAGATTCCTAATCCCCTGTTCGATTTGGCCGGCATCACGTGTGGCCATTTCCTAGTGCCATTCTGGACATTCTTTGGTGCCACACTGATTGGCAAGGCCATCATCAAGATGCACATACAGAAGATCTTTGTGATTATCGCTTTCAATGAAACGCTAATCGAGCGGGCCGTCGATCTGCTGGCATCGCTACCTATCTTTGGGCGCAAACTACAGCAGCCGTTCAAGGCGTTCCTCGAAAATCAGAAGCAGCGTTTACACAGGCAGCAGCGGGGTCGCAATGCCACCGCGGGCGGCGGCGATTCGGGCAACCTGCTGTCCAAGATCTTTGAGACCTTTGTCATTCTGATGGTTTGCTATTTTGTGCTATCTATTGTCAACTCGCTGGCCCAGAGCTATCACAAGAGATTGCACAAGAAGTCACGCAGCGCTTTAGGAGCAGGAACCACATCCAGCAGCAGCTCGCAAAAGAAGCATGCTAAGCAGAAGGCGCTGCGCGATTAGATTATCCCTCGTCGCCCCTATTTGCAACATATGTTAATCCTTTGTTAATATTTTTTCTCTAATTTTTAGTGGCCTTGATTATTTTTTTTTGTTTTAAAACTTTTTAGTCAAATTGTACAGTTTGTAGATTATCACGCATGTCCCACTGTGCGATGGGTCTGTGTGGTAGATTCGATAATGGAATCGTATAAAGTATATCAGCTTGATCTTGCAAAGACAGCAGTAGATTAGACTAGCTGAAAGGAAAACATATATATATATATATATATATATATATATATATATATATATAACATATACAGACGCAATAAAATGGAATAGCATTGTGTAATAGCAGCTATGCCAACCGGAAATATATATGTCAATAATATATAGTTACAGCTAGTTGCCTTCCTTATTTTAGCCTTTTCATTTCTCTGCCATTTGTACTCTTCACTTGTGTGTGTTTTACAACGCATTTCAGATAAGATATTACGCAAACTGCGAAAATTGTGTAGAAATTTTCTTTAAGATAAACAAAGACATTGAAAATAAATAAGAACAAGAAAAAACAAGCAAAAAACTGAAGAACCTAAAAACCTGCTGAAAATAAATGGAGTTACGAATATGATGTGTAAACATTTTGCGTTTTAAAGGGGATCTAATCATTTTGTTTACTTATAACTAAAGTGGATAGGTTGGGTTTTTATATATATTTTATTTTTACAAAAGGTTGCTTAAGCTTCGTACGCATTAGCTAGAATTTAGTCAAACTTCATAAGAAAACCAGTACTGCGCAAATAAGTAAGGGAAAAGTGTTGAGTGCTGTAACATCATTTATCAGCTGGTTAGGCATAAGGAAGAATGTTCTGCATAATTTTCTTTCTAAATCAAGTCAAATTTCAAGTTTCGTTAACTTCATTTGTTCTTGCCCTATCACTTAAAAAAAAAAATGGAACAAAATCATTCTACGATTCAGTATCAATTTTTTTGAAGTCGTATATAATCTTTTATATAGTATTTTTATGATGCATTCACCAAGTGTCATAATGTCTGTTTAGATTTGAATTGATATCACTCAACGTCGGAGTAATATCAACTGTATTTTATTGTATTATTATTAATTTTGCTTGCCCCAGGTGCATAACCAAAGGTCGCCGCAATAAGTACAGAAACAAATTGGGCTGCGGAGTAAGAACGAGTAGTCAAGTGAGAGTTACTTTTCATACTGATTTTATTTCCCTCGTTGTGGGGTTTATATACACGTTTCTTACAAGCTAGGTATTTACTTAAGTTCTAAATGAATGAGAAAGACAAATGTTACTTATCTAAGTCTAATGATATCTGCAGGTGGTGCGAAATCGTGCATCTGCATGCATACAATAAAGGGTCCAGCGAACGGTCAGTATTTATTGTGTTTGTATGCCTACCAGCGAGGGTCAGTGCATATCAGTAAAGAGTCACTGTTGATTTAGATACGTGGGAAACGTACCCTGTCGCCTATCTGCTTACGATAGTAGATTACCTGCTTATCATCTGCAGCGTACGATTTAATGCAGTTATGTAAAATCGTACAATGTCTGTTCACTTTGTCCAGAGCCCTTAAAGAACTGCAACGACAAGTTTGCTTTACAGTTAACAACGGCACGGACAGTGAACAAGTAGTGTACGTGATCAAATATTATAAGAATAAATTATTAATTTTTCCTTTTAACTTTCTGTGTAACTATAGAAATTAACAATTCACAAACAGATCCTTAAAACCTTTACCGTTGATATTAAAAAGATATATAAAAAGGAAATGTAAGTATTATTCTATGTGTTCGTTCATATAATAATAATTAATAAAAAATTACAATTGATTTAATTATATATTGAATTTATTTACGTGCATGGGTGAAAGTCCCATTTTTTGAGAATAAAATCAAATAATGATCACTGCTAGCTGAGAGATCGGACCAATATATCGTATAGCTACCATAGAAGCACTTAGCAATGAACACATATATACATAGATACACATATTCTTACCTAAAGAATAAAAGGTTTAAAACAGTGGTGCCTAGAGCCTTATGCGCAGCGCATAGGAAATGTAGCTGAATCAGCATTTTACTAACTTTTGCTCTTTTGCTTGTATTCTTTAGGTATGATTTTTCCAATTTGTGCGCAGAGGTTATATTTATCAACAGTGGTGGTATTGCTAAATATCGAGGATAATAATGTCGCCACTTTTTTAAATATATTCTACAGCCACTTTTTTAAGAATTTTGAATTAGTGTTGCCACTTTTTTAAGGATTTTGTATAAAATTAAAAAGTTATAAAAATACCCGAAACTTTCATGAAATTTTTATTTTATACTCCAAAAATGAGAATTTTACCCAGTGTGCAGTCAAAACAGGATTGAAGCCGTTCTCACTACTACTTCGTGACCCATTTTCGTGTTCTATTTTTTGTTAAACAATCAAACATTTGTGACATTTTAAAGTATAATTGACCGATAACTGTCAATTGTATAACCACAAATAAAAAAGATTTTTGTTATGATCTAAATATCTTAAATACTCAATATTAATATTAATATTGTACATGATCGTTTGTGATCGAATCAGATCAATACATTGCTTTGTCACAATAGTTTGATATCTTTCGGGTAGTGTAGATTTGATTGAGTTTGATTCAAGGTATCCCACTGTCGCGTGCTGCTCGACTGTTGCTCTCGTTTTTTAATATTAATTATACAAATCAACTCATAACTCTTATTTATTTAAAAGTCGTCAAAATAAAAGTTATAAATTGATTTTTATTTTTAAAAATTAAACTTAATAATTAAAAATGATTATTAAATTAAAAAAGTAGTTTTGCAGTTTGCATAAGGCAATGAATTTTAATTGTAGTAGTAGCCACATACGGCGAAATCGACTCAGCTATTGATCGTGAGCATATACACGCCTGTTTCTGCCTGTTACATACATTTTCACAAAGTTACTTCAACCTTTTTAAAACATCTTCAATGGTCGGGGCTTATACTATATAATATAAAGTTAGAATGTCACTTTAATCGTTCTGTCGGCCTTGAATGTGTGCCTTCAAAACGACGTTTGTTACGCGTGTATATATAACTTTCATGGCTTATAATTTTAATTCCCTTTCAACAGACTTTCTAAGCGATGGATATCAACGCAATGATTCAAGGTCGAGAAAAATCCAGCTTTCCATTTTTTAATGCAAATGTCCAGGATGCGATTAACAATTTTCAAGTATCGGAGAATTGGAATAGCATTTCGGACTCGTTTGGTCAAATAGCCAAAGCCCTGAAAGAGTTGTATCGAAAGCTGAGGCAGGACTTGAATGAGATTCCGCCCTGTTCGTCCGAGTCAAATCGGTGTCATCGCTGGGCTCGCCACTTCTATGATTTAGCGAAGCTTTTGTATATGCATTACAATAAACATCTTGTGTTGGTAAGTGTTGAAGAATGTATTGAGCTGTGTTTCAAGCAGCTCGACAACGTGTCAATATTAGAGGCGACTGATGAATTGAAGAATGTCGCTGGAATACTTCAAGATGCTTCGATGAGTTTGAAAAATAGTAATCAAGAGATATCGGCAGAATATGAAAAAGGTTTACGCATTATGGAATCGCTTAAAGTAATTAATACGTTGGAATATAAGTGGACAGTGGATCAGGAAAATCCCTTACGAGCTGAAATGCACTGCTGCCATTTGGTCCAATATTACAAGTTAGTTGGTCAAACGGAGTTGGCTGAACAATCAATAATAATAAATATGTTAAGTCCTAAACAAAATAAGCCATCGCCCACACAGGAGATAGACGATATTATTCGCAATGAAATTTCTGAAAATCAAAGCACTTTGTCGGTTGTTAAGTCTTTTATAGAAAAAAAATTTCGTAAGCCTCTACAAAGTTTTGAACGCGAAATAATCCATAGAAAATATCTCAAACAATGTCAAAAGTTATTTTTAAAGGAAGTTTCCGATTTCTTGGACGAAGATAGCATTGATATTCGAGACATGCAAGAGATTTTCCATACGATGAATAACTTAACAAATTTGAAAGACTTTGAATCTTTGAAATTAAATCCATTTAAAGATCTTCATTATTGGCAGCTCCTAACTAAGCACTGTCATTTGATGAGCAATGAAGACGAAGAAACCTTTGTAAAGGAGTTAAAAACGCAGGCTTGCAAACATATTATAAATCGGTCAGAATCGATAAAGAGAGTGATTTATTTTCTAGACAGTTTTTTGGCACTTTTGTGTTCCTCGAAATCTCGAGAGCCAGTTATAAACCAGCTAATGTTAGAAGACTATCTCTATAGCGACTTAACACTTGATAAAGTAATAGACAATATTAAGAAACTTTATAAAGCTGAATTTGGGGATTTCATAGATTTGTCAGATTTATCAGAGGAAACAAAATGGTTCTTGAATAAGAGTGTTAAGGATATTGTTGAGAATTATCTAAAGCCTGCAGACATAAAAGTTAAGATTAATAACATTTTAGTTGTTGAGGCCATGCATATTTTGCTTAGTGAAATTTACCCTGCTCTGGAAGAATTGCTTGTTACAAACCCAAACATTGAAGAAGTACGCTTTCTTGTTAGCGAAGTAATGTATATTGATACGAGCCTTGAAACTGATGCTTGGCGGGGAAAGAATATAATGATTAAAACTCGTAATTTAAGAATTGTTGAAAACGTTATTTGGGATGTTTCAGGAGAGGATAACAGACATGAATATGTAGAGAATGCCGGCACTGGGAGGAATGGAGACGGATTAAACGGCAAAGATGGCTTTCCTGGGGAAAGTGGGGGAAACGTAGTTATTCGGTCGAAAATGGTGGAATGCTTGAAACAGTTTACCATTAAGTCGAATGGTGGTAGGGGCAGTACTGGTCAAGACGGCGGGAATGGTACAGATGGTAAAGATGGAAAAGGTATTACTGAATATGTATTTAAGAATGAGCTTCCAGCGGTATCTAGATTTAACGATGAAGAAAGCCAATCATTTTTGAGAATAACTATAGATTATATTAAAGCCAACCTAAAGCAAAAAATATGTTGGAGGGAGGAAATGAATGGAACTTACTTCATAAGTGTATATATTAATGCTATTTTGAATGATGGATGTGAAATACAATTTGGTTATTCTAGACATAATTCTATTTTCGGAAAACAGGATTCGTTTTTACTATACAAAGGAAGTGCGGGTGAGGTAGGAGGCAATGCTGGAGAAAGGGGATTGGGTGGGCAAGGCGGCTATGCTGGCGATATAAGCATAAAGATTTTAGAAAGTGAACAGAACCACAATACCATTATTACTATAACTCATAACGGTGAGCAAGGAACACATGGAAAGGGCGGTTTATTCGGAAATCCTGGGAAAAATGGTTGGGATATGAGTTATATAGACTTTTTTATAACAAATTTTTTTTGCGATGAATATCCGAAATACTATGGTTTAGACGAAAAAAGTAAAATTACTTTAGAATTCAGTTCTTTTAATGACAAAGATCATGTTCATTATCCTTTTACACGGAAGTTCGTTAAAATGACAACAGCAAAAATCGAAAATACCAAAGTACAAAAAAAAGAAGAACGTCAAAATATTAGGCAGAACAATAACTTGCAGCATCATGCACGGGCCCAAAGAAAAAAAAACATATTGGAAAACACCGTTAAGGCCACTTCCTTACCGATAAGTGATCAGCTACAGGCTTTGCGCTCAGAGTTTGAGTCTTCCAGACAACAGGCGTCAGAAGCGTTGTCTGATAATCAGAAGCAGGAAAAAAATACAAGCCTAAAGCAAGAGTTAAAGTGGACACGATTGCTTACTCGCAATTATGCTCACATGGGTATAAATAAAAGCAAAAGGATGAATAAAGAATCAACGGATGCCAACAAGACAGACAAACAGACAATTAATTTCGAGGACATGATTGTAGAATTAGCAGAAGATACGTCTGTTAAGAGTTGGTCCAGCTTGAATAGGATTGAACTCGATTTGAAACAAGTTACTGAGCTGCTTTTAAAGTTGGAAGCGATGCACATAGAAAATCGTTTACAATTATTGCATGTCGAGAGCCTTTTAAATGATAAATATCGATTTGCTATTCTGCAGGAAATATCTAAGCTTTTGCGAAACAAGATGCGTGGAAAACAAGATGATATTGAGTTTAGCCTAAAAGCTGAAAATATAGCTAAATACTTAACTATATCAAACGAAAATATAACTGCCGAGAAATTGGATCATCGCGAACTCGGAAAACTTAACAAGTATCTAAGAAAAGAAAATGTTTACGAAATCGAGAAACGTGATTTACAAAAGTACGAAAATATATTTAAATTCGTTTTGAGCATGTTCCGTGATGAGGTTAAGAATTCCGCGCTCGAAAGTTGCCGAGATAAAGATCAATATACCGAATTCAATAATCATATAAAGAGGAATGGCCTTTTATCGAAGAGTTATAGGCAACTGTTGGCAATGATTTTCAAAATAAATATTCGAGTCTATGTTAAGAACGGGGATAATCAATTAATATTGTTAGATGAATGTAAGTCCGATGGAACTGAACAGTATTACTTAGTTAAAATAAATGACGAATTTAAAGAATTAAACATAAATGAGAATTACATAAAACTTGACGCGCACTGTCGAAGAACCGAACAAATTTTGAGGGAAACTGACATGTTCAGGAATAGGAAACAGTTATATGATTACTACTCGGATAAAAAAAGATCTCTCAATGATTTTTATATTGAGAGGTTTCCAGAGGAAGAGTTTCCATTGGACGAGACAAGCCAACCGGTCCAAGCGATCATGGAGTACTTTACCAGTGAAAAAGCTAGTGAACAGCTGCAGCTGGAAACGAAGCTCAAATTTCTCAGCTTACCAAGTTTGGGAAATCAAAGAATAATTAATACTGTTGTGAAACGTTTTGCCATTGAAGGCCGCATTGTTTCCATACATGAATTCAATTGTCTCATCAATTCAATATTAGAGGCGACTATCAATAAATCGAACAACAAATCAATCATATTCAGCTGGATAATTAGCGCACATTCTCAAAAAGATTGGCTGGTCGAGTTGATTTTACTGCAGATACAAAATCATTTTCAAAATCTAATTAATCCGAAACTTATAGATGATTTGTCAAGAGTTCGACAAACTGAACTTTTGTTATTATTTTTTGTAAAATTCCCTAACGAATCCGTGTCCATGCAATGCATCATGGATATATTCTATTTGCTCTCTGAAATATCAAATCGAGCTGTAAACAATCTCGATCAGCTTGTTTTATCTGAGTGGCCATTTGCATTGAAATACGAATTTTGGCAGAGATGGGTGCAAAAGCTCGAGATCGATTGGCCAACCGGTTGCTATGAAAAAGTCTCTCATTATCTCTTTTCGATCGATAACACATTTGGCACACAGGTGACAATAAGGTTAATGGAAATTTTGGAAATTAATAAGGGGAAATTAACGCATCAAATAGTCGAAAAGATTATAACAAATTTCTACAATCAAACATGGAGTCTAACTGAAAATGAACTAAGGAATTTGGAGGATCATCGCCTCATCGAACAGTGGATGGTGAATATGGACAATATGAGTTCTCACCGAAACCTTGAGCAACTGATCAATCTGACGCGACAGAATGCAAATACAACAGAAACTATTGCAAATGAATTGATAGACATTCAAAATATTATTGAAACGTGCAAAAATGCATCCCAATTCAGCGAAAAAAAAATAAAATCTTGGGCAGAGTCTTTCAAAAAATCATCTGGTGCAAAGTCTTTCAATAGCACAGAGACCATAGTAGAAATGCTCCAATATATCGACCGAGGGATCGAACTGAAGAGGGGCTTTAGATTACGCGATACCCAAAAGTTGGCAATATTGTGCTTGCTAAGAAACGAAGACAGAACCCTTGCGCAGGTAGCGACTGGCGAAGGGAAGTCATTGATTGTGGTGGCGGTGAGTGTTGTGAAGGCTCTGTTTGGCGAAAAGGTTGACATTATCACGAGCTCAACTGTGTTGGCGCGACGCGATGCCGAATGTAATCGCGACTTGTATGATCTATTTTCTATTCACGCATCACACAACTGCAGCGAACTCATTCAAGAACGCAAGGATGTCTATTCATCCAATGAAGTTATTTATGGCGACATTTCGAGCTTCCAACGAGACTATTTGTTGGATAGTTTTTATAACCAAAACATAATTGGCAATAGATGTTTTGAAAACGTCATAGTCGATGAAGTCGATAGTATGCTGCTTGATAAGGGCAGTAACATATTATATTTATCGCACAATTTACCCCATTTTGATAAGCTTCAATCTGTTTATATATTTATATGGCAATTAGTTAATCCATTAGTGCCCTCGTCAACAATAATGTTTGACAAGAAAGCAATTGCCCATAAGGTTCTAAGGGAGTTGTATGATCTTATAGATGAAAAGGATTTACGTATGATCGATTCGGAGCTGAGCGAAGAGGAAATAAAAACATTGTGGGACAGTCTTTTAGAAGCGGAAATTTTAGACAACAAAGGTAAATTGTTGAAAAACTGCGTAAGTAACGATCAACTGCCGCAAGGTTTGAGACACAGAGTGGATGCACTCAATTATCTATTTAGGAAGTGCAGGCAACGAATTAAATCGATATCTGTACCGAATCAAGTGAAGCGATTTATCGAAGAACACTTGGATGCCTGGATAAGTAATGCCATAGAGGCGTTTCTCATGAGTCCGGGTGAAGATTATGTGGTTGATCTCGATCGTACCGGAACAAGTGCGGAACTTAATCCCAATATTATCATACTCGATCGTGATACGGGCACAGACCAAGGGAACTCCGAATGGGAAGAGGGGTTGCATCAATTTCTCCAACTGAAACATGGCTGCAAGCTTTCATTGCAGAGCCTAAAATCTGTTTTCATATCCAATGTGTCGTTTTTGAGAGGTTATCGTACTCTATACGGTCTTACCGGTACTTTGGGCTCACAGAGTGAGCGAGACTTGCTGAAAAAGATCTATGGTACTGAGTTTATAACTGTGCCGACAGCACAGGCAAAAAAATTTGTTGAGGAAATGCCAATTTTATGCACAACGAAAAATGATTGGATTACAACGATTCTAGAGCAAAGCGCAATTAAAACAATACTGGAGAAACGTTCAGTGCTAATAATCTGCGAAACAGTTAAAGACGTTGAGACCCTATACAAAGCCTTTTCGGATAAACATTCGGAAAATGTTCATTATACCTACACACGGGACTATGAGGAATTTGCGATTATCAATGATGGACTGGAACCCGGCCAGACCATCATTGCTACAAATATAGCCGGTCGTGGTACAGACATAAAGTTAAGTGAGAAACTAAAAGAGGCGGGAGGACTCCATGTCTGCCTTTCGTATCTACCTAAAAATGTTCGCATTGAGCAACAGGCATTAGGACGGGCAGCACGCTGTGGAGAAAAGGGATCAGGTCAACTTATCATTTGGGATCCCAAGGGAAAGAAATCCGTCATTAGTATGCTGAAAATGAAAGAGACGCGAGATGCCGAAGAGCTCTATCGAATTTCATATTTAAGGGCTCACTACGAGAACCAAATAACCAGCGAAGAAAATTGTTTCAAGAAATTTCAAGAATATTATATAAATCTTAAAAGAAAAATGTTAAGGATCGATCGTGAATTACAAAAAATTGTACTTGGCGGTTTCGTGGATAAATGGACCTTCTGGCTCGATGAGCATTGCAAAATTATCAACAAAATAACCAATGAGGATGGAAAGATAAAGCTCGACACAATGCTAAATGAATTTTTAAAAGAATATAATATAGTAAACTATTTACATTGCATCGAAGGTAATCCAATTGCCATGACTAAGTATGGCAAATATCTGATGATGCATGAGAAACCACTTGAAGCTATTGAGCTCTTCGACCGAATTATCAAAACTGAGCCACATTTCTCAGAAGCAGCCCACTATTATAAGGCCGGTGCCTTGTTAAGTCAAAATCCAGACAATAAACTGGAAGCTAAAAAAGAATTTCACGAAGCCGCTAAGCTCATTGAGAATCATACTCAGATGGTCATAATCGAGGCATCACTTGTGGGGATTATGAAAAATCCCTTGAACAGCATCATACAGATTGATGGCTTTAAACAGCAACAGAATCAAAAGTTGGAACTCTATACCAAATTCAGTGAGTCCATTAATAGTTATATGGGTAGGTCCGTTGAGCCGCAGGATTTTCTTGATGTCTGTCATGATAATACCAGTCCAAACGAATTCAAGGCGAAGATAATTTTCGATAAATTACTACAACTGGGTGCTTTAAATGGGCCGCGATTGAGCAAGTACGACTACCTTG
The DNA here is from genome assembly GCA_018904035.1 of Zaprionus ornatus. Taxonomy (NCBI): domain Eukaryota; kingdom Metazoa; phylum Arthropoda; class Insecta; order Diptera; family Drosophilidae; genus Zaprionus; species Zaprionus ornatus. Next base: position 24,788,990 of record JAEIFZ010000001.1, read on the forward strand.
AAGAACTTGAGCAGATCTGCTTCGAATACTGCATTCCAGCCCAATTATTGCGCGACTTTTTACAAAGCAAAAGAAACTGGTTAAATGAAAGGCAATTGCTTAATGAACTAAGGGAAGCAATAAAGTTACCAAATCGCAGGGATTTCTGGCAGGAATTACTAACTAATAAAGTTTTATCAAACCAAGTTGAATATGTAACAATCGATATGACAAAATTTAGCAAGATCGATTTAAAGACATTCGATGTAGAATCGATTGAAGGTCAAATACTTAACCCAGAAAACAGTGATGAAGAAATATTTTTTGATTTAGAGTGGCTAGAAAAGAATAAGGAGAACAAAGTATACAAAAAAGAAGATATAACTCGTAAAACAGGTATAAATTATTATGAAGCCTTGGTAGATTGGGGAATTCTATCCGAAAATAGAAAAGCTAATTTAGAGAATTATGAAAATAGTTTGGTTAGATTTTTATCTTTCGATTCAATCAGTCCGGAAGATTTCGAAAAAGTAAATATAAGTCAAACTGAAGCTCACCGCATTTTGTTACAATTGGTAAAAGAAAATGTTCTAGTAAAGGACGAAACAAATGTATATCGACTTGCAATGAACATTCACGAAGCTTCTCAATATTTCTCGTTCTCTTCTGTCTATCACGATGCCGTTAAAAGCTTACTCAACTTATGCTTTTCCTATAGAATTGCATTCGAAAATCTTCTCGCCAAGATTCCGCTTAATATAGAGTACGAAAAAAGATATTCACATCGCAATTTAATTTCCAGATTAATTCATGAAAAAATAATAGATCCTATTGTGGTCACAATTTCTGATTGCGATGATGGTGAAACATTTCGTTCGCAACTCGAAACTGAATGTATGCGTACCTTGTTGGATTCTGAGATATCTAACGATAATTTAGTGAAGCTCAAACTTCACTGTTTTAATCAGCTTGCGAAAAAGGATACGTGGCTGAGAGTTATTGAGAAATTAAAGGCAAGTAGAGATCTATTGGAAAATTTGAAAGTTCGCGAGATCGATTTAAAACCGCTATGCGATCAATTTGCTTTAGGAAAATTAGATCATTGGGAGAATTTTAATATATTTTCACTGAATGGTCTCGACCATCTTCTGCATCTGTGTAAAATGCTTTCCTGGGGCACGCTGTGGAGAGCCTCCGCTGTTGCCGTTTTCGGTATAGGCCAATTAGTTCTCTCTGGTGTCACTGCAATTTTCTCGTTGGGTACCTTGAGCCAAAATGCCAAATTATTTTATCACGAGGGTATCAATGATATTCTGTATGCGGTTAGTGCAATTACCAACGGGGAATTAATATGGTCTGATTACACAAAGCATAAAATAAACAGTCTAGCTTTATCAGTCAGCAAAGCAGGGTGTGCTTCTTTACACCAATTTAGTGATACATCAAAATTGTATAGCCAGAATAATCTTAGTTCCAACATTCAAAATAGGAAGGTTGGCCTAAAATTTGCTCGAAAATTTACGGAGGATCTGGCAAAGACTGTTTCATTCTCCCAAATAGAGCAACTAATTGAAAGATATATTGAGTCTGTGTTAAATTTGATATCACAACTTGTCGATGAGGCGAGCAGCGGTTTACTTAATAATTTCGAATATTTTAAAGAGACTTATCAAAGTATTGATGAGGATCGCGCAATTCAAATATTCATAAAATATACAAAACAGATTCTAAAAACAGAAGATTCCATCAACAACATTTATAGGTCTATAATGAAAAGCGTAAATAAGATTATGAAAAATCCTTCGACGAGTATAGCGGATTTTTTCGAAGCAATTTGCAGTGCGGTTAAATGTGTTACCCCTCATGACTTGAAGGAACTTTACAATATCCTTGATAATCAGCTTGTTGAGGAAGTATTAAAATACAAACGCAGTCAATATAAATCTGGGGACTATAAGGCAAATGGGGCAAAAGACTTTAAACATTGCCAATCGGATGAAACTAAATCTGGAAACTTTGAGTCATTTAAAAATAGATTCCATGAACATGGGCAAGAGTTTGCGGGGCAAATTAAAGTGAAATTATCCGAACGCCTTAGAGGCTATTTAAATAATTGTTTCACAAGTTTTATCAAAGACGCTGAATCAGGTATTTACCAGGTTTTAGCTGACTATAAAACAAATGAAAACATGCAAGAATCCGATGAATTAAGGAATTTTTATGTAAATTGTCGAAAATTGAATGAAATCGAGGAGTCAACTATAGCGATAGATCTTACACGAAACTATTACAAAGTGTTGCAGAACCTAATGATTACTGCCAAAGTTCCAGAACTTATTGCCTGTACCGACATTATAAAACATATTATAAAAGATTGGAGAGTAATTTCAGGTGTAATACTATGTGTGTCAATTGAAAATAACATTATCATAAAGTGTTCCTCAGAGACATCTCCAGGAACCCAATCAACAGAGTCTGGAATGAAAGTCATAACACTCTATCTAAATGGTAATAGTTTTGAATATTTTAACTGCTCTGCTAAACAAGAAAAGCGTCCTGATGAAAATCGAATAATTAATAATGACTGCTTATATAATGCTTTATTGCCTGTATTCCCAAAGCTAAGAGATTGTATGACACCTAACTTGTTTCGCAATAAAATAAAAGATCAAATTCGTCACGCTGTAATGCCAAAATCGGATACACAGCAGGACTGGCTTGCCTTGCCCGATCTTTTTAAGAATGAGAGAGTGCAGCTCACAGAAAATGTAAATGTCAGTTCGGATTTACAATCAGTTTCCGATTATATTGCTTATCGTTTTAAAATGTTTTTTGTTTTTGGCGGTAAAAAACAGTGGGTTTCGGAGATTACAAAAATAGAAAGAGGTGATGTCATAACTGGGGAAGCAAGACCATGCAAAAATCCGAAAAACTCTCAGGGCATAGCTTTCCTTGCAACACAAGTTATCATAGCTGGTGCCCCGAATCCTAAGCTGAATAAAAATTTTGAAAAAGATCTAACACAAGATCTTAATCAGTCAATGGACATTCCGAGATGGGTCAATGTGTGGAATGGTATTAGCTGTAAAATAGATCGATATCAAATGAATAACTGGAAAAATGTAGATAAAATTGATTTTCACGTTAACTTCACAGCAAGCATAGGTACAGAAGTTACACTGAATAAAATGAAAGGTGAATTTCTCAACATTATTAAAGTGGAGCTGAAATCTAAAAAATATTATGGCATTCAAAGAGATGTTCTCGACAGGACTACTGAGTTAATTAATAACATCAGTGCTGAAAATCTTTTTGAATGGGGTCAAATAGGTTATTTCAGCTATTCGCAAGACCCAAACGTCAGCCAATTGTAATTTTTCACGAAACGAAAATAAAATATAATAGCTTTTCAAAGGTTTCTTATGGTGTTTGTTATTATCGTATGGAAATATAAATAAAATAATGCCAGGCTAATCATTAGGTAATGCTATTTGTAACCTTACCAAATAAAACTGAATGTAACTATTGTATTTTAAATATGATTTGATTTCGATATATTTTATAGAATATATTAATATTCATGAATTTATTTAACAATATCGCTTCAAATAATCTAATAAATATTTTGTTTTATCTATTTTGTAACATTTATGTTACTTTAAATACGTTTCTATTTACCCAAAAAAATGTTAACTATTAATGATAACTGTAACTTTTTATTAATAAAATATATACATATATCTGGCAGGTTTTACAAATTTAAGTAAGAAAACAAAAATTGTTAAAGCCTCCTTCCAAATGACAGGCATTTTCTGCCTACATGTTTCCCTTCTTTCCGGAATCCAAATCAAAATAAAAACAAACTATCTAAAAAAATAATTATGGCCAACTATTATGTATACTTCGTTGCTGTGTTGGAAGCGCATGCTGATAAAAATGATTTAAATTAGTGGCAATTATTTCCCACCCACTTTTTACAGTAATTTTCCTTGAACGTCGTACATTTATTATAGTAAAAGAAACCATTAAATTCAAACGTTTCGTTTAAACTTAACAGGTGATTTGAGTCTCATCAACAAAAGTTATCGATATTTTTATTACGATATTTAGTACGTGGTGGGGTCAAAATATTTTTCGGTGTCTAAAAATTAGGCACGCGACTTTGATTTTTTTTATGGATTTCTTACCAAAAATGTATTTTTATGTCACCTGCAGGCAGACCTTGCAAATACAATGTATTTGTATTGAAATGAACTAAGAAAAATCCAAACTTAAATAATAATAAATTGAGACATCGCCACAAATATTTTATATGCATTATAATTAATTCCTAACATAGTCCAAAGTGTTGTTTTTCGTGAATTTGATAAAATCGAGTTCGAAGGGGCAATTTTGAATGCGTATTATGTTAGTGCTAAGTGGCGGGAGAGGACAAAAAGTAAAAGTGTGTTTAATTTCTCTATAAACAAAAGCAATATAAACTGTATGCTATTCAAGTGTATACATACATTCCTTAATTTTGTTAAAATCTGTTTTGAATCGACAGGCAGGTAACATCGGTTTCGTGCCGATATTTTGCTTTCACTAGCAATACTGCGAGGATTTTCACGATATTTTTGCATTAGTACGACAACCCCTCTGCCAGCTGACATCAAAGGTTTGTTTCTTGCTTTTACAATCGATAGTGCGATAGCTGAGACGATATATTTGCATTAGTACGGCAACCTTTCTGCCAGCTGACATCAAACGTTTGTTTTCGTCGCGTTAGTATATATTCAACATTGAATAAATCGCAGTTAATAAATAGAATAGCGTATGGCGCAAACACCAAGCACGCCCAATACACCGGGCAGCCGTGCCGTAGAAATGGCCCGAGCACAGTCCTCAGCACTGGCAGAATTCAAAAAGCCCTTGCCCAGCGAGTGTCGGAAAACGAAACCCAAAATCCTAACCGAGGAACGCTACATTGAGGAAATGTCTAAGATCATACAACGTGACTTCTTTCCTGACTTGGAGCGTCTTCGAGCCCAAAACGATTACTTGGACGCAGAATCTCGGCGCGACTTCATGCAAATGGCTGAGATACGTGCCCGCTATAGTCGCGGTCGTGTCTCTGGTACGGGGGGCAGAAGCAACTCTATTGCTCGGAACAATGGTGAGTTGTCAAACAAGTTTAGTTGATCAATCCTATCTTTTTACCTCGTCATTTTCCCTTGCAGCAATGTCACCAGCCACATTCGAGACGCCGCTGAGTACAGGAAATGCCAACGCAACGCCACGGCCGGAAACACCGTTGTCCGTGAAGAGTTACATGAGCGAGCGCAGTGCCGCAGAGGGCGGGGGTAACCAGGCTGCCATATCCAGCAAACTGTCACTTGACTCTTTTCTGCAGCACTACACCAGCGAGGACAATCAAAGTTTCCAGGAAATCATTGAGACGGCCGAGGCAAAGCTGCGACAGAAATACGCCGTGCTCTACAATCACGAACAACTATCGGCGGAGCAAATGCAGCGTGCCCTGATGCTGCCCAGCATTGAGAAGCAGTTCGAGGCGCCTGATCCTTTGCGCAAAATAGAGACCTGGAAATACACGAACATGAACTCCATCATGTATGTGCCCGACGGCGTTGAGTTGACGGAACAGGAGCGTGTCCAACTGGCTGAACGCAAGCAGAGCATACAGCACAATGCCACAAGATTATCCCAGCCCGAGGGTCTCTCCACAAACAACAGCAGCGGAGTAGATGGTGCTACGCTGCCCGAAGGTGGCGTGGCAAATGTTTCCCCACGCATTCGTGGTTTTGATTTGCTCCGTTCGCCGTCGCCACGACCAGGGGAAGCTTTCTCCCCCATCATGACCTGGGGTGAAATAGATGGAACACCATTTCGCTTGGACGGGGGAGATACACCGCTACGTAACACGCCCGGGGGTCCATCGTTTCGCATTAATGAGAATTCCCGGAGGGAGAACATTGCCATTGCGTTGGCGGAGAAAGTTAGCGAGAAGATGCGCAACCAAAAGCAGCAGGCTTTGAACACAGCTCGCCGCAACATTGGTTCGCCCTTTGTGCGCTCCAACATGGAGCGTCTGGCGAGCATGTCGCCAGCTGCACGTCGTTTGGCCAGCTCGAAACTGGGCATGCGCCAACAGACTCCACTGCTGACACCGTCGCCGATGGTGCGCAAGCAGAGCAAGATTACCCCTCACATGGTGCGTCCGATGTCATCAAGCGGCAGCAGCAGTAGCAGGGGAGGCAATGCCACGCCAACGCTCATCGATACGGGGTCCACGCTGACAGATGATCTGCTTAAGATCCCAACTAAACGGCGCAGCGCAGCTGCCGATTTCTTTTGATTGCTATTCTTTTTCTTTGTCATAATATAGAATAAGTTGTCCAGTAATCCTACCCCCTGGTTCATGTGTAGTTTTATTTGTACTAATCTGGACTTGGTCTTAGAGTGCTTCTGATGTTATCAGTTTCGTATGCTCGTCATCCTGTACACTTTTCCCGACAGATAATAATGGCACAGTAAAAAAAAGCGGGATGAGTGTGCCATCAGTAGGAACCATTGTGGGTCATGTAATTGGCCATAGCCGGAAAGAATTGTGTGCGTCAACTGATCATCGTCTTGGTCTTGGACTTTCTATTTCTCTTGGTCTTTATCGACATCTTCCTCATAGTCTCAGACAAAGATGGAGAGGGTCACGAGGACAGCAGTTTGAACTTGGCAGATTCTTTAACATATACATACATATATACATACTACGCCCCCTCAATCCAAACCGGAGACTAGGGATAACCCGTTCTAGTTTTAAATACGAGATATTAACATTGTGCCACACTTTCTATTCATAATATACAATATAAGTAATCCAGTAATCCTGTCTGCTCCATGTGTATTAATCTCTGTAGTCTACATGATCGCCAGATTTAAATTTGTTTGCCTGCAATACCTTGACCAACTTAGAGACTGTTTGCTCTGGTGTCAGCATCGTCTTAGATTCGCGTTGCTCTCGGAATGCAGCCGCCAGTGCGGGATCGTGGGATTCGGACTGCACTTGGAGAGTCATCTGGGTATCGATGACACCGGGTGCATAGTTGAGCACCAGCGTTTGCTCCGCTGGCTCCTCATGGGCTAGCACACGGAAGTACATTTCACGCGCCGCCTTCACTGTACAGTAGTAGCCCATTGATGAGAAGGGCTCCAAAGCGGCCAACGTGCTTAGGTTCACCACCAGTTTGGACACGGCACCAAAGATCCGTATAAACTCGCGGTTCAAGGCAAGAGTGGAGAAGAGATTGACGTGATAGTAGTGGGACAAAGTTTCTGTGTCGCCTATTTCACGTGCATGCTTCGAGGTGTCCCCCAATGTGCCAGCATTGTGAACGACAATGGCACGTTCAAATTGCTCCACCTGCTTTCCTTGCAGCGTCTCTCCTATAATGCGAGCAAAGTCTGCCGCATTGGCTGTGGCCAACTCCAGTGAATACTTGTGTACACTCAGTTCACCGTAATCCGCCAGTATGGCAACCTTGGTCTCCTCCAGCAGCGACTCGTCTCGTCCCAGCAGCACCACTACCGACCCAGTTGAGTTCACATGGCGAGACAATTGCAGTGCCAGTTCACGACCAATGCCACGCGAAGCGCCTGTCACCAGTAAATACGTTGACTTATTCAGATCCATATGATAAATATAAATAGATAAATCACAGTCACAATTCCAGCTGCAACAGTTGGCTATAGGCTTGGGACTGTCTCTGGTGACGCAGCTTTCGGACAGCTTTGGCGAAAGCTTCAAGGCCTGCACAAACGCACAGACACACATATATCAAAATGTGTATGTATGTATAAAGACATATATAGATATATAAATCAAGGGAGACTAGTTTAATGTTGAACTAATTTAATTACGCAGCTTTATTAGCACTTCTAACATTGACCTCTGATCTCTTCGAGCTTTTGCACTCTACATGGCATGCAATTCATATGTATTTAAATATGTGTGTGTTCCCACGCGCACTCATAATGAGTACATTGTTGCTTAACTGCTTCTAAGCGTCGCTTGATCCACATTAAGAGGTTATCGTTGCCGTTTAATGGCCATTTTAATTGTTTAATAATTGTACCCACTTAAAATCCCACAACGGCTTCTCTTATCAATGATCTGCATGCGGGGATGGATCTCATTGAGAAGGGCGATCTCTTTGCGATCTTTGCTAATGCATTTATATTTTTGAATTGCTTCCCCTCATTTTGTAACGGAATTATTATGCATAACATAGTATTGTCGGGAATACAACTGTACTATTTATTCAGCAATTATATTGAACATTAAACCACCAAGCAATTGCTTAGTGATTTAACATAATAAAAAGTAATACTCTCTCCGGTGTGACAATTGCCAAGCGCCATATAATCAATTAATGAAAATACGTGTATAACTAATTTAAGCGATAGTTAAACAATGTGGGCTAACAATAAAAACAAAAAATTGTGTCCCAAAAAAAAAAGAAAATCCTAATTATTTTTACATTTTATTGCGTGAATAATATAAATAAAATAATATTTACGATATCGCTCATAACCGCTTTTTAAGCTGTTATCGAAAGCGGTACATTTGTAAACAAAATACTGGTACACGTAATTATTCTTTGCTGTCAGGGATACATTGCTTCTGCTTTTGGGCAACGCTCTCCTTTGGGTGGAGCTGCCACCTAGCTTAGAGTTCAATTATCGATATGTGTATATTATCGCACAACATTTACTCGCTGTGGCGCCAACATTTAAAACGTCATTTGCTATTCAGTTGTTGATTCTTTATTGCTATACACTTTACAAACGCATATTGAAATAGTTTCTTATTATTAATTATATATAAACTATTGATCAGTGTCATGTAAAAACATATACATATATGCGTAGACTTAGACATATTGGCAATTTCACATAAGCGCTGTTCGCTGCTTTTACGGGCTGGTAACCAAGCTAGAATTTGTTGCCGGGTAGAGATGGTTGCTTCTTCTTATCAGCTGTATGGCTGAGCTTGTCGTCTTGTGAATGATTTGCGTACTGTTGCGCTGATAACGATTGCGAGACTGAAACACTGAATGAAGAAAAAGGGATAGCATGAATGTCAGTGTATGACAAAGAGACATGAAGCAGAGAGAAAAACATAGCCAGAGAAAGACAGAAGAGAGAGAAGACAGAGAAGAAGAGGTATGAGAAAGATAGGAAAAACAGTTAAAGAAAGAAAAAAAAGAAGAGAGAGACAGAGAGATAGAAATGGAGCAAGAGGAAGATGAGATAGAGAGATATACGGCTAAATACCAAGCAATAGATACAAGATACACTTCTTTTCTTAACCAGCCCACTCCACCCCCATAGTAAATACAATAGCTTTGTTTTGTTGTTGTTGTTGTGTGTTCTGTTTCCGTTCCACACGTGCATTGTACCAATCTGAGCACGAAAGTCAGCAGCCAAATTTTATTCATATCCGTTAGCAATAAAACAAAATCGAGGTCAAAATCATCGGCCCATCGTACATAGGCTTCTTCAGCAGTGCGTGGTGCCAGTGCAAACCAGTTCCCTGGTTGCCTTAGCCACGACTGCGTTGCTACTCATAAAACGAAGGTGTCATAGTAATCGACATCGTGACCGGAAACGAAGGCGATGTCCTCCAGTATGTTGATCAGCTTGAGTGTGGACTGCAGTGGCAGCACACGTGGCACTGCTGGTGCCTTCTCCTCCTGCTGTACCACGTCTTCTTGTCCCTTCTCCTGTCCCGTGAACAGTTCATCGGGATCAACAATATTTCCGTTTAGATCGTACTGTGTCTCATGGCTCTTTAGTATTCCTGGTGCATAGCTAAGCACGTGCACATTGCGGCGTCCCTCCTCTGAGGCCATTGCCCGGAAGTACATGTCTCGTGCCTTCTTGCAGGAGCACAGCAACGTGTTGTAGACCAGTGGACGCACTTGAAGCGATGAAGTGACATTGATCACCACCTTCTCCACGTTGGCCAGCAATGGCGCAAGCAGCCAGCGTTGATTTAGGGCCACTGGAGCATTCAGTTGCCTTTGCACATACTCTGTCCAAGCTTCTGCCGTCTGTGGCTCCAGCAGCACATGAGTGGCAGCATCACCTTCGTTGTGCACAATAATGGTGCGCTGGAAGCGAGCACTGGAGTAGTTGCTCAATATATCCTCGAATTGTTGCAATTGCTGTCCGTGGAGTCCCGTAAATATTTGCACTTGTTGCGAAGCTATTTGCCTGGTGAGGTGCTGCTCCAACTCCAGCAACTTCTCAGGGTTCTCGTCCAGCAGCAGCGCCACTGAGCCAGCTGCCAGGCGAGCACACAACTCCTGGGCAAGGCTCTGACCCAAAGGATTTGAGCTGCCACTGAGCACAAGTAATGTGCGCACATTTAAGTCCATTCTCTTTGCTGCCATGTTGATAATGCTCCTCCTAACGCTGCTGCTGCCAAGGATTCCCAACGGAGGAAGATGAATGTATAGTAATTTGCTCGATGCGTACACTTGCGACTGTACAATCGTACTGAATCCGGTCCAGGCTTTTAACGCTACTGATCGCCTCGGTGCGATGCTGATAAGCCACACAGCGCGTGCAGTCTAAAGAAGAATCGAAAGAAATCGAATTTAATAAACGTAGACAACAATGAGGGGGTCGAGGAAGCAGTAGAGGCAGCAACGTAGACACCGCAAGAGGGAGACTGTGTGAGAGCTGATAGCAAACCTCAACTCGACTTGGACTTGGAAAAATTCAGACATAATCTTTGCACATTTGTTGATCAGCTTCTCGTCTCCTCGACGCCCTGTGTGTACTTTCCCCTGCTGGCGATAATGGGACAGTGGGAGAGCGGGATGAGTGTGCTTTCAGCCGGTTCTGTTGCCGTGCGGGCCATGACCATGACCAGTTGTAATTACCCAAAGCCGGAGACAATCGTATGTGCTAAAACACGCGCTTGCCAGCTGATCAACGTCTTTGTCATCGTCTTCGTCTTAGTCTTCCTCTTGGTCTGAGACGGAGCTGAACTTGGTACAATCTTTATCATATCATGCGGGTGATACCTATAGTACACACACATATTTCGCTTCCGTTTTCCGGCCTAGACAAAACGCAGATCAAAGACAATTTCAATGTGGTCTTATGATATAGACGAGATTTTTACGTTGCGGAATTGAGCTTAATAAGCGAAAACATAAGCGTGTAGCTTTTAGTTTCTATTCAGCAAATACTCTTAGAAGTCATACACTTAGAAGGTAAACCCTTGGCAGGTATACGCTTGATGGGTATATGCTTTACAGAAGGTATTTTTAAGATATACCTTTAGAAGAGATATTCTTAGAAAATATACCCTTGCAGGGTATGCCCTTAGAAGATAAAAAAGATCTTCAAAGTATCGAAGCACAGGCTCTTTAAAATGGGAATCTCTTACAAAAAGGACTATTATGTTTTCTTAGATATGAATCGATCTTATAAATGATATATGCGATTAATCAATTTCGTGTCAGCTTTTAGCCACACCCCTCTCATACAACGATGTTTTTTAAGTCACATTCCTTTCAATAATCATGACGTTTAAGAGTATATACTCGTATGTGTACAATTTTTAACTATATAGATAATTTGTAAACCGATAATAAGGATATAGACAGGACGAAATCATATAAAGATGAACAGACTTTTCCCCAATAAGGGGTGGGAAATTAATTGTCAAATCAGCAACTGACATATAAACATACATATAGTAAGTAGTGTATTCAATCGGAGCATTATCAACGCCAATTATTCAGTATAGTTTTAATGAAAACAAATTACGTCACAGAATTCGCCTCTTCTTTGCTGCCATGCAAATGGGGAGTGTAAACAAAAATAAGAAAGAAAGTGAGAATTGTTTGGCATGCCGAACTTTTGCGTACCCTTTCCATTGTAGTTTATCGTTCTTACGGCAATTTGTGGCGATTTTTAGGGATGATTTTATATAAACTCTTAAATTATCATTAACAAAAACTATAATATAGTATATACAATATTTATCATATATATATAGTTACAGATTTACTATATATATATAAGTTTATCCGATTCGAATAATTGACCACATAAGCAAAATTCACGTGTTAACTAATACTGCTCAGGAATATCTAAAATACATAATAGAAATTTTTGAAACTGAACAGGTATAGATAGTAAAGTAACAACAGGAATATATATACTATAGACTATAGTAAAGTATCAATTGGAAACTATATTTACCATTTAGTTTAGATTAGCAATTTTAATGTATAACACTTAAAATATAAACTAAAGATATCTGCAAATCTCTCTCTCTCTCTCTTTTTGGGGACGTCGCAAAGTCCTGCACAAAATCAATATACCTCTTGATAGCGCCTAACTAGGTTAATGGCCTCATTCCCGTTGATCGGTCAATCAGAGGCTCTGTACGCACAACGCTGGCCTAATTAAAGTGCGGGAATCTTAATAATCGCGGTTCGCAATTGGTAAGTTCTCGAACTTGCACAAATTGCCAACAACGCCAGCAGCAGCAACAGCAGCAGTAACAACAGCAACACCGGCAACAACAGCAGCAACAGCGATGGCGACTGCGAGAGCGATATGAATTCCATGGAATTTAGCTGAATTTGCGCGGTTTGTGTGAATTATCAACTCTGAACTGTGAAGACATCCCATAGAGGTGCACTGCCACAAACTCATGTGCCCCTAGAGCACGTGCAACGGCAGCGACCCTGGAGATGCTTCAAGGGTGGAGCAGGAGAAATGGGAAATGAGAAAGTGTCCCTGTGTGAAGAGAAAACTTTAACCCGAATCGCAAAAGCAGAAGCTGTAGAAGATGCACTAGAAGAAAGGGACAGGGAGGCCAGGGTGGGGGAGTCGTGTTTTAGCAGAAGAATGCATCAACAACAGCAGCAGCGCTGCAACTCATGCGCTCGTCTCATCTCGGGTATAAAACGTGGGGGTCGCTGCGGTGTCAGTTCAAACGTTTCACAACCGCAGAGCAGCACGCGACCGATAAGAAAGAGACAGCAGACCAGACGAGACGAGACGAGCAACAACAGCAATAGAAAGAGATTAAGATACATAGATAGAACACGATGCATGTCTGTAAACTGCTGCTGACTTTGCTGCTAGCGCTGCAGTGCACCCAGCTCGTATGTCCTAACCCCTGGAGCATCTAGAGTTGGAGCTTACTCATATGTTTCCCCACTACTTGCAGCTACTTGCCGCCTGCGTATGCTCAGAGAAGGGTGCCGACTACTGCCAGAGCTGCCAGGGACCCACGGTAGTGCGTCCTAAGCCACGTTATTACGAACCCGCCGAGGTGAACCTCTCCCCGATTGGAGACAATTGCTGGTGCAGCAAACAACTGATTGAACCGGCCCAGCTGCCCAAGACCTGCGGCAAAGTACGTGAGCTGTTTCAATATGTGCAAGCGTTCAACAATCTCATGAGCCGCCGCATGCTCGAGGGTGCCATCGAGGCCAAGACACTGGCGGCACAGCGTCTGGCCGAACGGTTGCAGCGTCTCGAGCAGAGCGATTGCCACAAGAGGCGTATGGCTCCATTGGCAGCCAGCTATGGTTATGGCTACGGCTTGTGAGAGAGAGAGAGAGAGAGAGAAAAAGTGAAAGAAAGAGAGAGAGGGAGATTAAGAGATGTCCAGTGACAAATCCTAGTGAACTAAGCTACGATACACCCAGTAAACCCCTCAAGCACACACTTACCCCGCACCATCACACACCCCCCACACCTGCACACACCCACTTGCATAGCAGCCCATCCTCTGCAGAGCTTCCGCATGCAAGCGTTATCAGCTTAGCAACCCAGAGAGCAGCATTGGTCAGTAATAGGCCAACAGCAAGCGGGTTGGGTCATCAGCATCAGCAACATCGTCACGACATCAACAACATCAACATCAACGACATTGCTCAAGCGACTCATCATTATCATTCCGTACGTGCGCTAACGCCAACAACAACATCAACATCATCTACTCTACCCCAGATAGAAGCGTAACGTAAACCGTATTAACTCTCAAACCCGATACCATCCCATCGTTTCCACAGAAGCCACCATGCAAACCCACCTGCGGCTGCCAGCAGAGCGAAGATAGCAGCTACAGCAGCTCCAGCTACAGCAGGTAGGTACAGACAGTTGAACCCATAACTCCTCATTTCTAACCCCCTCCCTCTCTTTTCTCCAGCATTGGGTACGCCGCAGAGAAATCACAGGATGACAGCGCACCCGCCGATCCCATCAGTGTTGGCCTGGCCGCACAGGCGGGTAAGGCCATCAATGTTCCTGAGGCAAAGTTGGCCTATGGCTTTATCCAGAAGCCTGTGGATGGACAGCAGAAGGTCTTCTTTTCCAATGTGCCCGAGGAGAATCTGTTCAAGCTAAAGAGCGAGGTGATAACCCTTAAGAAACGCACCTATGCTGCCAAGGAGGAGGAGGAGGAGGAATACGCTGAGGAGGAGGAACAGCAACAGGCGGACGATGATGAGGTGCCACAGTTGACATACAAACAGTTGGGCTACATTCCGGAGCAGTACAAGAACCCCAAGTTCAAGAAGATTAGCTCCAGCAAATCATCATATGGTTCCAGTGTCAGCTCCAGCGATGGCTATGGCTACGGCTACGCCAAGGTGGGTGACAAAGTCTCCGTCGATTGCGGTTTCAAGCCTGGACGCGTTGCCTCCTATCGTAATGCGCGTCGTAGGGAGCTCAACGGGGAGAGCTATTAGAGTGAGATGGAAGATGGAGATGTGTAAATAACTGTAAATGATCGTGTATGTATGTATGTATGTATGTGCTCTTATGCATCCGCACGTAGTATTAGATAAATACGTAACTTAAGAGATACTCCGCCCAAAATGTGCAAATATAACTGGATAACAAAGAAACTGAAAATTTATCTGAGCTTATTCCAACTGTTCGTGCTATCGAAAAGCGGTGTCTTTTTAAAATTCCAAGAATTCATTGTAGAAAAAGCTCAATCGATATGAATGTTTAATCGATGAGGATATAATTTGACTGTTTTTATCAGTTTTGTTTTAATCGTAAGCACTTGAGGCAACATTTAAATTGTTTTCATGCTGCATCGATTAGCAGATATAAAACAAAAACAAACACACACAAATAAAATACCGGGAACTGCTGAGGAGTGAAGAGAGGAGCTGCTCTTGTTGAATTAAACACTGTCAACGGTCTGTCCCATTAAATAATCGAGCCCATCTCTACCTGTGTAGCAGTTGCATTGTCTGAATATCTGCAAAAGCACGCTCAGTTATCGGTTTAAATGGAAAAAACATAACAGAACAAACGAATTGCATGACAGCTGGGGCGATAAGCAAAGAATTGCGTTTTTTTTTGTCAACGTTGTTTTATTTTGAATTTTTTTTCCTAAAAGTATACAGCACAAAGCGACGCGAGCTTCGTGTATGAATGACAAAAGTATTTTAGTGCGTGCACACGCACACTCGTATACACATGTGCGCAAAAAAAAAGTGGAGGCAAGTTGATCAATCGATAGCACTATCGATAGTTACCGCCGTGGTGACACAGGGTGTGCCCTGCACGAAGCAGTTGCGCATCAAACATAAACAAACTGCAAACATGCAAATGTACATATAGCTATCTCGTTCTCTCTCTCAAGTGCAACATGGCGACGGCACTGAAAGCAACGAATGCTGCAACGAACATGACTTTTGACAGAAAACACATCGCAAGTGCAAATTATTTGAAAAGGTCAGCGCAGCCAAAAACAACAACAACAACAAGATGCGCAGCAGCAGTAGCACCAGCGAAAGCAAATCAAAACAGAAGAACAACACCAACAATGTCAGAAAAAAATATTGCTCAAGTTCAAGTTCAGCGACAGTCGTCGAAGTCGCCGCAGCAGACGCGTCGCGCTCCAGACGTGGTTGCTGGTGCTGCAAGAGAATGATTGAGCATTGACTCTGGAGTCCGAAGACGATATAAAGAATGCGACGAGAGCCAGCTAGGGGTTAGTAGCCAAAACGACAGATACCCAAGCAGATCATTCAGAGAGATCATATCCAGAGATGTTAATGCTGCACTCGATCCAACGATCTGGAGCGCCGCTGCTGTCAGTGTTGGCCCTTCTATTGGCAGTCTTCTTGGCTGTCGTGGGGGCTGCACCAGCACCCCTGCCCGCGCCCGCTCCCGTGCAGGTTGTCTATACGGGCGAGGAGGGCTGCGCTTGTCCCACCCAGCTTGGCTATCAGCTGAATGTGCCCAATCCCAGCAAGCCCAAGAAGTACGAGGGCGGCGAGTATGGCTATCGTATAGAGAAGCCCGTGCAGACCAAGGCCAAGATTAGCTACAGCTTTGACTTCACCGTGGAGCAGCCACGCACTCCGCCGCCGCCAAAGACTAAGCCCGCCAAGCTGTACGCCAAGGTGGATCGTGTCACGGTGAACAAATCAGGTGCGTCCACACATTGCTCCCGCTATAACTGAGCCATGTTCAATTCCCCTTCTCTCATCCTCCCGCTTTAGATTGTCGCGCCCAGCAAAAGGAAAGCTGCAGTTGCAGCAGCTGCGCCGCCAAGCCAAGGTATGTACTCCAGCAGTCCAATTCACAGCAGCAACAGTCAAGTGCCAATGCGATTCGTCGCCGTCGTGATCTGAGTTCCCATGGCGGATTGCTCCGCAAGCGTCTGCTGCGCCATCAGCAAATGCAGGAGCGTCCGCCACGCTATGTTAAGTACTATCACAAGGATTTGGCTGCCCAGCAGAGGCAGGAACAGCAGCAGCAAAAGATGCGACTGTTTGGCTTGTTGCCGCAAGCTGAGGCAGAGGCATCCTCGGCGAAGCTGAAGCGCAAGACGCCCAAAAAGACGCCCGCTTTAAGCTCTGGCAGCGGCAAACGCTGGCTGGGATTGGGTCGTCGCCTGAGCAAGCGCGATATCAAGGGTGAGTATGATCTACTGGAGCAGGAACGTGCCAAGATTGATTTAACTGCGCCAGAGATCATACAATTCATGCCGGAGACACTCAATCCCGACTTCAAGCGTGGACCTTGCCACATGAACTGCGGTGCCATTACGGCTACAGCGCCACCGCCTGAGGACACCAATGACAGCACAGAGCAGTCTGAACAGCAGTCAGAAGCGCCGCAGGAGATACCGCAGGAGCAACCCTTGCTGCTCAACTCGATACCAACGAAGCGAGCTGCCCTGGGCTACTATCCGCAACAGCAGATACCCTCCCCGTTGAGCGGCATCTACAAGGAGTACAAGTTCGTGGATGATTCGCAGCTGCGTACGCTACTCTCGACCACCTCCGTGCCGGATCCCTTAGAGCAGAACTCAACGCCTCTGCAGTTTGCCGGTGATCTTGAGTCAGTTAGTCGCCGCAATTATCCGGCACCACGTGTACTAGCTGCCGGCAATGTGGGTGGCGGCTATCCGGTGGAGCATGTAGCCGACACGCAACTAGACAGCATTATATCGGGCATTGTGTATCAGCATCCCGAGTATGTTGATCCCGATCCGCAATACGGGGGCACTCTCGTGGATCCCGAGCCGGTGCAAAAGAAACAGACAACGGACTTCCTCAAGAAGCTCATTGATGGCCGGCTTGGTGGTTGGGGCTTTGATACGGCCACCGAACCCGAAGCGGCGGTCAGGGCCGACTACTCCACGAAGCCCTCGAAGACATATGGCTTCAATAGCCGCACCCACGATGGCTACAGCGTTGACACCTACAATGTGCCGCCCATAAGCGACTATCTGCGTGCCTGGTTCTAGGCCGCCCCTTCGAGGAAGAGGAACTAGGATCGAGGACCTTTTGTAATATAGTGTGCTGCTCAGAGAGGAGACTTCCATCCCTCGGCCTCTCTGTGCTGTTTACGTCTAGGCTAGTTGGCTAGTTTTAAATAAAAAACATAATCTATTCCAAAACCAAATCGAAAACGAATGCGAAACTGGGAGAATGCGAAACGAAGAAGGCGAAAATAAATGCAAAATTCATTGTTGGGTTTTTCTTTTCTGATTCTTTCTCTCGTTCGCTTCTCATTGCAGCTACAGCGGAGGCAGCGGCGGCTACGGCTACTAAAGAAGAAGAACAAGAAGAAGACAACGCAAAGCGCACAAGCGATGACAGCAACGGGCGACAATGGGAGACGGGCGCGAAGTATCACCTGAAATTCTGCTGAGTCCGGCGAACTTGTGGCGAGCTTTATTTAGGCCAGTGGAACAGCAACCGTTCCACTTCTGTGTGCATGTCTGTACGTGTGTGTTAATGTATGCGTGTCTCTCTGTGTAAATAACTTCTACACCATTGTAATATTTTGCACTTTTCGCCCACTGTGTCCGTCCGTCATATTTGGACATTCTGTCTACGTTTTATATTTGTCCCTCCTCAGCAAGCCTAACCCCTGCCCCCTGTAAACCTTGAACTGGGCTTGCCAAATGTATTCAATAAACCCTGCTAGCAATATGCCTCAGATTGTTTTTCTTATATGTTATATAAATATTAGTAGTAATGCCGTGGCTTATAGTGATACGGTTTTCAGCATTATCTCTATTATAAATTTCTATTATATCGGAATAGAGCTGTACATGATCCATAAAGAGTACTCAGAATTGTACTATATAGGTAGATGTTAATATATAGTATAGTATTAGCCTCTATATAGTCGTACTAAATATCAATTTCACTTTCATTAAAATTATTGAAATTCCAATTAAAAACCTTTCGCAGCATTCCAGCTTATTAGGTACTATAGTCTATATAGTATTGCCTCCACCATTGAGTATCTGATTGAATGAAATGAGTTGCATCACCTTAAAACAAAGCGAACAAACGTGTAAGCATGCGTTTTCCATCTCGACTTACTGAATTAAAATACATTTTGATGGCATACCAGATAAAAAGTGTTAAATAGTGCAGTAAAAAATGTTGAATCTTACGGAACTTTTGCTTAAAATAACAAACAACTATTGATTAACTCAAAATTGAAAGTCAAATTTCAGTCTATCTAATCTACCTTAGGAAATTTGAAGATTTTCGTGACACAAGATTATACAATAAATATATAAAAGCTGCATGATATAGACAAAAAACATATAGATCATTAGAAAAATGGGAGTATAACAAAATGTATTGATATTCGTACGGCATTTTAACAGAATATAAACACAATGATCAATGTTAAAACGCCATTCAAGTAGAGTGGCCACGATCTGTAGAACTCGTGCTTACATACAACTTACATTCCGTCCATAAGCCCAAAATCGAAAACATTTTCAACTGAACTTTGGTGTGTAGCACGTACTCTTCGCTGCATTGCTAAGCGAGAGATTTGCTTAATGGAAAAGCCGAGTTATTAAATTAAATTACCTACACGATCAGCAGTTGAGTTAGACATTGGTACAAATTCCCCTTTTATAAAAAACTATATTTCGAGCTATAGATTCATGGGTATCATCAGGACAACCGAGAGAGTAAGTATGTTAGTTTATAAAGAATACTTACAACTGTTGAACAAGAATATATACCCATTATAAGTTTACAGAAGCCTCCTTGCATAAGTTTTTCATCAAAATATAGTGATTATAAATTAATTTCCGCTGTTTACAAGATAATTCGTTTGTGTTTCTCAGAAGACTTGTAATTTTGTAGCATCCGAAAGAATAGGAAGAAGAATTCTACAAAAAACTCAAAATAATGTAAGAATCAACATTGTCTTGTCTTTTTTGAATACCCTACTAAAAGAATTTACAAATTTAAATAAAATTTTTGTAAATAATTCTGTTTCAGATTGATGTAATGATCAGTACATGATGGTCATTGTATTATAACAGGGTACTTTTTATAATATATATACATATATATTTATTTTTATATTTATGTAAGAGATCAGTAGTTTGGTTCTTTCATAATCAAAATTCTATTAATTCTTCATAATTCTGTTCTATCATTTATAAAAAATTGATAAGTCTTCGTTACTTCGTTCGATCGTATTTTGAAGAAACCGAATCTGAAGAGGCTTCAAATTAGGATTTTATTTGAAAGTAAAATATAAAAGATTTCTCAACTCACGTTCCATGTGGAATGATCACGCGAAGTACAGTTGCTGCCGGAAGTGGCCGCCATGTTGGTGGTAGGTCGACTATAACCTGATGTCATTATGATCGAGCAGACTCTTCCATTCAGCCGATCTCAGAGAAACTGGGAGAGTGAAAGCGAGAGAGAGAGAAGAGAGAGTGTACGATCTGGTGACCCTGGGCCGATGGGGCTGACGCATCGCAGCACAGCGAAGGTTGATCGTCGACGACGATGGTTGCATGGTTGATGATGCATCTGATATCTGGGCATAGATCACGTCTGCGATCGACGCCGAGCTCACGCAGCTGGCGGTCGAGTATTTAAGTCCAGTTCGCTGGCAGCGCTGGGGGCAGTTGGACAGAGACAAAACGGAGCGGAACCCGAAGACAATAGAAGCGACAAAGCAGCAACAACAGCAACAGCAGCAGCAGCGGCAGCAACAGCAACTTGTAGCCAAAGAATGGGGGCGCCAAGAGCGAACAGCGTTTGGCTGCCCATGCTACTGATGATCATGTCACTGGTCATGGCGCAGGTGAGTCTCAGTTGCCCGGAAGCTGCCAAGGCTTATTGATTGACAATTTCCTCCTTCCCCCTCGCTCCATGCCTCCTTCAGCAGAACGAGACTGCAAGCAGCAGCAGAGGAGGCGGCTTCGATGAGAGCAATAGTCTCAGCAGCAGCACCACGGCCAGCACCAGCACCGATGCAGATCTGCTGATCGGTGGCGATCTCAACAAGGCAGCACGCGTTGAAGAATTAAGTGGAGATTTGGATACGGAGACAGACGCGGTGACCAACACGAATCGTGAACGATCCACTGACAACTCGACGCCGCGTAGTACTGAAGGTAGCGGCGGCGATGCTGGCGGTGGCCCTTATGATGTCATTGATGTGCTGGCTGCCACTAGTGCCGGCGTGGGCAGACCAAAGACAACCGGACAGACAACGCGTATTTACACCACCGGCGATGTCAATGAGGATTTCTGGTTGAAACATTTGGGGGATGACTTCAAGCACGCGATACATTTGCAGGTGGGGGGCACCAATGAGGACTACAATCGCATAATCAATCAGACCAGCGGTGGGGTGCATGAGGAGGTGCATCATGAGTATTTGCCGGGAGCAGAGCGACCGCCGGGAGTGCAGCAGCAGCAACAGTATCCACAGCAAGAGCAGCAGCAGCAACAGTATCCACAGCAAGAGCAGCAGCAACAGTACCCACAACAACAGCAGCCCCAACAACAGCAGCAACCTACACTCCGAACTGGCGGCTATGGCCAACCAAATTTGGTCAGTCAGCTGAGCCTCGATGGGGAAGCGATGGCACTGAAGCAGAACTATCTGCGACAGCAGCAGCAGCAACAGCAGCGATATGCTCAGGGCTACGCGCAGCCTTACTTGCCCAGCAACAACATCAACAACAACATCAACAACAACAACAGACACACATACTCCACACACCCGACACAGCAAACAGTACAACACACACAAGCACAACACACACAACACACAGTACAACACACACAAGCACAGCACACACCCACACAATACACACGCGCAGGCAAATCGCGTCATCAGCTGCGCAATCGCTACAAGCAGCCTGAGCAGCCTGCGCCCTCGAGCATCATTAACTCCAGCGAGGACACTCTGCACACCTCACAGTCGCAAGCCACGCCCACCAGCACGCAGCACCACGCCGGCTCGCACGACTCCAGTTCCTCTCTGCGCCGCAATGATGGCGACAGTCAGTTGCCCTTTAAATCGCCCTTCAATGACTATGGCAGTCGAACGACGCGGGATCTTACCTATCTGCTCTATAAGCGGGGCCTTTAATACCAACCACACCTCACCCCACTCTCACTCCCTACTAACCTAAGCATCCATTTAGGTATAACACGTTTTTCATTAATGTTAAAATTGCTTAAATAAAAACTTATAACTAAGAAAGAATCGAAGAATCTCAATTACAACAAGGGTCTATATACATAAATAATATAAATATATATCTATATATGAGGTAGGTAGATAGAAAGATAGATTGGACAGATACAAATATGTTAGATATATGTACTTGCTGTAAATATGGCTATACTATATCCTAGTAAATCGGTACAACTAAACTTTTATGAAATCTACACCAGTGAGCTCTTTCCCTATTAATTCTGTACTTTAAGCACTGTTTTGTAATCGACTTTCTTCACTTTAATTATTCATTTTACAAATGAACTAAAATGAACGTGTATGTTAAGTTGTGGTACTTATTATAGGTTAATATATAAAGATTTATACAGAGACCGTATCCTTAAAGCAATAAATATTCCACAAGTTTATAGCAGCTACAAATAACTTTGATATACATATGTCAATTATAAATATATGGTATAGTTGTGTTTTATTTTTATAGCAACTATATATATATGTATTTATAGTAAATATATATCAACAATGAGGTGCATATCAATTAAAAAAATGCAGTATATGTATCTTTATAACAACCGTACATGCAAGGGATATTAATGTATATATTTATAGCAAATATAACTAAAAAGTATATACATTTATAGCAATAACTACTATTTAGCAACTATGTATATTAGCTTACAGATTATAGCAAATATAACTGTGAATATACATAGACATATATTTTAAGCAATCATGGCTATATAGTATGGCAACTATGTATGTATGTATATCAGGTTAGTTTCTGAATATTATCGCGAAAAACTTTCTCTTAAACATTATAAACCAATTTCCTTCTCGAAAGTAGCTCATTCTACATATGAAGGCAATGCACAGAACTACAATATTTGCTATAAAACACCATAGCCATGAAGCACAAGTGTAAAGAATAAACCTTTCAATAGAGCTAATACATCTAACTGGCAGCAAACTTGTTCGCTTATTGCAGACAGCGAGTTACCTCAAGTTGTAGTTAGACTATGGTATATCGAATAAAGACCTTTGTATATGTATGTGTATGAGTACATTATACGTACGTATGTGTGTGTGTGTGTGGGTTTGTGTGTGGGGTAGGTGGGAGTGTCGCTCCAGTTCCGGTATTTTGTGATTTTTCGTAAGATTCTCTAGAAAGATTTGCAGATTTCAATTTCGTATAAGCCCGATAAGAAAATCACCGCATTCATTTACCGATTTCGAGATCAGTGAGCGATAAGCCCAGACGGCTAATCGACATTCAGTTAACCGTATAGGAGAAGGCGCGATTAGGCGAGGAAGAGAAGGAAAAGAAGAAGAGGAACTTTCCGGGTGAGACGACGATGACGACGACGCTGAAGACGATGGCACAAAGAAAGACAGCACAGCTCACTCGATACCCCAAACGATCTTCTGAGAACAATGAGAAGTGCGAGAAGAAGAAGCTGAAGCTGAAGCAGAAGCTACACGACAATAACAAGATGAAACAACAACGTTGTGTTCTCTGCTGTCTCTGCTGTTGCTGTCGGCGATGCAGTGCGACAAAAATTTGAAATCGGAAATGGAAATCGGCGCAATGCAATGGCCAATGGGGGGAATGGCATCGCAAAGATCACGTAGCCGGGGCCGTGGCAGACGCGGCAACGTGATGGCGATATAAAAGCGGATCGCTGATGCCATAGGCCGCTATAAAGAGCTGGCACATCGCCGATCTGACGAGCAGTAGACAGACGACAACTGAAAGCTGACGCACTAAGCACGACGCATCCAGAGCAGAGCAAACTCACACAGACAACATGCAACTTGGTCTTTGGTTCGGGCTTTTCGCCGTCGCCGCCGCACCGGTAGGTTAACACACCACAACCACAACCACAACTCACCACCACAGCCACAACCCACCACACTTAGAACTCAACAACACCACAACCCTCCACTTTGAAATCCGTTGATCACCACCATTGATCATCGCTAGACAAACAGGCGTCTAATCAAACCCATCTCCCTCTCTTTCTCTCCCCTATTCGTCTCTCTCTCTTCAGCTGGTGAGCGCTAATTACGGTTCAGCACCTGCTGGTGGCCAGTACCTGCAAGGTGGTGCCCCCGCCGGTCTGGAGGAGTATGTGAACGCCGCCACTGGTGGCAACCAGCCTTCTGCCAATCAGCTGACAGCCCAGGCTGAAATTCAGCCCACACCAGAGGAGGCACGTCGTCTGGGACGTGTGCAGGCTCAGCTGCAGGCACTGAACTCCAACCCCACATATCAGAAGCTGAAGAACTCCGAGGATATTGCCGAATCCCTGGCCGAGTCCAATCTGGCCAGCAACATTCGTCAGGGCAAGATCAATGTGGTTTCACCCCAGTACGTTGACCAGCATTTGTTCCGTTCCCTGTTGGTGCCATCGGGCCACAACAACCATCAGGTTATTGCCACCCAGCCCCTGCCACCAATCATTGTGCACCAGCCCGGAGCACCACCAGCCCATGTGAACAGCGGCCCACCGACTGTGGTGCGTGGCAACCCTGTCATCTACAAGATCAAGCCTTCGGTTATCTACCAGCAGGAGGTGATCAACAAGGTGCCCACTCCTCTGTCGCTCAACCCCGTGTACGTCAAGGTCTACAAGCCCGGCAAGAAGATCGAGGCTCCCTTGGCCCCAGTTGTCGCTCCCGTCTACCAGCAGCCTCAGTCCTACGGTAGCTCCTCGGGACCTTCATACGGCGGCTCCTCGGGCCCCTCAGCCCCAGCTGCCAGCTCTGACAGCTATGCCGCCGGTGCTGACTCTCCCCTGTACGCCAGCCCAGCGCCCTATGGTGCCCCTAGCTACTAAGTCGTAGTAGCTTCTGCTGCACTCTTTCCCCCTTTCCCCCACCCACACACACACATCCCCCCTCAACACACTCCAAACCACAGAACCATGCACAGCAACAGAGAGTCGTCCTGCCAGCGTCGAGTGCGCTCTGGAGGATCTTTAATTTAAACATTTGTTTTTTTGAACGCAAATAAAAATGCTCAAATATAAATTGAAACTATTTAGTTCTTCTTCTTTAATACCAAAATGGGGCGGGGACTACCAGCGAGATACGTAATACCAGTCACAGTTAGCATGAATTGATCACTCGTCAGTGATCAGTCAACATAGCGTGCACAACTTCAGCCCAAGATCGTTTCAACTGGGTGAGAATACACCTACTTAATACTAAGTAGACTCTAAGCTAGAATTAGTCGGCACTCAAGAGACGATCTTGTCGGCCTAGCTGCAGCAACACTATCATTAAGAACAGATCGAGACATCGAGACATCGACATAGACAACAAGTGGGCCAAGGTCAAAGACCGCTAAACATCTTGAGCATTATTTGACTGATCAGCGTTTTGTGCTCGATTGGTTGCACCTGAAGTCAGCTATAGAAAGGGTGATGGGGGAGCATGGGGAACGACAGTTTAGAATGGTTTTTTCTGCTGGCGTCGGCTGATTGCGAAAAGTTGCACAAAGCTTACAAAACAATACTTGCGAGACCCAATCGAATGAAAAACATTTGCTGTATATAGCATTATGATCTGGAAAAACAGAGTAATTTAAATAAGATATATGCACATAGATTATATAATATTGTTTATGATAAGGTAAGATGAATATGGAGAAATAACTTATAAACATAGGTGTAATGTGGATACCATTTGATGGTCTTCAGTATGCATATGTTCATACATAGTTCTTTATATACAAGGATGTTTAACATGAATTACCGCATTATACGATAGTGTTCATTGTTATACATGGAAATGAATCTCTATTAAAGCACCACAAAACCAGCTTGTATGCAGTGCGATCGCATGAAAACAAATCAAAGTTTCAATACAAATCTTTTTCATCTACTTGAAAATAGAGAGTTCTTTGTGTGAAAAAGGTGAAAGGGATTAGTGATCAGTTAGAAAGGGAATAGATTTATTAGTGGTCAGAAATTGAACTGGAAGTAGTTGTAGTTCGAAAGGTACCACAGAGAAGGTACCCTAGGGAAGATATAGAGAAGTTAACCCAGAGAAGGTACCACAGAGTGGGTAACGCGAAATAGTTATAGCAGAGAAAATGTTGTGGAGCAGATATTGCAGGAAAGATGTTGAAAAGAAGGAATCACTTCAAAGTTATAGAAAAGAAGGTATCATAGGGAAGGGCCCACAGATAAGATATCACAGGGAAGGTATCACAAGGAATGAACCACAGAGAAGGTATCACAGAGAGGCTAAAGTTGAGAAGTTATGCTGCAAAGGTAGAGAATGTATTGCAGAGAAGGTACCACAGAGCGAAGGCAAGATAAGGCGGAGAAGGAATTGTAGAGCAGGCATCAGAGAGAAGCTATGCCAGGAAAGGTAGCACACGGAAGCTAACGCAGAGAATGTATCCCCAGGAAAGGTACCCCAGTCAAGGTATCTGCCGGAGAATTGTCGCTCATCGACGGCAACGGCAATCAACGAGAGAGAGAGCTGCCAATGCGGAACTGGCTGGCCACAGCATTGGTGGCAATCGCAATCTGCGCTGTCGCTTCGTTGCTCGGTCGCTCGATCGGTTTGGTATTACGGTGAAAAACCTCGATATGGCTGAATGGCTTATGTGACAGGGCGCGATGCGCGATGTGTGATGTGCGATGCAATGCGCGAGAGATGACAGCTGCGGATTGGATTGGGGCAACTGTGTGTGCGAATTGTTGTTGCTTTCTACGTAACACGCTCAGATATGCGCACAGAGATGCGTGCGAGCAATCAGCGTTTGGCCATGTTCGCTGGTTGCTGCTGCTTGGTGTGGGCAACTGTTGCTACTGCAGCACCAGCAACAGCAGCAACAATAACAACAACAATAGCAGCAACAACTAGAAGAGCAACAAGCGATCACGGGCCGTGGCTGGAGCGGAACAGCGGCGAAACCGGCAGCGGCTAACGCGCCGGCAGCGGGCCAAATGTCACGTACCATGGGGCAAGCAGTCGGCGGCAGCATATTTAAAGAAATCTCTGGACGGGCTTAGGCAGCAGAAGACAGCAGACGTTCGCCACACTCGAGTACGAGAGACGATACGCCAACTGGGACTGGAAACGATGAATAGACACAGCTTCGTTTGGGCGCTAGCCGCCTGCTTAATTGTACGTACTGATCGCCACCTGATCGCGCCCTGATCTCACTCAGCAGCGGCACATCTCTACTACTCTCTCTCTCTTTCTCTCTCAATTTCTTCTGCTATCTCATGCGTGCGCTCTCTCTCACACACACACTCTCTCTCTCTCTCCTATTCTCTGCAGGCATGCGCCAGCGCGAACTACGGCGGACAACAGAGCTACGGCTCTGGCGGCCAAGAGAGCTACGGCTCTGGTGGACAGCAGAGCTACAGCTCTAGCTCTGGCGGCGATGATGCATCGGCTGCTGCTGCCGCTGGTGGTGCCGGTGGTGAACTCGGCAACGCTGGTGGTTTGGGCGATGCCTCTGGTGCTGGCGCCGCTGATGCCTCTGGTCTGGCTCATGCTGGACAGAGCAGCTATGGCTCTGACCAGAACATCCCATACAAACCGGTGAACACCAAGGGCAACACCCTCACCTCAGCGATCACCTACCCACAGAACAAGGGCGAGATTCTGATCCATCGTCCCGCTCCCATCATTGTCAGACGTCCACCCACCAAGGTGCTGGTGAACCATCCCCCATTGGTGGTCAAGCCCGCGCCCGTTGTGCTCCACAAGCCCCCAGCAATTGTGCTGCGCAAGGTCTACGTCAAGCACCACCCACGTCGCGTCAAGGTTGAGCCCGTGTTCGTCAACGTGGTCAAGCCCCCAGCAGAGAAGTACTTCGTCAACGAGAACAAGCAGGGTTACGGACAGGAGAAGCAGGGCTACGGCAACGGCCAGAGCCAGCCAATTTACCGCTCCCGCCCCATTGTCGCCCCCGGTGGCCCCGCTCTGCCCGCCTATGCCTCTGGTGCTGACAGCGCTGCTGCCAGCGCTGGCTACCAGCTGCTCCAGGGTGGCAACCATGGACTCTCTGCCCTGGCCAACATTGCCGGTGAGCGCGATGCCAACGCCTACGGTGCCCACAGCCAGCAGCAGTACGGCCCCCAGAGCCAGCCCGCTCAGGGTGGCTACTCGGCCCCAGCCTACTAGGAATCCTAGTAGCACCCTGGCCAGGCCTCCAGCTGCCAGCTACCAGCCACTACCAGTCGCACTCCGGCTGGCCCTAGTTACTATTGTTTTTACACAGCTTGGATGCCCACACGTCGGGCGCGCAGGTTTCTTTGCAAACAAATAAAAAAATTTGAAAAAAAAAAAAAACATTTTATATCTTCTATCCTTGTTCCAATATGTTAAATTCTTTATTTAATATCCTGAATCCCTATTCCAATTCGTTGGTAATAATCCAGGAAACCAAGAAGCAAAGACAAGTTGGCAGAGTTCAAATTTACACAGAACGAAAGGTAGAGCTGCTACCTTTACAGATTCCATTATTCTGTTTGATTTTCCTTTTTTTTTTACAATTTGAATTGAATTAATTCCTTTATCAAAAAGTAAACATTAATGTTTCTAATTTGAGTTTCTCTTTAACTCATTCTTCTTTATATCCACTTTAATAAGACCGATAATCGTGTCATCCAATGGAAATTCAACTTGGGTTGTAACGAAACTGTGAAAGCTTTATATCACATTAAGATAACTTAATAATTCACTATAAAATTCATTAATAATTCATTGTATGTTTCAATAATTCTCTATATATTTTAAAATATGGAAAGGAACTTTCTGTTTAAAGCATCATGTTCTTTGGAAACCTTCCATAAAACCACTTGGCATATTTTAAATTCTTCTTCTGAGTTACTTTATATACTAAATAAAGAGAACTAGAAGCAGAGCATAGTTTCCTATAATTATTTGTTTCCCTGATGATACTAGTATTTTAAAACAAAGTTTAAAAGATGCCGAAACCGCAAGTACAAAATTATTAAACGACCCTTAAGTATGGCATAATCAAAACGAGTTCACATATATCAAAATAAATGAAAAGATCGGCAACTTTCAGCGTAGCGTCGACAGTATTTGGCAAGTCTGAGTTGTCTATACCATAGACATGCCATATAGCGTTTCTAGAACATATTGCTGAGTTCGGCTGCAGAGCTTCTTATTCGCTCTAGAGGTCTATGAAATCAGTTTCGCAAAATGCTTCCGTGTTTATTTTTCGATCGTGATAAACTTTGATGAAATCAAGTTAGATTGGTCCGGTTTCACAGATAGAGAGTGGGCTGAGGTTACCAAAAATTCAAAACAAGCAAAATCTCCATTTGATAAACTAAGAACAATAATGAAGCTGATGATTTCCCCCATGAAGAACTTATAGATCCATAACAGAATGCTTGGCTAATGATTTTAAACAATGAAAGTGGATTTAGAGGAGTACCTTATCAAGATCGTTAAGTTCACGATCTGTAATTAAAGTACAATGTAATCAGTTTAGAATGAACGATAACGGTAACCAGGCAATCGATTTCACCTCGAACGCTTTACGTGTGCGTGTGCAAATTAGAAAACACGCAAGATCTGATACTATTTTATTAGTAGGGGGCCACCACTGCCACGCCCATACATTATAAAGGTTGCAACAATATCGAATCTGACTCCAAATTCGACTCGAACATGAATATGTAGGTCGCGCTACGCCGCCCCTTTGTCGATTTGAGAAATCAGCATAAAAATGCGACACTTTTGTGAAACGTTGTCAGTTTGCAAGCAAAATTAATCGAGTGCAAAAAAACACAATAAAACAATTAAATAATAAAAAAAGAGCAGCGCGTACTCAAAATTCCAAAAAACAACAAAAACGACGAAAACTGTTACAAGTTCAACGTGCGCTGGTGAATAAAAAAATATCTGACTAAAGATGCGATTTTTCCCACTGTTGTTGATGATGATGATGATGTTGCAGCTGCAACAGTGCAGTGGCGGCACCCTGGTGAGTGTGGCGTGCGGCAAACTTAGGCAATTACTTCTCTTTCTTCTTCGATTCCTTCTGCTTCATTAACTTGTTCTTCTCCAACTCTGTCATTAACCACTTTCTGAATATCCTCCTTCAACATATTCTGTCTCACCACGTTCTTCTTCAACACCTTAAACTTTTTCTCCAATTCATTCTTCTTCAACTTTCAGCCAGTCCGCAGACGCGATCATCGCCAAGCTGGTAGTCCCATAACCACTGCAGTCCAATTGATCATCAGCATTCTGGGCCATTTGTAACAACAGCTCCAGTTCCTAGTCCCAAAATCATCCACAAGGCCAAACAATTTTATGTGGCTCTAATACTTGACTTGTAGAGCTTTAGCTTTCTTCATGATCTTCACCACGTACGAGCATTGCAAAATTGTTTTAGTCATTCACATTTCCCCGTCTCACTTTTTATGTCTTTAGCATTTTATTTTTACCTCTATTAATCGTTGTTTTTTTTTTATGTTCTTGATATTGTTGATAATTGTTGGGTACATGAGAAAAAGTTTTGTATTAATAAATTGTTAAAAAAGTGCAAACAGCTTTAAGTTGAACTACGTTAATCGTGACTAAATGTATAAATAGTTTTTGCTCTTTTATAAATGCGCTTACTTTTGTTTTAGGCTCTAATAAAATCGCATAAAATTGCATGACACATTTAAAATTTGTTCTGCGCGATCCGTTTTAAAGTTACTTTATATAGATCTGTATTTAGGATAGATCTCTATGTTGTATGTAGCTGTACTATATATGCCTGCTTATGCGACTGCGACTCTTTTAAAATAGTTGGTATACTACATACAAATTTAAAACGTCGATCGAATTGCTTAGCTAGTTAGTTGGCGATTCTAAAAGGTCGTTGTTGATGTGTTAATGATGATGAAACAATGCAAACTTAATAATATGTATATAATCTGTGTGCAAGTGTATGTGCGTGTGTATGCGTACATGTTCAGACAATGAGGGTTACAAACTGTTGTCGACTCAATGTCGCGTCGAAGTTGCCTGCGGCAACGACTGCTGTACTGCTCCATTGGCACCGGGGGTGTCCATGCTGATCACCTCATAGGGCGGTATTCCAACCACTGGTGGTACAGCCTGTGGCGGCGGCACCATGCCCCAAGCATAGGGATTCTAGAAAGAGAAAGAAAGATCGATTAGATTGGAATTCATATCATATTAGATTGGGATATATATTTAACAGGGAAAAGTCAATGTAGCTGACCACAATCTTATTAGTTACAATTATTGCATAAGTTAGAATCTATATAGTCTACATAAGCTGGAGTCTATAAAGTACTTATCAGCATGCATCGCTCGATTGTAATTAGCTGATCTTTACGTGCTATTTACGGTGCATTCATTCATTCATGTGACTTGCAACAAATCAAGGTAGAAGATCGATAGTGATCCACATTATATACCTGAGCACCCTTGGGGGCAAAGTAAATCTGTGGTCGAATCGGCGGCATCGGCTGTTGAGCTGCTGCTGCTGGTGGCGGCGGTGGCTGCGCCGTTGGATAAAAGTTAAATTGATTGCTATTCGTGTTGGGGGACGGCGTCGGCGATGGTGTAAGCATCTGCATAGCATACAGGGCCTGATGCTGCTGTTGTTGCTGCTGCTGCTGTTGCTGACTGTCCAAGTTAAGGTCATGCAGCTGTTCAGGTCGCTTGTAGCGTCCTTTATTGAACACAGCGTCTCTTTTGGATCGGCCACGTGGTGGTATCTTGGTTGATCCTGCGGCTGCTGCAGACTCAGCGCTGGCCGAGTTGGAGGTTACTGTGGCTACTTCTGATGAGGCTGCTTCCTCTTTGTTTTGCTTATGTTGCTGCTGTTGTTGTTGTTGCTGCTGCTGTGGTTGCTGCTGCTGTTGCTGCTGCTGTTGCTGCTGCTGTTGTTGCTGCTGCTGTTGT
This sequence comes from Zaprionus ornatus, assembly GCA_018904035.1. NCBI lineage: Eukaryota > Metazoa > Arthropoda > Insecta > Diptera > Drosophilidae > Zaprionus > Zaprionus ornatus. Next base: position 24,820,937 of record JAEIFZ010000001.1, read on the forward strand.
TGCTGCTGCTGTTGTTGCTGATGATGTTGTTGGTCCGTGTTGAAGTGATTGAACTGACGCATATGTGTGTCCACGCCAATGTTGTAGAAGTAGCGCAACGTGCCCAAATCCTCTGGCAAATCTTCGCCGTTGCTCTGCAGCGATCGACGCACCTCCGACTGATCATCGCTACAGTATGTCGTTGTGCCAGTGCCAGTTTGACTGTTGGAACGACCTGCAGCCTGAGGGGGCGGCGGGGGTGTGGGCAACATGACAGCCGAACGTGCCATCGGCAGCTGTGGGGCAAACAAAAATGGTGGTGTCGCAAAGGGTTGCCCCGTTGGATGTGGATGGGAATGAGCCGCTGGTGGCGCCGGCGGCTGTGGCACATAGCCACCAAAATGCATCAACATGCAACCATTACCGGCCAATGGTGGCCCCGGAAAGACACCAGCTTGGAATTCTTCTGGCATAGGCATTGGTGCACCCGGCCACGGTGGTGGCACAACTTGTCCCAGTCCTGGTCTTCCAGGCAATGGCATATAGTTAACATACTGTGCAGCCGGTGGAGCTGCAGCGGTAACCAGCTGCGGTCCTGATCCTGCTGCTGTTCCCCCCACAGCTGTTGCAGTTGACAGCGGGGGCTGAACGTGTTTACCACGTGAGGGCAAGCGCTGATCCCCTCGCTGCTGCAACTGATGCTCCTCATGCAAGTCTCCCTGGTGCTGGTGTTGATATTGGGTATGCTGCTGTGGATGCGGTTCAACCTGCAACTCATTGTGCATAGTTGGCACCTGTGGATAGGCATAAGCACACGCATCCAACTGCAGATATTGCACAAGTTCACACTTCCTGGCCTCAAAGTATTTGCCAACATCAAAGACCTTTGCCTTCTTCCACTTCTGCATTTTGGGCTTGTGGACGGATAGTTTGGCAAGCTGAACTCTTTGCATTTGGCGTTGATAGCGCACAGGAACGTCCCAAGGCGTGAACTCCTCGGGTGGCATGGGATGCAATGCCTCGTAGGGCACCTGTGGAAAAACCAGTGACCATAAAGTAAGCATAAGGAAGAATCTGTTTTAATGCCTACCAAATACTCCTTGCCAAAGTGCTCGACAAAGACAACACAGAAGGATTTATCGGCGCCAATCTTCTGTATGTGGCAGGTGTACAGCTGACGATCATTCTCTGTCTGTAGCTCCACGCGGCACTTGGCTCCCACCTGTGTAATGACGAGACAGAGTTAAGCAAGAAAAGATGGAATATACGGTATAAGACTCACCTTAAAATTGTAATCATTGGCATAGACATTGTAGCGCTTGGCCTCCTTGCGCATATCGCTCCAGCTATCAAACTCAATATTACGATACATATAGGGATCCAGCGACTTGGCTACCTTGTACGGAAAGGGTGTAATACCTTTCGAGGGATAAGATGAGGGGAATATCAGACATTAATAAATTGAACAAGTAGGAAAGCTACAGTCGGGTGTGATCAGCTGTTATACACCGCCCACCATCCAGATCTACTTGTTCTGCTCTTACCATCATTCAGTAGCTGACGCACGCATGAGATCAGATGCGGATACATTGGAGGCCTCATGTCTGTGCTTCTGTTGGCCATCACACTTTCATACGGTAACTCCTGCCTAGTGCTTGAACCCGACGTCGAGCTGGAACTCGTTCCCTTGTCAGTCGCCGACAAAGTGTTTCGATGTTGCTGGTGTTGCTGACGCGTTTTCGGTGTCGCAGCATTCTTATGGAAGCTGCAGAGCTTGTAATTCTCCAGCACGCATTTTGTATTCTCCGGCAAATCAAGTTCAAAGCTACGACCATCGCTGCACACAATGCGTACCATATAACCCGAATCGTATTCAAAACTATAGTTGCACCAGTCAAAGGTCTCACGATGCAGCATCGTCTCCACAGCAAAGTCGACGTCGGGTATCTTGAAGAGCATTTTGTAGAGCAGCTTGAAGCTTATAGCTGCAAACACAAATCAGTAATCAATTAAAATTATTCAACCATTTAATCAATATGTCAATTGTCTTATACTTACACTGGCAAATAGCCGCCAATTCAATGTATTCTAAAGTGTAGACTGAATCAAAATGATATTCGTTGGTGTAGAAGACCCGGAAAATGTCCTGATACTGTTCGTTATATGTGACCGTGGTGCCCAGATTGTATGGCTCAAACAGAATAACGTTCCGGCTGCAAGTTTAGCTTGAATTAGTTTCACCTTTTTTGCGGCAGACTCAGGTTACTCACCGATACATGCAGCAAAGCGCGCGCAGCTCCAGCATCGTTCCATATGTCTTGGGTTTAGCCATATCCATCATATAGCTATCAAAATCGCCTCTTACGTGCTGCAATAGAAGTTACATTAGAAACCATATATGGCAAATGATGCTATAATATATACATATGCACATTACTATGCTATAGTTCACTATATCATGTAAGTAACATCTATATGGTTTAGTACTTCACTATACTAAACACTATACAATACCATTCTATATCATATAACAGTAACCTGTATACACGCACCTGTTCGAACCACTATATACCTCAATATAGTTTAGTACTTCACTATACTATACACTATTGTATAGTACATTCTATATCATATAACCGTAGCCTGTATACACGCACCTGTTCAAATATGCGACGCTTACGAGTCATAAATCGTACGCACTCCAAACGCACCTCGTAGTGCAGCATCTGAGTATCATACATCTGCTCGGCTATAACCCGGAACAGGCAGGATGCATCTCTTGCTGTATGCTTGCGGTACATGCTGCGGCTTTCCAGAAATTGATCGAACGGATCTGGAGCCTGACGGCTACCAGAGGTTATCGGGCGGCCAAGCATTATTAGTTTTAGTTAGTTAGCTATGAAGAGTACACTGGAAAATAAGATAATACACAAACATATATACATAGATATAAATTAGACCTATGCACCTGTATTATGTGTATATGTATGAACATGTGTATGTTCATGTATGTGTGAACCCTCATACACAAATACATGCATATATATATACAAATATGTATTTACATAACGAGAATTACGAATTGCAAAGAGTAAAAAAATATACAATATTTTATTTTCTGTTATTGTTCTTATTATTGGAAAACAAAACAATGATAAAAGAAAATCATATTGCGTTCATATTGGTAAATTTTAAGCACGCGCTCATCTCTATTGAAGGTTTTCTAGTTGTTTCTGTCTCACTTTTACTTTGTCTTACACAAGAAGCAAAGGCCGCCATCTTGAAAAATGTTGGTCGTTCACTTTCTGCAATTTAGTTGTCTCTATTTGACTAGAGGCGGGCAACGAACGCTAGAACTTCACCGTTACTTTTCTTTCTGTATGTATGGATACATACACATGTATGTATGTATGCATGCCAGCAAGTGTATGGCGCAAATTTTGAAGCGAAAACAGAATAGAGAATAAGAAACACCAAAATATGCATGTACATACATGCATAAAAATATGCATTTATGCGTATGTATGTATGTATTTATATTTACATGCATTTTATTAGAGGTCAAGTTTACCATTGAAAAAATTGTAATGAATAATTTTTAACATTAATAAGATGAAGAAATTACTATTCTAGGATGTACATACACAGTTACATACAAGATAAAAATGTGCTTACCCACAATATACAAAATTATTTCCAATAATCACTCAAAATAGTTTGGCAAAACACAAAAATGTAATTTGTTCACTTGTCACCTTAAATTAATTGCGGCAACACACACGTATAGGAATCAAGAAATGTATATGAATGGGTACATACATAAAATATATGTACACAGAAATTTAAAAAACGAAGAAAATATTAAAATAAACCAAGACGAAGAATGAATGTATTTTGCTGTTATTCCTTCTGATCTTCTTTATACACTTATGTATACTAACCGCGAGAGCTTACACAGACCCAGTCCGAATCCCTTTTGAATAAAAACTGAATGGCGGACACGGCTCTAGTTGCTACAAGAGGATCAATTTAAATCGGTTGGCAAAAATACTGCTTATCGATAGCTCAAAATAAAAGGATGCCAGATTTTGTAATATATTTTAGTTCAAGAAATGTTAATAGCTTAATTCAAATTAAATAAACAAAACTCTTGCTTAGTAAAAATTAAAGGTAATAATCATAAAGAAAGTCACAAGTTGTGTCAGCAAGAAAAGCGAAATGCGATGTTATTATTACCCTCAAACTACATAGCGTTCATTTGGCATGCCTCATTAATTTTCGTGATTGTCATTAAGCTCACCTTTATTTCACACAACTTAATTAAATTATACATTAATATCTGCAATACATTTAACATCTGTTAAATGCATCGATAACACACTGTCATCGATAACACACAAAAACATGCTTTCAGTCATTTTACACATCGCCAGCTAAAGCGCCGTTTTTGATTTTGCATACTGTTTGTGTTGTTGTTGTTTTTGTCCCTGCTTGTGTACTAAGAATGGGGTGGAAATTGGCGCCGTCGTCATCGCCGTCTGTGCTTTTGATGAATAGTTGTTGCTGCTTCTGCCTCTGCTTCAGTTTGAAATTGTAAGTCAATGAAGCGAGTAAACTTCAGGTTCGCGCTGTTACCGCGACTAAAGTTGTCTGGAAAAGATGTGAGTGCGCTTTTTCAAATTGTTGTTACGTCTTCATTTCGTATACTTTACTTACTTGTTTATCTTGTTAGTGTGTGTACTTATTTTTGTTGGGTGTTTTTGAGTGTTGTACTTATTTCAATGTTTCATTGTGTTGCCATTGTTCTTCATGCACACGCACACATTCAAAGGCAATACTTTTGTGTTTTTTTCGAAACAAACGCGTAACATAACGAACAACAAACCACAACAACAAAGACCAACAACAACAAACGGTCAGTCATGTACATACAAACATACATGCTTCGTCCATTAAAAATAACACGTGCTACTGCAACAATTACCTACATACCTGTGTATGTACATATAGACATATATAATGCAAACGCAAGTCCTGCATATGTATAGGTAGGTGGGTGATAGCAGCATTTCATGTGATTATGAAATTCCACAGCTGCAGCGATTTCGCATGTTGCTTTTCCTGCTATGGTAAAAATCAATATAAAACAAAGAAAATAATAGAATAATTCAAGCAAGTTACATGTGCTCTACATCTATGCCTGTGTGTGTGGCACTTCTACAAATGATAAATCAATAAACAGTTAATCAAGTTTGCGGAGCATCCTCATCCTGTGGGCTTCACTTTGTTTACATGACGGCGACGGCCGCACTGCAAACACTTGCATACACACACACACGCATACCTGCCAGCGTGTCTGTGCGTGTCCGTTGTCTACCATGTGCTTATTGTGAATGAAATGCCAATTGCTGTGTTTGTGTTTGTGTGTGTGTTTATGGTATGTCCCTAAGTGAGGATCAGGGTTTACTTATACTTATCGATAAATGGGTCAAGTGCGTGGTGTTATAAACACAGACACACAACTATATTCGCATTAGCACCTCAATGCGTTTATGTAGGTGCATGTTTCATCATGTATGTATATATTTTCTTAGTTAAGGTCAACAGATTGTTTCAATGCCAGAAAAATTTCACCAACTTTTGCAACGAAGCCCTTTCACCTACTCACATACAAACGAGCGCATGCACACACGCCCATATAAAGGCAGGCAGACAAGCAAGCAATGTTGCTAGAAGTAAATCGAAATGTGGTCAAATATATAAAAAATTCTCTAGGTGCAGTTAAAAAACCTGAATGTATGGAGTTTTCGGCGTTAAACAAGCAAGAAAGAAAAAAGTTTAGCTGGCATTACTGCTCAATTGGCAGGAGTGCATACATACATATATGCAGCAAATAAGCAGCCTTGCTACTCTCTCCTCTCTCTATCTTCCGAATTTAAGTTTCATTTTGCCGCCAATTGATTAAACAACAGTTGTATTTTTGCCATTATCAAGTTGATGTTGTATTTGTTGTTGTAGTTGCTGTTGTTGCCGGGGCTTCTGTGTATTTCTGTTTTTTCTGTTGTTTCTGTTTCTTGCTGCCTCTGTCCTCCTGCACTACTTCTTGGTCTATATCTTATCTAACCTTCGTGTCTACGATAGTAAACAACAGTTCAAATTCTTCTTGGGTCTTCGCTTGTCATCTGTCATTCAGGCGGGACTTAACTTGACTTGGGCTGGTTCTTCTCTTTAGTTCTTGCTTTGCTCTTCTCTCTTCGCTCTGATGCAAGATACATTTCCTTCTCGTTTGTTTCTCTTTCGTCGCTCTCTTTCGATCGGTGGCAGATTTCGAATTTGGTTTTGTCAGTTGCCGATGAACATTGAAGCTGTCGCGTCAGCAGAAAAGGTAAAAGGTTTGCACAGTTTTGAATTGTTTGTTAGAAATTCTCAAAAAAAAGAATACAAAACAAAGACGCGGACGCCTCAGTCGACGTCAACCGGTTTAAGTGTTTTTTCGAATCTTACCTCTGCTCGTTAGCTTCGTCTACAGTGCGTAGCGGGAATATTGAGTACAGTGTCTGTGTGTGTGTGTAGTGTGCTTATTATTTTTGACAGGCCAGTGAGAATATTCCCCTCATTTATTTGTACTTTTTTTTTAAATTGCTTTACATACAATGTTTTTTTTGGTTCTTTTCTTTTCACATATATTCTTTGCAAAATTTACGCACGCCCACTTGTTGTCAGTGTAGTCGCCGTCCCCACCCCCATTTCGATTCATCGAGGGCATCATGAAGCCGATTAAGAGCAACATTAACAGTGGCGGCGAGAATAGTGCGTCCACAATGCGTCGCAGGCCCATACGTAAGCTATTTATATTATTTGCAATTATTTTGTTGTTTTGTTTTCTTTATCCCTCCTTTATTTATAGTAACTCATGTATTTAGTTGTAGCTTGAGATGTATATATTTAGTATGTGCTTGCATTTTATTTAATTCTTGCATTTAATTCGCTTTAGCTTATCGCATGCTATTTAAAACATAACGCATGCTACTCAATTACCTATTTTACAACTCTGTATATATAAAGCTATAAAATTATTACGATATTTTATTGAATTTTAAAAAATTAGAATTATTGTCTACACTACTAAGATATTGAAATAAATCATAGAAAAGAAAGAAGAGAACAGCAGATAAAGATATGAAATATCACTTCTATTACTTTGATAATATATGTTATTTATTACAATTTTTTGTTTATTATTATTATTGAGGTAGCTATCAAATCCTTGAACTCTGCGTGCACATATGCACTTAAACTGCTGCCCATCAATGTGGGATAACATTCATCTGTTGTTGTTACTCTTGTTGTGATTGTTGCTGCGAGTTGTGTGTTTACAAACATTGAAACCCGCGCGACCCTCCAGTCATTGCCATCATGGGTTGGAAGCAGCGCATAACGGGGCACGTTGCCGGCTTTGTGATGCATATTCGTGCATATTCGTGTGCGAGCGATTGTGTCCGTTGGAGTGCTCTTGTTAGCTGCGTCATAACTGCGAATGATTCAAGTGCATAACGAGGCGTCGTTCACTGCATTCACTGCAATTCACTACTGCCTTCTCTTTCGCACGCACGCCCCCTCGCTCTGTCAAGGGCCTGCACGCGCTCATCGTCGATCGTCGCACGCATATGAAATGATAGGGGAAACGCTTTCGATCGAACGATCGTTGTTTCTTTAAGGTGACGATTTGTGACGTCAATGTCACACGAATTATACATACTATATGTATGTCGTATGTTTAAAGATCTCGGGTTGTGAAAAGGCTAATTTCACACTGGTCAAGGTAGTGTCAGACACGCCTGATCACGTGTTCGGTTATCCGATAAATCCTTGATAAACAAGCAAAACTGTTTTAAATTGAAGAAATATTTGCGTAATTTGAAGTGCACTGACAAAGAATGGCTCAGCGTGAATAAGGTCTGTGTCTGATTCGATTCGAGTGTGTTATTGATTCGCCTTAAGGTATTTTTAGATAAGAACGTGTTCGTTTGCAAAACAGATGATTTGCAGTTGATCTTGAATTTGCTGTTTTATCAGCTGTTTTTGCGTTTTTTTTTTTTTTGCGGACCAGTTGACATTTAAAGCGAGCACTTTGGCCATTGTCGCTCAGCTGTTTAAAGTTTACACTGAAAGAAATGCTTTGTAGAAAATACGTAATAATATTAGATGACCGTTTATTAACGTAGAATCACAACGGTAAACAAAAAAAAAAAACATAATTAAACCGACAACAAATACTTGGCCCACAATACAAATCCCAATTTGAATCGTTCTTTATCGGTTGTAAATCTCTATTTTGAACTTCTTGCCAAACCTTATCTGTACAAGTGAAAAAGTCGATATATATGGCAAATAATACATGAGTATTGATGATCCTGCACTGGAAAGTATTCGACTAATCTCGTTAGGTAACTATAGGATATAAGAGCAAATTTGAGATACATTTGAAATTTCTCAAGCCAATTTAGTATGCTGTTTTTTTCGGTGTATGCGCATTCGTTATGCCGTAAGACACAGTAGTTTTAGAAAATAAAGAGAGAGCGAGAGTGTTGTATGGAGTGTGCGTGTGTTCGTGCAGGTGTATAACAGTAATAGATCAAACAATAGCTGGCCAACAACATTGAAAATATCTTTTAGAGTCGTCTGTAGTAGTAGCAGCAGCAGCGGCGCAGTCGCCAGAGACTTAGTCAACAAATTAGCGCAGATAGCGCCACATATACAAGCGGATGAAGTAACTTGTTGGATGCTGCTCAAGTTGCTGCTGAAATGCCGTAACGCCGCTCTGGACAAGTTCAGTATCAGAAAAAAAATAAGTGAACAGTCCCTCTCGGATGTGCCATGGAAAAGCTACTAAGATTGGGACGGGGTCGAGGTCGCAGGCTTGACAGCAATTGCGACTATTTCCCACTCCCGAACTGTGATGATAATGATAGCAGTGGCGTTGAGGAGGATGAGAAGGAAGAGGGGGAAGAAGGTACGTTGTGAGATCGTATTGTAAGTGATACACTCTAAGAAATACGTTAGCGATTCATCAATCAACAATTGTTGTTTGTGTGTATCCCTTAAATTCTGATACGTTATAAGAATTTGTACCTTGTATTGTCTTCTTTGTAATATAAAGCCCTACTGCTACTCCACTATATTTCCCTCGATAGTTCTCGACATAAACACTCTCGCTTTTTGATATAATAGAGATAGTTTGTTAACAAACAAAGATAAGCTCTCTCTCTCACTCGGGGCGCAATAACCTTGAAGTTGTCCAAACTGAAGAGATACCTATATGATTCATTATTATCATCGTATGCAACATTCCTCTATTACACGCTGTGATAAACGTTATGAGTACGTGAAGAGACCTGTGGGTATAATAAAAAAAGAAAACCAAGTAAGATAAACTATCTTCTTCGCTGTAGCAAAGCTTGCATACCGTTGCGTATCGTTCGTATAGGAGGTTATACGGCCAAATATTATAAAGAATAGATAAGATTCTTAAATATACATTTGCCATAAACAAATGTATATGCATTTTTGGGAATCCTGATCGATAAAGATAACATTAAATGCGTACTATATCCTACATACGTGTATGTAAATATTGGAATCTTGTGACAATACATCCACCAACCCACATCGCCATATGTTAGAGACTTGTGCAACTCATTCATAATTACAACCCATTGTGTTCTGTAATCAACGCATAATTTGCAATAAAAAATATAGATGCTATAAATGTAGATAAAAATATTCCTATTAACACATTTAGTGTGCAGTAATCTTGTTTGCTTTAGTCATTTTAATATTTCTCTACTATATCTGTTTGGTTATACATATACATTATCGTTCAGGTTCAGTACAATTTTGATTTTATTGGATTGGGAAGCAAGTTCCTTCGGTTTATTTTTGTTGGCATGGTCGTTTTCTGCTCTACAAAACTATCTTATTGGGATCTTAAAATGATATATGTTTCTGAGTCCTCTAAACTAAAGTCTATAAATAAGAACTACACTGATAAAGTTTGGTAATACCATATTATATCATAATATCATACATTATGTATGTTTTACCTCAAACACATTGCAATACTACATTGTATTGGCATAATCAAATGGGATATTACGTGATATTAAATTGCATTTTTTAGATGAGAATAGCCTTGGACGACTGGGGGAATCTGCTAATCACACATTGTGTATAATAATCTTTGAGTCTAGTACATGAATTAGCGTTTTTGTTGGGTGAACCCAATAACCCAACTCATTGCAAGTAACGTCGTCACTTGATTATCAGATGATATCCGTAAATGCTGTTAACCAAACGAGTTTTGTAATAATTTGAAAATGACTTTTGGTGCCCCTAATATACTCGAGATCCCCCTACCCCATCGAATGTATAAAGACATCAAGAGGGTACGACACGTGTAAACAAATTGATGTTCATGTGAATAAAACATATTTCAAAAGGGGTTTGTATTCTGCGATGATTATCCTATCGAATGGAGCGATTAGATTAGCTATATATATATTATACATATGTGTATATATTAATGGTGTATGCAATGTGAAAAAATCGGTTATATTTAAATTTTTGAGCATTGAAAAGCCAGGGTATGATAAAAACGAAATAAACATGTGATGTCACACATATATCATTAATTTGTATTTTTCAGGCGCTGCCAAAATTTGCACGCATACAAATTAATGCATACTTTTGCGCTTACTCGATATATTCTTAGCAGTGCCCCGCCCTGGCGCCCCTTGACATTTTATAAAACGGTTGCATCCTCTTAAGTAAGCAGTAAACTGCTTGGACTGCTTGCACTAAAGTGCATTACCAGGATACGATACTATGGTTGTGTCGAATTTGACTATTATTTTTAAGAAGATATTGTTGGATAGCTTTAAAATATATATCCCTAAAAGGCAATTAATTAAAAAAAAGATAGTTATAAGAAATAGATGAAAAAAGATAGCTCGATTTAACCGTTTTACCGATAGTAATATGCCTCCTACAGAGTATACTAGAAATGGTTAATCTGTTTTCCGTGTTTTGACATTCTAAAGTTTATCTAACGCTTTTATTCTATTTTCGCGAATTTTGTCATTAAGCTATTTCGTCTAAACTTAATTTACTGCTGATTCTCGTTGTTTTTGTAGACATTTCGGGTAAATTGGATATCTTTACTGCGTATACCTACTACATATAGCAGACCGTGGGCCGCCTTGAATTATTTTGCGTCGAAATCTTAAGTTATCAGGTGACGAAACCGTCGCCGCAGTTGTTGAGGTTGACGACAGTCATCGACAGCAACCTGTAGTGGGTGCATTGTAAAGTAATTCACTTCACCTGATGTTGTTTAAAACCATTTTCCTTGAATTTCTCTTCATTGACTGAGTCCCAACTGTCCCCTGCTCCGGCCACAACTTATGATCGCTGATTACGGCATGCTGATAAGCGCTTTAGAGCCAGTCTAGAATATTTAGCTTATTCCGTCATTTGTGACAGTTGATAGAACTTCCGCGGAAGACCTAATTGAGACGCAATTGTGTAAAAGTTGTTGTTTGAGATCATAAATACTTGAAGCCCTGACGCTGCTTTGGATAACAAAACCATCTATACACCGTTCTTATCATTGCCGTCAATCAACAATTTCTATTTGGCTGATAGACGCAATTTCTTGAATTACGACTCATTTCGTCTTTTGCCAATTAATCAATATGGTTTAATGTTGTTTTCCATTTCGCTACTACTATTAATACTACTACTTCTAGTTAGATATGTCAGATATCTTTTCACCGCTGACGGCATTACTTTATTTGATTCCACGATTACGCCGTAGACGGCGATCGAATTTCCCGTTGCCCTAGGTCTTTATGACCGAGTTTCTAACTCGTTGTATGCCAATATATTCAATGGTTTGCGATTACTATCAACGTGGAAAGACCGCTATAATATATAGTAGTATCAAATGCATTTAATTGAATTTATCTCAGTATACAATTTAGATGAGTTTACCCTACTACAAATCTTCCACCAGATAGTTCTCTCTGTTCCACTAGGTTTTTATACCTTTTGTATATTACCTATTATTATCCAAATTAGTAGCTAACATAATATGCAAATCGATTGTAATAAAACTAACTTCAAATTTAAACTAATTCTACAATGATTTAATGTAAGCGGTAATCAGTTTGTGTACGTGTTAACACTGTGGGAATTATTGTTGTATGACTTGTTGTTGTTGTTGTAATCTAATTGTGTATGGGTTCCGTATTATATTTGCTTGCCCGAATTGAAGGTTTGCCGGCAAGGCTGTTGTCAAATGACAGTGGTGAAAAGCAGAGGCTAGTTTACTTCAATTTACCATGCAAGTGGAACATGTTTATATACCTTAAAACCTCCGATTTAAAGTAATTCGTATAAACCTTGCTTTAAATCACTCTCGTTCAAGTAGGAATATGCCTCAAGATATTGTTTATAAGAAAGTAACAGTTTATATTCGATTAAACAACACAAAATCTACTCATTTTGACCACTGTACGCAGTTGTCAAACAAAGCAGAAGCCTCGAGGCGGCGCTATCGTATCGTAGGCCCAACATTAAGTTACCAAACTCGAATTGTATGTGCATCACGAGTACGTATCTGTATCTGTATCTGTCTCTGTCTCTGTATCCGTATCCGTATCTGTATCTGTGCGCTGGTATATCCATCTATCTGGGTTGGCGTTTCACATACTAATTAAGGCAAATGACGCGTGTCAATTGCCGTTGGGCTTTACGATTATGTGCGAGTACAAACGTACGTCGGGTACAATATGATTATTAACTGGTTTATAAACAAATCATTGCAGTAATACTGCATGTAAGACTTGAGATACCCTGCACGGCAATTGACTTTTATCTTGTTATGAAAGGATCTACACATTAAATGTGAATATACTATATATCATTAGTAATGGGTTACAATTTGAAACGTGAATAAAAACAGAGATTTGAGGCGTACTCGGGGGCTGATGGGGTATAGAAAATTAATAAACACCTGAAAGTACCTGACGACGACACGCTATCAATGCGATAAGAATAGCGCGAGCTGATTGTTGGCTTTTCCAGAAGCTGAAAAGAGATGACGTCGTGAGTAAACTGAAACTAGGCACCCTATAAGGGGTCTTTGATTAATTTTCGTTCTTCCCGCTACTGTCGATAAGATTTCCCCGTAAATCATCGCACAAAAGTATTGACCATGAACATGTGTACATTTCTGCGTATCTGTCATCTACATCATATCACGTTGAGAATTTCGCACAATTGAATTGGCAAGAAAAACTAGAAAAAGACTATTTGACTCGACTTGGAGATACCCTATAATAAAGACAAACTGTAAAGGAAAAACTGGAACTAAACTGACGCAGAACAAATTCAATATTGATATGATATTAATAATATATCTGTTTAAAACTCTAAAAAGGAGCTTCGTTTATCATTGTAGAAGCACTCTAGATTCCCTATATGCCCAAAACAATGGGCAGTCGTTGATCAGATATATTCATTACGAATGCTACGTGAGACCTGATAAGCCTCTATAGTTATATACATATAAATATATATAATATATGTAACGGACGCAGCTGTGGCCTTTTCCAACATTGGTCTGGTGTTAACACTTGAGTAGTGCCTCGAACAAGGGTTTCGGCACTTCATACTATATACACTTTGTGATTATAATATCTTTATCTGTTGTATCTCAAGTGACTTGGCAAATTGATTGGACCGCAAAAAAAAAAAATAAAATGAAAAATTAAGTATTGAAAATTGCACAAAGTGATGACAAAATCGACTGTGAACCTGGCGTACCCTTTTGCGTCAGCATCGCACTCAAGTTTTGGATTTATCTGGCGACCTATAGCATAATACTCAAGTCGAATAACAACAAAACATTGATAACCATTATCGTAAATTTATTTTCAGTTTTCACAAAATCTGTTTACTTTATTTGTTTGTTCCAATATATAGCACGGATTGGTGGCCGAGCTTTATTTAGACACCTGAGCAATAATGTTGACAGTCTTAAAACTGTGCTATGCATGATAATCACGTTTATAGCACTTGGCTAACGCCTGATATGGTAAAACAATGAGAATATCATATGGTACACCCTGTCGCAACAGTAAACCTCTTACGACCATCATTAGTTCTTAAACGATCTCTCATTTGTAGTCCTCTAAAAGGGTAATATATCTGTGCTTGCCTAGACTTTCATTTCTATAAGTGTATATAAGATCGAAAAGGTTTGCAACTACTTAGAGTCTGGACCGATGTTTGGTTCGATATATGTGAGAACTATTTCAATCGATTTCTAGTATAAATACCTCAGAGACATCTGTTAAATGCTGCATTTATTACTTATATATTTATGTATTCAGCGTAATACAATAGAATGTAACCTTTTTCTTAGAGAATTTTTCAAGATTTCTTGCGGGGTATGTGGAAAGGAGCAGGAAAAACATTGGACAAGTTATAGTGCCCATTGCATAAGAAGAAATCAACCTGACAGTTATTATCGACTGCTCAAGGGGATACTCATCTGTGGCTTCAATCGAGAATTTCCCGCAAAACTCAAGTGTTTATACTACATATAGTAGTGTCTACAGCGGACTATGACGTAAGAGCTAATGTCACATGTGAGTGAAGATAGATATTTGGGAATACGAATACGAATACAACACTTAGGTTTTTAAATATGTACATCTAGTATAACTACGGACGGTCGTCCATGAGTTTCCCCGACTAACCGATTAGATTGTCAATAGAAAGTGACAGGCGCGACGTTGATTGCCACTTCAAATTGAGTGGAAGGGGCGTTAAATGTAAGTTGTTATTGTTATTGTTGTTGTAGGTGTGGGCTGCCCGATGATCCTGGGTACGAAAGATCCCCTCCCCTCTTCCAAAAACATACATTATTAAATACTAAAAAGTTTCCCAAAACCCAATTAAGTACATTACATGTGTCTAATTGCCTTGAGATGAGGTGCTGAGGGTGAAGATTGGAGGAGGCTAGCGTTGTAATAATTCATGTAGCAATTGCACCTGCTTATTTTCGATAGCGTGCACATGTGGCTCGACTGACTATATAGAGGAAGCGGGTCTCGCACTTGCCCATATATAAATTGAGCCGTTTGCTGCCGCAGTTGCAAGTTCAAGTTGAAGGTTACGATCTCTGGTCGCTTCGGTCGTGCGCGCTAAGCGCTTCCTAGGCGAGAAGGAAGGGGATTGTCTGATGGGCCGACTGGGTCCGATGTGCATGTTGGCATTTGCATTGTGAGCCCCCGCGCGAGCCGACAATAAAAACATTGCAATTGATCGTGGATCAAAGCGTCGGGCGGTTGATTGACCATTATTCAACAATTTGATTGAACGCTTTCGCCAGCTTCCCCTTAGCTTTGGCCCCTCTCCTGGTATAGGTTTGTCAATTATCTGTCGATAAACAAATACCGACTAAATGCAATACAATTCGTTCAAGTTACTCACTTAAAAGTCACCGTCGTCGTCCACTTCAACACGTACAGAAAATCTACGTGTAAGTCCCCGCCCCAGGGGCTTCGAATACCCCCTTAAACACACACACACACACACCACCCATACCACCCATAAACGCATGGATCGGGGGATAAACAACGAGTCACATCAGTTCGATTGATAAGCCTCAAGTTTCTTTTGTGCATTTCCCCACTGACATTGCCTTTGTGTCATTTGTTGTTCCTCTGGGCCCAGTTTATAGGGAAGATCTCGTATTGTGTTATCTACGGCATAAAAAGTCCCCTCGTCGGGTTATATACGCTATAGACATTATTGTGATTGCCCAGGTCTCTCAACCATAGATAGCATTTCCTAAAAAAAGCGAGTCTGACTCATAAATCACCCATGTGCTATTCTAATATGGGCGTACGCATCACGAAACCTTAAAGTTCCAAACGTTTTTCATTTGAAATTTGTCAGGCAACTTATCGCAACGTCATCTGGCAAGTAACATGCGAGTACTTCAGATAGAAAGTTGGTAAACAAGCTCAACAATCATAATCTGGTACGCATCATAATATTCTTTTTGTCCTCGCTGACTAACTGATGCCAGATATTGAAAACGTGAGATGATAAAGGTTCAGCTGAGGGTGGCTTGTACATATTGATGTTATTCCATTTGAAGAAAGATCTTTTATAATTATATTATTTCACATTCCCTGTAGATTATCTTTAATATAAATATCTTTAATTTGCCGAAAATAATAATAACTCAATGATCTATCAATCACAATAACAATTACAGTCGTAGATCTGGTTTTTATACCCAATACTCATGGCGTTGTAAGGTATTATAATTTTGTACCTACCGAAAATGTTTGTAGCAGGCAGCATAAGGCATATCTGCATGAAGGATATTTACCATATTCTTGATCAGTGTCCGTATGAACTCATAGATCTCAGCGATTATAAGAGCTAGAGCTACTAAAATTTGTGACAATATGTCTTAATACTGCAAGTAGATACAGTTTGTTTTAGAATTTGGCCACGCTCCCTTCCTCTGCCGTAAATAAAAGTAAAACAAATGTATGACAAATGTTTGTTTTAAAGCTAGAACGTTAATTTTTGGTGTGTGCAATATTTGTCAACATGCTAATGATGGCGGATTTTTGAGATAAATAACATAGAAGTTATTAAGGAAACATATATAGTGAGCAAACGGATGCAGGTTTGGCTGAAGGGTGTACAAAAGTCGAGTACACTCCACTGTATCTTTTGATACTTGTTTCACTCTCAACTGATTGAACTATAAATAACTATATAAGTCGAGTGTATCCGTGCACGAATCGCGTATCCCGAAGTGTTGACATCGATTTTTAATAACATCATCATCATTGATTGGAAATTAGACAGACAATTGTGAATGGTCATCATTCATGTCGAGCTGTGTTGATCTTATTGATCACCCATTGTTGGTCCTCTGCTATTCGTGGCTATTCTATATAAAATTTCGCCAAGTGACGATTCGCCAAGACACTCACACACCCCCTAAAGACTAGTCTTGTTAAGCAATTAACATTCGAATCGAAATCAAATGAATGAAACAACAAACTCTTCAGTCACACAACATCCTGCATCGATCAGTCGATCGATCGTTTCATTCTTTTGCTCACTTCACGTGGGGCTTAAGTAAGCAAAGAGAAGAAAATGAAGAAGAAGAAGAAGCTAAAAAAAATCGTAAAATCTAAAAAATTTACTCACTTATTAATTAAAGCCGCGGGGCTTACAATGCGTAAGCGAGATGGCTAGAGAAATGGTCAATCATTAGTGTTTACACACAGAAACATACACACCCACACATGCATATCCACACACTAACACACACACACACATGGTGTGTGTATCAATTATCCGGATGCGAGCAAACCAGTTTTGTCCAAAATTCATTTTTTTTCTTTTAATTATTTCGCTTTTTTTTTTTTTTTTTTTGGCAACGAACATGTCGATTTTTGTCGACTCTTGTCGATTGCTGTGATCATTGTATACTTTTGTTAGCCCACCCTCTCTTCCCCCAACCTACTGCCCCTCGATCGTTGCTCTATGTTGTGTGTAACAATATGGCAAATCCAATTGCTGGGGGCAGAGAGTGTGTCGCGCAGTTGTAGTGCGTCATTTTGACCCAAAATCTAAAATGCTTTCCGTGTTTTCTCGCTTACTTTCTGGGGGATCAGATCTGTGGATTTATGTATGCAATAACATTACTTTAGACAGGGAATCGGGCATACGATATGTGTACAGAGAGTGTAATGCTTGGATCGTGCCAGGGCCGATTCACGTAACACCAGCAAAGTGTTAATTTGGCCTAAAAATGCCAGTCCTGATAGAGTCGTAAATTAGAGGTTAAAGGGAGGAGGGTGCTCATAACTCTTTGGGTATCACTAATACGCCCCATGTGCTGCCGCACTTCAAATCACATAATATAATGAGTAATGAGCCAACTAACTGTCAAAACTGATGATTGTCAAAGTGACGAACCGTCAAGCCGAGCCGATGTTGCGTTCGTTCCCTCGTTCATGCGTTCGCACGTTCGTTCATTCGTTTCGTTCGTGAGTTCTAACGGTGCGCACGAACCTCGCGAGGCGTCAACGTCGCTGTCGCAGTCGCTGTCAACGTTTCGACGTCGACTGCGTTTTCATTCATTGATCTTGTCGTGTAAAGGTGTTTTTGGATTCGGCTATCGCAATATGAACTTGATTTCTATTGATAGGCCACATTGTGGCATTATCGCCGGAGGCAGCACTTCGGCTGCTCTCTTGGCCAGCTTATCAACAGCCAATGCCGTCGTTGGCGTCTGCGTAGCCTAAGTGCCGGGAGGCTCGCAGTTTCAGCCAGCTGCGACGTTGACAGAGTCGCAAGTTTTGTCTCTGTTGCTTGGCTTTATTGATTCGACCAGATCGCGACGCTGCTGTCCCCAGCAGCACCACCACCAGCAGCAGCAGCTCAGTCTCTGCCGCTGTCACAGTCGACGTCGCAGCGTAGCTAAATGAAACGCTTTGACGCGTTATAATAACAAGTGTTTGCCGTCTTTGGACATTCAGTGTACGATATCCCGGCGTACGGTGCGGACGACGACGCCAAAAAAAAGAAGAGTGTGTGTGTGAAAGACACACACAGAGAGAGAGAGAGAGAGAGAGAGAGAGAGAGAGCGCGTGTGAGCGAACAAGCGCGCAATACACTAAAAAAACGAAAATATATACAAAAAAAATAAACAAAACAAAAATCGAAAATTTAATAAAATTACAGTACATACGGCTCGGCGAACCCTTTTGTCCTAAATAAATTTGTGTTTTTTGTTGTTTTTGTTTGTGCCAAAAAAAAAAAAAAAAACAAAAGATTAAAATTAAAAGACAAATACAAGTTATTAAATAGGAAAATTCTAAAAGAAAACAAATTTCCTCAAGTGTAATTGATAAAAAGGAAGAGAAACACGTGCAAACAACAAAAAAAAATTTGAACTGAGTGTCAGTGTAAAATTCTGAAGTTATCGGAAAGTAAGCTATGCAAAAATAATAAAAATAAAAAAAAAAAAATAATAATAATTCAGGCATGCGGAAATCAATGGAAATTAGCAAAGAACATTTAAAAATTGGCAGAGTTGCATTCGTAATTACCTTATTATTATTAATATAACTTTAGCATGAGGCACATTCGAAATTTATTTCTGGATGCATTAATTGCATTATAAAACCCTCATTCTATTTATTTATCTGCCACAATTAGTTTGTTTTTTTTTTTTTATTTTTCGTCGTAGTGCCAGATTGGCCTTGTCTCGAGTAGTCAAGGAGTTTAGCAACAATCGAGAGCATTTTTTCTTTCTACTTCATATTCTTTTGCTATCGTTAATCGTTTTGAAACGACAATGAATTATTTATGGGGCTGCGCGACATTCGATTTACTTCGATTCCCAACAATTCTAACAGAGATTCTAGAGTTATTTAAGATTTCACTCGGTAGTGGTACTGCTGAAGGCCCCACTACAGATGCAGTTTTAACTGCCTTTAGCATTGCAATGTGAACTTGTGAAGTACTTAACAAAAAATCCAGAAGTTCTATAATTGGAAGTAAAAAACTGTTTGAAATTATGATAAAAATAAAAAGAAAAGAAAACAAAAAGTGAATTGGAAAACAAATGACCGCAGTCGTTTCGCATGCAACAAAAATATAAATACAATGAGAAACATGCTGAAACAATAATATAACTGACCCCTCCACCGCCCTGCTACCCACCCTCGGCAGCATAACGAACAAATACAGTTTAGTTAAGTTCAGTTCGGTTTTGTTGTTAGTTTACTTGGGACTTCAATTAACATTTACGTAGGTTGTTGAATACAAAATTTCAAGCTTGCAACCTTAGGATTCGCAACACTCCCCGCCCTCCCGCTCCGCCGTTTCTTGTTGAGAGATCGAAACGCACTCAAAAAAAGTCAAACTCGAACTCAAACTCACGAAACCGAACGAAAGGCGGCGAAGCAACAATCGAAAAATACCACAAAGCTTTTAATTAATGCATAGTTAATACTAATTTGCCCAAGAAATAAATTGAAAAGACAAAAAAAAAACAACAACAACAAACTAAATACAATACAAACTTATAAAAAATAATTATTAATTTATGTTGTTGGCATTTCGTTTTCACGGCCAAATTGCATTTGAGCCGCCACCGGCACGAACCAAACCGAATCGAGCCGAGCTAAAGCCGAATAGTTTGCCTTACATATATTTCTATAATATCGTATGCATAACCATAATCGCTGGATCGTTGGGGTCGCCAAAGTCAAAGCGGCGTCTGCATTGTTTTTTGTTTCTATTTTTTTTGCTTTTTATATTGTTATTATTGTTTTAACTGTCATTGCCGCCTCGCCAGTTAATTAGCCAAGTTCTTTGGACAATTTCAATGGCTTGGCCGGTCAGCTTTGCGTTTTGGCCCTGCCTTTCTGTTTTTGTTGTGAAGTTGTGGTGGCTTGTGGACTGTGCCAATCTTGGTACTAGCTGCAATTATGATCTTTGCTCGCCAAATTCTGGCTTCGAGTGACATTTGTAAATTAGTGACACTCAATGTACTGTTTTCTCCGTCTCCCCCCGAACCACAGCAACAACAAAAACGTCAGCTGTTTACTTTGTGTGCAATTTCTCATTATTAGATTTTCTTTGTTAAACTACGCCTCTGCGTGTTGCTAATGAGACGGGCCCCGCTCTGTCATCTGCCAGACCTATTTAAGGTATTCGGCATCTAAAATCTCTCCCTCGTTGCTCGTTGCGTTCTTACTGCACTTGACTGAGATACATTCGGGAGGGGGAACATCTTAAACGCTTAGATTCATCATATATTGTTGGGAGTAGAAGGGTTAAACAACAGTGTGCTAACAGAAGGTTGTTGCTCCGACCCGCAAAGTATATATATTCTTGATCAGTGTCAAAAGCCGAGCTGATTTAGCTATATCTGTCTGTATGAACACCTACATCTCGTAGATTATGAGAACTAAAGCTACCAAATTTGATGACAATATTTCTAATTATTGTACTTAGATAAAGTTTGTTTGGCCACGCCCTCTACCGCCACCCGTAAATTGATAAAAACTAATTGCATGCTTAATTTTAAAGCTAGAGCGTTCATCTGAATTTGGTTGCAAGATTTTCAAGAGATTTATTTAGCTAGCGATCTGGTGAGTCTTTGTGTATTGGGTATATCACAGTCGAGCACACCCGTCTGTAGATTTCTTACTGGTTGGTTATGCTCTCAACAATGAGTAAAAAGAAACAGAGTTTCAGGGGGACAACAATCAATATGGCCTTATTTTTTGCCAATTGTTGAACATAAGAAAATAAACATATTTAATATTCGATTGTATATTTAGGAAAGTTATTCTATTAGTAATGTCAATAAATCCGTTTATTGCACAAATGAACTTTCTTCTGTTAATTAACTTTATTATTTGACTTTAATCTGGTTGAATCATGAAATAGATCCACTAGTAGATCGGATATCAATTGCAACTCTTAGCAGGAAGTTGTTTATGCCACATATTAGTATGCCACATAGTATTCCCTCTTGATTGATGTCCACATTCTCGTCGCTGGGGGAGAAGAACCTCTTTAAACTCTGGAAAATATGCGTGAATTTTATAATTTATCTGAACGATTTGTGTTCAGAGTCATTTCGGCTGTGTATACAGACAGTTTTGTTTATGTTTTTTGCTCTTGCCCCAAGTTGAATGACATTTGATACAGTTCCAGTTCGGTTTAATCAAATTTCACATATATATTACCATATAATGTATGTGTTATTATATTATATATGACTTACCTGACTCTCGTGTTGCATTCGACGCTTTTTTCAGGCCGATGACGTAGGTAGTTGATGTCAAATTCCAACATCGAGTGTAATTGTTTGTTTTGGGCAATACAATTTAATTATATATGTATGTTTATTTTTTCCACTTTGCCATTTTTCACTTCATTCTGCGCCATTCATTAATATCGTTGCTAGGTTCGCAAATAAAGTTTCAAGCAATATAATAAAATAAAAAAAAAACGAAACAGAGAGAGAAGCCAATGAGAGGAGGATCAGAATGGATCCATCGATTTCACCTGCGTCATCGGACTTCATCGTGACACAACAGAAAGACGACAAGCATTTCGATTGACTCTACGATGACTATATATGTATAAGATATGCAGATGTGTGTATTCTGTATAAATTTACCGAAAACTTGTTGTCAAATAAATTGCAATAAAGTTAAGTAAAATGAAATACGCAAACAGAAGAGACGAAAAATACATCAATTTTCGATAGAAAAAGGCCTTTTGTCTGTGAGGCGTCAAGAATAATATAATGGGCATGAGATATGTTTGCGCATATAAGCATATATGATATGCAAATATATATAGTTTCAATTAGCATATTGCTTTTCAATCCTAATCGCAGTACAGTTGCCAAGTGATACCATTTGTCATCATCGAATTTGGGTGACTTTATTAGGGTTCTCCGTTTACATCGATCTTGAAATGTTACTGAAATTGAAATCGAAATTGAAGTTCATAAAAGCTTTACTTGTTGTTTGACCTCTCTTCAGTGTGCTATGAAACGTTACGTAGCCGACATGAGTTGCACATTGTTGACAATTAACCGATTAAAGGAGCGAAGGGGCGTAGGAGATCGTTGATTGACAAGAATATGCAACAGCTGTGCGCGTAATCCACTTGGATTACTTCACGAGCAGCACGAGTCGAGGTGTATGAGGTGTACGAGGTGTAATAATGCCCATGAATCATGCCTCAATTTAAACTCAAAGTATCTGTTGGGAACATAATGTAATCTATTAAGATAGAAGCACATGTATACATACATACTAATTAAAAAGCTTTTTACGCTTAATGTTCATTGTACGTTTTGTTTTATACCCTAGGTAAAGTGGGGCTCCAAGGAGTGTTTCACATAAATAAAGTAGTCTGGGATAGTTAACACTTTAGATACCCATAAAGTTCTCAATACTGTTGAAATATTAAAATTGCATTTAAGGGCGATTCCCGTTTCAGTTGTTGCATTTTTATAAACTGTTTGATTATATATCTAATCTACACAATACCAATACCATTATCATATATTAAATTCATAAGAAAATTACATTGCTAGAGAGTATCTTCAGTTTGGGCAACACAATCGCACATGTTTAATTTGTGCAATTTAAGATAATTCAAAAACTAAAATCCAAAGTTTCACGAACACATTTCGTTTCGTAAGCCGAGGCAAGACGAGCCGAGACGAACCAAGCTGAGCCGAGTGGAAAGCATGAGGAATGCAAACCAAAGCCTTCAATTAAAAAAAGCCTGGGAACTATACGATCCGTATGCTATCCTCTATGTTCCTATAGATATGCATATGATGAACGTAGTCGACTGCGACGGCGACTTAATCACAATAAATAGGAACAAATAGAAATAAACAGAGACACTGACACATACACACATACACTGAGCTCAGGCACATTTAGCTCACGTTTCGCAAATTAGCGACGACGGTGGGTTTCCTGGGGTTAAGCAAAGGGGGTCCGACAACATCTGCTAAGATGTGTCGGGGAACTTACTGCGAGAGGTAATCCAAAAATGCTGGCCTAACCAAATCCGTGTGCGAGTGAAGAGTGCACCCTGTCAAAGACCTTATTGTGCTTTCGATCTATTTCATTCCATTCTATGTCGGATCTCATAACTTAAGTGTCCCAAGCACGTTTAGAAATAATGACAGTAAACGAAAGAAACTGACAAATCGCTTGTCTTCTTTCCGATCTTTATTTTTGGCTGAAAGACCCGCAAAAATCTCGTTCTCAGTTTTTTTTTTTCGTCCGCAATTGCGATCATTTGTAATCTAATCGAGGCAAGTGTCAAACAGATTTCGAATACCAACTGAATTTCTATTGGTTGTTAAGCGAGCTACGGGTCTTTTATAGCACATATAAATTCACGTGCCGAAAGTGAACACACACACACACATGCATAGACACACAGGCACATGCACAAGCACGCTTAAATAAGTACTATATGTTCATAGCTCATTAAGCTGTAGCTGTGATAAGATCTTAGATCTCTTTTGTGCCTCTTCAGCACAATAAATAAATTTCTCGGCTGTTTTGTGGTGGGTGCCTCGTTAATTATCGAGATGGTAATAGTATTTGATTTAACCGTTCCTTAAAGTGTCTAGCAGAGAAGGTATAAATCAATTGCGAAATATTTTATAGCACACACACAAGTTGAAAACCGATTGGAAAGGTAAGCCGAAGATTGCATACACTATCAGTTAAAGCTTCGGCCAATTGTTTCCAGCGTATCTAAATAATAATAGTTAATTCTTAATAGTATTCAATTGTATCTTAACTTGACCAATTTAGCACTTTAAGTCGAGAGAATAACCTATTTTTTTCAATAAATAAACACGATTTTTGCCTCGATAAAATGATCTTCTGCTGCCATAAAATTACCATGCAAATTGTGTAGATGATCAATTCTGCGAGCACATTTTGCTATATACCAAGTATTCAGTATATAGTATTTAAGTTGAAACTTTCACGAGATCGTTTCAAATATTGTGAACGTTAACGTTACGTGTGACAGTTTTATGTTGGTACTTTCCCAATGCAAGTACGCAATTACTGAGAGTAAACTAACTCAACAAAAACTCATTGCAGGGAAAAATGAAATGTATTTATAGGAAATTGAAAAATAGTTTCTATGACAGCTAATCAATATTGCAATTTGATTTATTTAGCTTGCCTCGAGGCATCTCAATTTTTGAAGCAGAGTTGCAGTAGTTCGACTAGTCCGACCTAAACCTACAGACGGAGCGAAGATCCAACAACGGAACCGGAATCGTTGGAGAACTTTAACGAGTGCGTCAATTGCTTGGATAGCAAGCAGTGAAATTTAATGAATGAATAGATTAGAGACAATAAAATGACAAATTTAGAAAGATTTAACAGATTTCACGAGTTGTGGCAGCAATTAGCGCATTAGTCCATTAGTTGCCGCGACTTATGCGGCCCCTCTAGGCACCCTACACAAGATACAATATGAGATAAATGTGCACATGTGTGTGTTTACTGCATTTGTATGCGTGAGATCGTTTCGTTGGGGCAATTAAAGTCGAAAATAATTACACAATTTGTGGCCCGCGCAAAAAAAAGTTCCGCATTCGAAATCGAATCTAAAGTAAACTGAATTATGCGGCAGATCAATAGCAACACACAATAAACCTAACAACAACAACTGCTACTACTACTACTACTACTACTGGTCACATTTGTTTAATTTAGTCGCTCGTCGTCTGTTTGTCAATTAGCCGCCGATCCGTGAGTTATCCAACAAAAGACCACGCCCCCACCTCTCTGTTCCCCTTTCCACTTCCCCTGCCTTCTTTCCTGGCAATATGTAAAACAGTAAACGCATTATGTGTTTACTACTATCGCGTTCGCTGACTTTGAACTTGAACGTGGCACCGCCATCGTCGTCGCGATCATTAGAGCTGCTCGCCGCGGTCTCTGTGGCATATATGGTATGCATGTACGTAACGCGCAACACAGTGAAAGGTGCAATAACAGTAACAGTAAAACAGTTGAGACGATTATCATCATCAGCAGCAGCAGCTGATACTTGAATTTGGTCCTGTCAGTTTTCGTCGAGGTGACGACGATCTTGGCATTGTCATTATCGGACATTCGCCGCACATATCGATCGATCTGTATGGCCGACAAACACTTGTAACTATCCCAGGGCTGCTCTTCAATTTGCAATCGAAATGATTTAACGATAAACCCACTTCAGCCGATGACATCTTTGACATACACAATCGTAGGGTATATGATAGTCAATGCTAATCAATATCCCTTAGATTCTTTACTTGTGATTTCATTCAGGTTGAAGTAGCAGTTGTAGGTTTTTCCACCGCTCTGTCGGAGAGCGATAAAAAACGCGTTTCGACGTGTTATCGCTAACTTCCTTTGCTTGGGTTGGATTAAGTTGAGGGTCTGTGTGGAAGAGCGCGTGTCTTTGAGGAACTGTTTGTGCTATATATAATCTTAAGTGCATGAAGAAATTTTGTTTTTTGTTCATGTTTACATTTTCCAAGGGGGTTTAATAATCATAGTAATTCCATAGCTCGATTCTGATTAGATTATTGGGAGTGCGAAAGAGAGACGGAGAGTGACAGCAGTTTGTCCTTTGGCTGGGAATATGAATATATATCTTTAACTATGCACATTATTGCCATCTTTCTCTCTCTCTCTCTCTCTCTCTCTCTCTCTCTCTCTCACTATTAATGATTAGAATTATGGGAGTGTGAAAGCGACGGACGGAGAGTGAGAGAAAGCACAGTTTGACTTTCCTAGGAACATGAATATATATCTTTATACTATACACATTATTACCACCTCACTCGCTCTCTCTCTCTCGTTCTCTCCCTCTCTATTAATGATTGGATGGTAGGGAGTGGGAAAAAAGAGTGTAGGAAAGTGAGAGCAAATTGATTTTTCGAGGAATATGAATCTTTACACTATACACAGTGTTTACATCTCTCACTTTCTCGATCTATAAATGATTGGATTGCAAAAAGTGGGAACAAGAGTCGGAGAGTGAGATTGACTTTTCTAGGAATATGAATATATATATATATATCTTAATGCTATAAACAGTATTACCACCTCTCTGTCTCTCTCTATCTCTCTCCTTGACTCTCTCTGTGATGCGTGCATGTGTGTGACCGAGTTTCTGAGCTCACGCCCTGCCCAGTTGAAAGATTTGCTGACCAGCTGACTGGGTGCTATAAATAGCGATCTTTTGTTGTCGCAACAACAATCGATCGCGCGCTCGGCTCGACGCGACTCGACTCGCTCTGGGTCTCCATATCTAATCGCATAACCTGTCAAAAGTCCATAAACTTGAAAACGCCACACGCTCGCTCCACTTGCTGCCAGGCAATAGTCGATGACGATGACGACTTCGTTTTGGGTGGATTTGGAACTGCTTGGGATTAGCTTAACTGCTTTTCGTCGCTTATCGATGGGTCTCTCTGTCTCCCAGTATCTCTCTCTCTCTCTCTCTCTCTCTCTCTCTCTCTCTATTCTCTCTCTTTCTCATACTCTGTCTGTCTCGCTTGCTGCAGCTGCAGGTTTTCCACAGGTTTAGCACAATTTCGGATGTCCAAAAAAACTGGTTACTTTTCGATGCACCGTCGAATGTTTTGTTTATAATATTTTTTTTTCTTTTCTGTTTCTGTTGTTGTTGTTGTGGTTTAATGCAAATGCAAAATGCGTGGGACGACGCAAACCCGCTTTGAAACTGGTCTGCAATAGGCAAAAAGTTTGAGGAGAAAGAAAAGTGTACAAAACATGAAATGATATGAGAGATACTCAGAGATATGTTAAATGTTTACGAGGCGACTGTCTATAGAGGCGGAAGTGCAGGATATGTGTGTTCGTTCGGGCAGGTCAGGCACAAAAGTATTGCCATTATAATGTGTAATTTATATAGAGGTATTTTCCCATTGATTTCCGAATGTACATAACATATACCATATACAATACAATTTCATTTACAATATATATACAAAGCATATATACTTGAATTGAGAGTTGGAAAAATGTGTGACACACGTGTTATATTGTTGCTTACAGCCATATCAACGGTCCGGTGACTAAAGCTCTGTTCCCCCTCTCTGCTCCCCCCAAAATAACTCAACTCAAAACCGCCACAAACCCCCACCCGCCTCGAAGACCACGCACACGACGCACAACAACTACGAACTGTACACACAGGACATACTGTCATTACACACACACTCAACACACGCAAACACACACACACACACACAAACACCCCAACACAGACCCAAAAACAATGTAAAACAGAAATATTTATTTCTTTTCAATAACACTTTCTATTCGATTTGTATTCTTCGCACACAATTCCCCGACGAACCCCGACCTCGACACACCAAACACACACTGTCTCATTTTCATCTAACTTATTGATATATTAATACTACCACAACTACTGTTATTAGAATTATTATTATTATTAATATATTGTCTAAAGCAAAGAAGTCAATCAATTGTGTGATATTTCGATTTTCGATTCTGTTCAGTGATAGTTCCCATTAAGAGAACCACCCCCTCCCCTAGCAAAAGGCGACTTTTGCCCCAAGCAAATATGCCAAAACGTTAGCGCAGCATAAATAAAAAACAAAAAATAAAAACTAAAGCAAAAAAAAAAATATATATATATATAAAAAAAAACAAAATAAGAAAATAGTGAAAACCCTTAGGAAACTCCCTTTAATAATTGTACGCATAGTGTAAAGCCTAGTTTGCAGCTTATCGATAGCTCGATAACATATCGACAGCTCGATAACAAATCGATAGTTCGACAAAAATCGAGTTACTGTTTTAATTGCGAGCTTAGCTTCGATTTCATAGTTAACTTAATGAGTTTGCATTGTGCCACTGAGAATACTCACACAGACACTTAAACGTGCACACACACACATACCCACAGACCCACTAAGTCCGACACAGACCAACAAATGCAAAAATGTCACTACCACACGAACAGACGCAGCAGCAGCAACACAATCGGAACACAGACGCAACACACAGCAGCAGCAACAGCGACAACATTAGCAATAACGGTCAGACCCCGTCACATCCACAACCACGCCCACCCAGTCCATCCATACCCCCCAATGAGCTAAAGCAGCGCCAGCGGGCTGCGATATCGCCGCTGAGCGTGCGAAGACTTTCCTCGTATGCCGCACACAATGAGGCCGCCGATATTGGGCCTGATGATGGGGTACTACCACCGCCACCACCCCCTGCCTCCACAACCATCAATATAAATACGATCAATAACAACAACAATAACACCAACAACAACAACAACAACAACAACAACACATCACCAACGTCCTCATCATATGCCACGCCACCAACATACCAACAACAATTGTCAACAATGACCACAACAACGCCGCTAGATGTGGCCATGGATGATAAATACAAGTTATTTACCATCTACAATGGAAACGGTGAGTGCGCCGAAAAGTGCGACAAGTGAGCAGCAGCAACAGTTGCAGAAGCAGTAGCAGCATCATCAGCAGCCGCAGCAGCATTACGATTCTTCCAGATCAACTTAGATGAACTAATTTGCTACTGCTTTGATTGATCTGAGTGCTGTAAACTGTTGCCCGCGGTTGCTTTCTTTTTCTACTCGCTCTTACACACACTCTTTACTTACATCTCACCCTCTCTTTCTATCTATCTATCTATCTAACTATCTTTGTCTTTCCTTCTCGTTTAACTATCCTATTGTTTGCCTCTACCTCTCTGTCCTTAAGCCAGCATATGTAACTGTTTATTCATAAGACTATTATTTATTATGTATATCTTTATTCCTTAAATCTTGAACAACACATGATAATCGTACATACATCATCAACAACTTGACAAATCAATTTTGGCAGATCAATTGGAGATTCAACTGTGCTATATCGAAATGTTCACTAAATTTGTAATACTCTTTTGAATACCCTCACGAATGTTCGTTCTAGTTATAAAATTCCGCTTACAATTCGTTTTTTTTTTTCAATTAATACGGGCGGAAGAAGGCGTGGCCAATTTCTAAAACATGCTCTAGTTACGTGCAATATTAAGATATATTCTTATAAAATATGGTACTCCTAACTCCTATAGTATCTGAGATTGACGTGTTCATACAAACAGAAATAGCTAAACCGACCTAGCTTGTGATACTGGTCAAGAATATATATACCTTTTTTTCGACACACAATTATTATACCCTTCTACCCTATTGTAAATTAAACTAATATACTAAGTCAAGTAATGAAAGTTATAAACATTTTTTATTTATATTTTTTTATAGTAATCTGTGTATCTAAAACACTAGTATTCAGAAGGTGAAATACCATAAGTATTTCTTTATACGAAACTATAAATATTACAGAAATAGCTTAATTCAGCTTAATTTCCCATTCTGCATTTCCCCTTAGATCCTTAGTCGAGTAATTCACAAACCTTGTTCATAAATGGAAAGTACCGTTACATTCATATATCAGTACTATTTTTAAATACGACTTGCACACGGAACTTTTTGGGATTTTGGGAACAACAGAACACAGAGCACACACATCACCAAATTATATAAAACAATCGCAATGACAATAAACCAAACAAATGAATAAACATCAATTAAAATCGCGGGACCCAGACAATTTTATAATATGGTTACCCTTTATTTTATAGTCGCACTCGCTCTTAAATCTTTCTTATGCATGTTTATTGTGTGTGTGTGGAGAAGGAGGTGAAGAGAGATAAAATGTTTATTAATTATTGCATGGTTCTTTGCTTGCTGTTGTCGCTGTGTGTTGTTGCTGTCTTGTAGTTGTTGGTGCTGTTGCTGTGATTTGTAATTAATGAACTGGGCTCAAAAACAAAAAAAAAAAGAGCATTACCAAAAATGGTTATATAACTCGTTTAACAATAACAATAGCAACAACAGCAGCAGCGAAAGATTCCCCGTAGGGGAAGTTGCTTTTAGCCTTCCCCTCAGATACCTCTGCATGCCCCCCACATACACACACACACACACAAAGAGAGGACACCCCATGCACCACTGTAGCAATAAGTATTGATTGTATTGAGAACCTTTACTAACTGCATCTACCCCACCATTCTCTTTTTCTCTCCCTTTTTCACTCTGTTCTCCCCTTGTTGCCCGTTCCCTCGATTTTCCTAATGCTGCACACAACAACAGACCCCGACAATGAGAAGTTGTCCGGCTATCCACATTCGACACTCGGTTCACTAAGCTCAATCATCACGACGTCCATAGCATCCTCCGAACCAGATCCTGGTGCGGCGGGCGGCGGCGGCGGCGGTGGAAGTGGAGGAGGAGGTGCACCAGGCTCAGTGGCAGCGGATGCCGGCAGCATTGCGGGCGTCAATGGTAGCTCAGAGGAGAAGTTGGCACTGAATCGACCAGGAATCAAGCAGGAGAAATGGAGCACGATACTGTTGCAGGTATCCATACCGTTCTTTCTGGCTGGCATTGGCACCATTGGAGCGGGCATTGTGCTGGGACGTGTCGAGGTAATATATATACCCCTTATGTACCCAATCCAACCTGTAGTATAAATTGGTCGCGTGCTCGGGCACTGGCTGATACGGCCACTGAAAATGGTGCCTTGATGGCATCGGTTCCGATCGTCGAACCCCGTCGAACGACGCAGAGCAAAACAGAACAGAACAAAACGCAACGCAAACGGGGCTCATAAATCCCCATAAATTATTTCATTGGCATTGCGCAAACTTAAACGCAAAGATCAGTTAGATAAAAAGAGTTGCCAACAATTAAAATGACACGCAAATTAAATAGTAAAATCTAACGACACTCACAGTCACAGTCGCAGAGTCGACTCATTAAACTTACAGACAAGCAGGCAACAAGCAACAAGCAAAACCAGACGAACAGTCAAACAAAAGAATTTTATAGGGCCTACAGTCTGATGAGAGAACAAGTTGGTCGGGAATAAAGACAAAAGAAGAAAGAATCACAGACACGCCATGCCACGCTATGAAACAGCTTCGGCACGGCATAGCACCCACTCTTCTGACTCGAGTCTTAACGATGCGCAGCTGTTCTCCAAAGCTCTGAGACCATCTTGTTTTATGATTTCGCACTTAATTCGAGTCGCCAAACTCTTTCTCAATTGTATTTCTGGCAGCAATCATTAACAAATAATAACTGGGATCTCAAAATAACAGAAGTCACAATTACGAAAAAAGATAATTCTCTGAATCCTCAAGGGAAATGATATTTTGATTACTAATTTCCAGTGCAAATCTAGTCGACTTGGAGAGGTGATCGAAAAGTACACAAAAAAAGGTTTTAGATTCTAGATATAATCTCACTACATTTATATTTTTAAATACGCAAAGTCTTGGGAAGTCAAAATGCAAAGAATTTGAATTCTGGCCATAATGAAGAAACAGATTCTAGTTTCTATATAATCTCTTATGGGAAACGAGATTAATAATTTAAATAACGAAAACTCTTGAAAAAAGAACAATTCAAGGAATTCAATGTCAGCCATAAAGTTTTACTTCCTTAAGATGCAAAAACAGATTCTAGATTTTATATAATCTAATAATTGGATCAAAATTCGTAATACAGATACCAAAAATAAAGAGAATTCTCTATATCTGCTTTGCTACAATCGATTTCTCAAGGTGCAAAAACAGATTTTAGATTTTATATAATCTCAAATGTGGAACGAGGTTCGAAATTCAGATAACGAAAACTCCTGAAATGAAGAATAATTCAAGGAATTCAATGCTGCCATAAAGTTTTATAATCGATTCCTTAAGACTCTAGATTTTATATAATCTCATATATTATACAAAATTCGTAAAACAGAAAACGATAACTCTTGAAAAGAAGAACAGTTCAAAGAATTCAATGTCCGCCATAAAGTTTTGCCATAATCGATTGTTCATGATTCAGAAACAGAGTCTAGATTTTATATAATCTCTCTTATATGGAACGAAATTCTTAATTCAGAAAACGAAAACTCCTAAAAATAAAGTGAAATTTTAAATATTCTGTAGATCTGCTATAAAGTTTTGCTATAATCGATTCGATGCCTTATAATATGCATAGAGAAGCCAATTAAGAAAAGTGAAAAGAAATAATTGCTGAAAATATACGAAATTACTCGATTCTATATATATAATTATAGATTCATTTATTATGCCTATTCTTTATAAATATATATTGGAGAACAGAGAGAATCGAATTGAATGAAATACATATATAGATTTTACGGTGATTACTCAAAGACTGAGACTGAAAGTTGAACATTGCTTGCTTTTTATAAATATTTATTCGGCTGCTAATTAGCCATAAATTGTGGTCTGGGGCCAGTTACAGGCGGCCCATGCCCGACATAACCAATTTCGACTGCTGCCAGAATGGCATCAGAACCAAAGTTGAAGCAGCAGCGATAACTCGAGAGGGAGACGAGTCTGATGAGAATCTGTAGATGACGTCATTGTTTTGATTTACAATATAATCAAATTTATGCACAGCCATAAATCGCTGCCAGTAGATTTGATATTTGATAGTCCAGGCAGGCAGGTGGGGCCACAACTAATGAAGTATACTAAACCTAACATATTATAATAATGATAATAACACACACACATATTTAATACTGATTTGATTTGGATGTTTGCAGAAATGGTACGTTTTCAAGAACGTTAGCGAACTGTTTATTCTGGTCCCAGCGCTGCTTGGTCTGAAAGGCAATCTGGACATGTGCCTTGCCTCGCGTCTTTCAACGCAGGTGAATCTGGGCAACATGTCGGGGCGGTCGAATGTGGTACGCATGATAGTTGGCAACATTGCCTTGGTACAGGTCCAGGCAACAGTTGCCTCCTTTCTGGTTGCCATGTTTGCAATGAGCGTCGGAGCTGCCATGACTGGCAGCTTTTATTTTGAGAACGCAATGCTATTGACCGCCTCGGCCATGTTTACCGCAACTTCATCGTGCTTTGTTCTGGGTATGTCGCATAATGTGTTCGGCTTTGCATAGCTGTAGCTAATCTTTCTCCATATTGTACACAGATTTTGTGCTCGTGGCTGTGATTCTATTCTCGCAAAAGTATAACCTAAATCCGGATAACCTGGCGACGCCGCTGGCTGCCTCCATTGGAGACGTTGTGTCGATCAGTTTGCTGTCGTTTATTGCCTCGCTACTCTATGAGCATATAAGTATGTAGTCCCCCTCCCTCTCTTTCTCCCTCTCTCTCGCTCTTTTTCCCTCTTACTAACGCACTTCCAATTGTTTCTTGCAGAGACCCATCTGTGGATCACTTTCATTGTGGTCACCTGCTACCTGGTGCTGTTGCCCATGTGGGTTGTTATTGTGCTGAAGAACGAGTATACGCGTCCGGTGCTAAAGAGCGGCTGGGTGCCGGTGCTGTCAGCGCTTTGTATAAGCGGGTAAGGGTCACCATACCACCTCACTGCTAAGCTCTACACATGCGTGTGAAGTGCACTTGGACCTGCCTTCCAAATGGGGGCATGATAAGCACAATTTTT
Organism: Zaprionus ornatus; assembly: GCA_018904035.1. NCBI lineage: Eukaryota > Metazoa > Arthropoda > Insecta > Diptera > Drosophilidae > Zaprionus > Zaprionus ornatus. The sequence goes on from JAEIFZ010000001.1 coordinate 24,855,185, forward strand.
GCTTCTATTTTTATTAAGAGACTCTATCTACTACTTGATCTGAGTTTGTGCCAATTCATGAACAGCTTTAGCTTTAGGTGTGTGTGCTAAATTTGGCAACACACTTTGATTGATTGTTTTTATTTTTAAAAAAGGCTTAGCTTAGCCTTTGGCAATTCTAATTGTTTAACACTTGTCCTTGACTCTGACGGTCAGTTGTTAGACTCGCCTTCTCCTCTATCTCTTTCTACTTATAGACTACTGTTAGGTTAGAGAATGAAATATGCTTATCGATATGTATACACATCCATTTGACTATATAGATTAATATATTGTTACGTAACTTGAATCTTTGCAGACTTGGTGGTCTTGTTTTGGACGCCGCTGTGGAGGTATTCAACGGTTTTGTTGTCTTTCAGCCTATTATTAATGGCATTGGCGGCAATCTGGTATCAGTGCAAGCCAGCAAGATATCAACGATGCTACATCAGAGCTCAATTATCGGCATTATACCACCGCACACGAAGATTGTCGAGTGGCCGTGGCGTGCACTCTTCAAGGGCGGTAAGTGATTGTTCAAAACAACAACCATAAATCCATCAACAATCTATAATCTAACTATCTATCTATCTATCTATCCTACAGTGCCCTATGCTAAAACGGCCCGCATACTTATCGCCATGTCCGTGCCAGGCAACATACTGTTCATTTTTGCGGCTGACTACATAAACATGAACACAACCACAGTGACGTGGGTGTTTATGCTCTCCTATCTGATAGCCAGTCTGATACAGGTGAGCCACACAGTGAGATATGGTTAAGGGTTTACTTTAATGAGAATCTTTTGCAGGTCATGTTACTTCTGTACATTGCGCATATCATTGTGCACGCAATGTGGAAGTGGAAGATCGATCCGGACAATTCGGCCATACCATATCTGACAGCATTGGGCGATCTGTTGGGCAGCAGTCTACTAGCCGTTGCGTGGCTCTTTACCATGGCAGTTAACATGCAGTACGGCTCCAATATGGACACATTGAATGCGCCCAACTAGCGACATCGCTCCTTTGTTTCACCCCTCTTCACATGTTTAACAGAAAGACAAACCAAGACAACACCAAGATATGCATGCATACGTTACAATAGCTGTGGGGCGACTTCGGTTTTGATGACGTCCAGTTTCTTAGTTAGCACACACAATAAAAAGTAAAGATAATGCAAATTGCAAGTATATATACGATACGATATTGCGCATAGAACAATGCAATACCAAGAACTGTAACTGTAATGTACCTAAATTCTAACATAGAAACACTCTACGTATCTATGCATACACACAAGGAAAGACACCAAAACCACACTCATACACACACAAATACACATGTACACCCACATACAAACACACCCACACGCATACACACAAACACCAAAAGAAACCAAGAAACAAACAAATACCTATGCAAATATTTTCAAAATATTTCGAATGTTCAACTGAGGATGAAGAAAGAAACCTTTTATGTAGCTTTCACATGGCTTTTGCTTGTGTTCCTTTGCTCTATCAAGATATTATGTACAATTGTATTGTAAATTTTGGTGGTCTGTCGTGAGTGTTCTTGCTCTGGCCTGGTCAGACGAGATGCACGGCAGGGCGCAGTGTAATATTTTTTAAGGCTTTTAGGACAATATTATACATTTAAAAAAAAGATATGCTCCTTGTTTTAACATGAGGCAGCAACAGCTAAAAGTGCATATACAGAGTGCATAATAGTGAAACCAAAATAACCAAACAAAATACCGGAATTATTTCTACTATATATACATATGCCTATACTTATATTATTTCTTTTGTTTCCTTTGAGCGCAGAGTTAATTTATGTTTAGAAGCAGCTAAGCTACAAATAACTTAAATTACAATTAATTTAGTTTTAAATCGGCTAACTTAATTTTAATATAATAAAATGTATAGTATTAGCACAGATTTGATTCTTGCAAATGTTGCTTTATAATTTTATACACCCATTTTTTTTCTACTATTAGTATCATTTTTCCTATGCACCTGCCCCAAAAAAACAGAAAGAAAAAATAAAACAATATCCGTATTTATTAATGTCGTAAAATTTTTTTTTTATGTAAAAATATTTAAGTTGGACATTATAAATAGTATGTAACTATGAAATTGTTTGTGCGTTATGTGAAGCGAACAGGGAAAGATGAAAGACGTTCTGAAAGGAAATGTGATCGATATTTAATTAACATAACAATAATTATAATATAATGTAATAAATTAAAATAGCATGATCATTGTGTAACACAAGAAACAATAATTAAAATTAATATGTTGGAATAAACGATGAAGTTCGTAAACACAGTGGCGTGATATCTTTTATTTCCTATTGTATATTTGAAAGGGCGCCAAACTGCAGTTATCAAACTCTAATTATCGATAATTCACAAAAAAATACTGCAAGCAGAAAAGTCTGTACTGCAGCCCTACTGATCATTGCACAAGCGCAGGGTTGATATCGCGATAACGATACCAATCAAAGAGCGCATAGTGAAGCCATCTTCGAACATACATACGAAATTTCAAAGCAACCGACGCGATTCAAGCCAAATTGAAAACATATTTTAATAATATTTATTTTGTTGGGTGATATTGTATCATCATCATGTATAAGCCGCGACGAACCTCGGAGTTTCACGAGGATCACCGCGAGGATGGCAGCGTCTTGAAGCTGCGGCAATCAAGGCAAGGAATCTGTGAACAATAAGCATAAAACAATGTTTATTAACAGTTTTGTAATATTCGCAGGTCGCATTTGCGGACCACAACCAGCACGTTTACCCCAGTCTCGTCAACGAAACGCAGTTTAACCACCATGTCCACATTACCGACAATGTCCAGAAACAGTGTAACGCCGATGCACCACCGACAGGCTTCATCCGCAGAGCGCATCGTGGCGCTGCACAAAGATAAGAAGTGGGTGCAGGAGCAATCGCAGCTAATTGCCGAATATCTTGATGAAATTATGCAGCTGCGCCCTTTACAAGGCTTTTCAAAAGAATTCTTCAGTCGCGGAGCTGCTGCAATGCGTCAAATCACTTCCAAACAATTTGTCACTGTTGTGAATTCGTTTTTGCAATCAATTTTCGGGAGTCGCTTTAATGTCGGCAACAATTACATAGAAGACATTACGAACGCGCTGCACAAGCTCAAGTATCCGTATCAGGTTAGCAAATCCTGGCTGATGACTCCAATGACGCAGTCTTCGTTTGGTCATGTGATCGTCATGCTCGACTTCCTGAAAGATATTGCGCCGCCTCTGCCAGACCACTCCAGTCACCACCAGGATGCCGAAGACTTCCCATTTATGGAGACCATGGAGCAACCTAGCTATTTGAGCACCACCAATGACTCGATGGCTTTATCAAATACACAAGTACACCAAAACCGAGCTGCAATCAATGAGGAGACCAGTCATTGGCTTTTCCTCAGTGCTGCTGAGTCATTTGGCGTGTGGGATACGCAGAACTGGGACGAGTACAATGTTCTGAAGAGCAAAGTCAGTGATAAGATCACGCAATCCATGTGTGACATACCCAGCGTGAAATCGCTTGAATCAGACTTTGTACGTCTTGAGAAGGAGGCAAAGCAGCTGGAGGAGCTGTTGCAGCAACCAATGGACATGCAACACGTCATGCTGCAGCAGTTGACGCTGCAGGAACAGCAATTAGACGAGGAGTTGCACAGGATGCAAACAAACACGAAGGAGCATATCGAGAAGATGAAAAGTTTGTCCGCCAGCAGCATTCAAAATGCCAAATCCAGGAAGCTGCTGGCCAAGGAGCTGCAGCAACTGCAGCGCGAAGTCAAGGCCCAGAAGTGCACGCCCGAGCAGTTCCAACAGATGAAGGTTCTGCTTAGCGAACAGCTTAACGCGCTACAGTTCCATAAGCGACAAATGCAGGACTTCAAGGAGCACGGCAATCACGAGCAGGTGCGACTCTCTCGCGCCAAGAAAGAGCTGCTGGACAGGGTGGAAAAATTCAATATGCACGCTCGGGACATCGACAAGGAGCAGCTGGATCTGGTCTTGCCGCTGCCGCCACGGCAAAGTGATATACAAGATCGCACAAGGAGACTGAGCAAACTAGCGAAAGTACTCGAGAAGCGAAACCAACAGAACGAGGAGCGTTGCATGCAGCTACATCAGATCGAGACCGAACTGGCCATACAAAATGGAAAGCTTAAAGCAGACATCAACAGTCTGAATGCCCAGATCCAACAATGCGAGCAGCAAATGACTAAGCTGTCGCGACAGTTTAAGGAGAGTGCTGCTCAGCGATCGCAGCATCTGCACGAATTGATCGCACATAATGCGGAAGTACGTGCAGCTCTCGAGCAACTGCAGCGGAACCATGAGGCACTTGTTCAACGTTTTCAAGCAAAACGGCAGCACAACGATGATATCCTCAGTGAGGCCGAGCGAAAGCAGCAGGAGCGCTTGAGGGCGCAGAACACATTCGTTGAGGAATACAAAAAACAATTGGCACAGGGCGAGGCAAAGGTGAAGGAGTTCAAGGAGAGCATTGCAAGCAATAGCGAGAAGATAACCCAATTAAAGCTACAACTGGAAGCTCTAACGCTCCCTTCAATTGAAGATGAATTTACCACAGTCCTGGAGCAACTCAACAGCAACTCATAAATCATTTAATACTATTTGTAGATAATTTTTTTTTTAATTATAACGAAACTACTACTTTACTAAGGGGTTACGCCTGCTGTACTAAATGGTTAAGATTGGTGTTTTGCGTTTCATTCAGTAGATGTATGAATATTCAATTGCGTAGAAAATGATAGATGTTTCTATTAGTAATTTAAAGTTAAGATTCCTTGTCGTCTAATCTGATTTGTATTATATAAAGTTTTAATATAGTTAGAATTAAATTATAAAAGCTAAACTACTTTTGTTGTATATTGTGAGCCAAGCTTTTGTAATTGTTGTTGACTTTTAAACTAATTATTGCTCAAATAATGGATTAAAACTGCTCTTGGCGTATTTGATTACTTTTAGATTGTACTAAGTAGTTCTACTTTTGTATATATTGTACATATGAGTACGTTGAATTACTGGTGCGGGTGGGGGAGAAGACTTGGGGGCAAAGCAGGGTGTGATTAAAATACATATACATACATACATTCATTATACTTGCATAAATGATAGACATGATCTGCAATTTAACAGGTCAAGCTTAGGGCTGGTGATATTGCTGGCACGCGTATATGATGACGAGGTGCGTGTGCTGAAAGTTGACGTAGAACCGTTTAAGTCTCTCGTCCAGAAGACTGTATTTCTTGCAGAATGCAGAAATTAAGAATAATCGCACATTGACACAGACGAGGATCAGATAGCGAAAATGGTCGGTAAGGTTGTCACATTCGAAAATAAAAATGGGTTAAAACGAAGTCATCTTCATTTTCGAATCTTTTTGGCAATCCCAACCGATGCCACATGGATTTGTAAACCTTAACCTCTTAAAGTGGCTTGATATATGTGTAGCTTTATATGATCTTGATTGATTCACTTCACAAATACAAATATAAATAAATAAATTTTGACACAAAGTGTTATGGTTCTGTCTGTTTATATGAATTAGAAAGTGGGTGTAATATGATGAAAGAAGATATTTCTGCGGAACATCTAGAAGATCATATATTCAATACTGTATACGGTATATAAGACATGCAATAAAGTTTTTCGCCTTTTTATCTTTGTTTCGTTTTAGAAGCCCCAGAGCTAGATAGCAAGCATTCTGATTCCTAGCGGTCTGATCTGATCGGATTTGGATGATATAAATATAAATATATATTTTAAAATCATAAGTATTCAAATAAGTAGACGAAGATATTATTCGATATAGGTATAGATAATACACAGATATAAATCATATACAGATATACATAGATGAAACACAGTGATTTAAATACAATATTTAGCTTCATTATTTATTCAATTCAATAACTCTGTTTTAAGTTGCATGAGGAGACGTACAAATGAAATGAATTTTACATTTTGATTATAAGTATTATTTTGGATAGGAGTGTGTAAATTATTGTTGAGAATATTCCATGTCGAATCTGAATTTATGAGATAGAGCGAGAGAGGTACAATTTGCTAGAGCTTTGGATTCTCGATTATTATTATTGCCACGTTATGTTTTTAAAAACATTTGGATTAAGTTGTTACAAATTGCACTTGGTACTTGATTAGCTTCAGATTGTACTAGTACAAGTATTATTATATATACGAGTAAGTTGAGTTACTGGTTCGGGGAGGTGACTCGGGGACTGGGCAGGGCAGGGAAGGGTATGGTTAACATACATACATATATATAATACGAATACACATAATATAATTTTTGGCCAATTTGAGTAATGCAAAATAGAAGAACAAATGCGCTGATACAACACTCTACTGCAATAAATAGGTGTGTATAGTTATAGCTTAGGTAAATTTATACAGTGTTGTCTTTTCTTTTTGTGTGTGTGTGTGTGTGTGTGTGTGTGTGTGTGTGTGTATCTCTGTCTGTCGTGTGCTGCAGTGGTAGTTTCTATTGTTGTTGTGCGATCAATTTATCAAACTATGAAAACATCCCCGCTATTACGTTCTACAGCAGATGATGAACTGCTCGACAGCGCAAGATCGCCGCCACATCCAGCACGAAATGACTGCGACTGTGCTTGGGTTTGAGAGTTGTTGCATGCAACCGTTGCATGTTCATCTTCATCTGACTGACTGACTCTGTCCAAGAGCTCAGCCTCTCTGCCAATTTCAACGATACCTTGGGGTTGCTGCTGAGGTGAGTTTCCGCTAGAGTCATGCGCTTCCACAAGATTGTCCTCCTTATCGAGACTCGTCGAGATATGTATGCTCACACCCGCAATATCTAGCTCCGTCTCGTCCTTGTGGTTTTGGAATGTAACTGAGATCTCTTGCGGTGCACCATCAATGCCCTCATCAATATGAGTACTAAGACTGCTATGGCCCTGCTGACTGCTGGCATCACCAGCAGTAACAATTCCGCTGCCGGAGCACGCTGCTCCTGTGTTGTTCGCTGGCGGCGCTGTCGTTATAGAGGACCACCAACTGGACAATGCCCCCTTTGCCTGCGATATAGCACCACCAACAGCTCGACTGGTGGTGTTCACTGCCTGATTGATTTTGCGTCCGCTTTCGCTATTCTGCATGGTTCTATACGAGATATTAAAAATATTTAATTACATTCAATATAGATTTATGTATTGTACTCACTGCGCCAGCTTTAACTTCATGTCCGCCACAGACAGAGTACCTGCAAACGGATGCCCAGCAGGTAGTGCATCGAAAAATTCGGGTTCAGGTCTCACATCAAACCATTCCTGGTAGCACTGTGTGCGTCTAAAGGCGTTCATGAAGTGCGCATTGAAATGATCATTGTCCTTGACATCTGTAAAATGGTGAAATCGTATAATCTATGAACCTGTATGTAGTATATTATTATAGTCCGGTGATCATATGAAATATATTCGTATAATCAATCAACCTAAATGTAATATAGTTTAGTAGTTTAACAACTCGAAGGAATGTTTCCAAAATTTATGAACTCTATGTATATATCATATATTTCTATTTGATATATCCGCGTACAATAAAGGTAACTTTACTCCCTTTCCCTACTCCATATACATGTTTTATATAGCATATATGTATGTATGTATGGATTTGCTTATGTTTTGAGACCTACCAGGGTTTACTGCTGTGCGTAGAAGTGCTAATATATAACCCTGGAACTGTTCACGTATCCAATACTCGCTGCCTTCGGCATTCTCTTTGGGGCTTTGTACGTGTTTCATTATGTAATCCATATAGCGTAGATCCTCGGTGCTCAGCACCAGCTGTCGCCGCAAATCGGGATCGTGTGCTTCAAGATTGGCGGCTTCGATGTCGACGAGGACGTCAGCCAGCTGCCGCTTCTGCTGAAAGAGTACATTGGAGGTACCAATAATATAGGAGAGAACCATGGGATCGCTGAGTAGATCCATGTAGGGTAGCGACAGGTAGGGCAAGCAGAGATTGCCGCTGGCAAATATGCTAACAGGAGCGCGATACTCATCCGGATTGATCGCACACAGCTCGGCAAGGTTAGCTGGGAATGTGGAAACAATAACGAACGATTGTTAATTCAGGGTTCACGATTCAAGAATATCCGCTTATACTTACATGCCAACGTGTCCACGCTGGCTTCGCGCGTCAGGGAGCTACTGCGTCCATTACGTTTGGCGCCGTTGCCAGCACTGGCGCCGCTTTCCGTTGAGTCGACGCGCTGGAGCTCGGAATGAGTTGGCGTTGTGGTAGGGCAGCTTGAGTCTTGTGGCGATGTGTGCGGTGATGTATTGCCACTGCTATTGCAGCATTGTGAGCCCGCCGAGGCTGCTGAGGAGACTAGGGTCAATTCCTCCGCTTCTGGCACAACTTCAGGCTCTACTTCAGACTCTGTCACTTCTGCTTCGGCGGCTTCAGCCTCACGTTGCAATGAGTCCGTGAAATCGGGCATGGGGGACAACGGTCTCGAGGTACGCACGCATGCCACTTCCTGGAAACCCTTCTCAAGCAGGCGCGGTATCAACGAGGCCATGCCCAGTATGAGCACACACATGCCACGCACGGGGGAACCAAAGCAGACGACTCGTCGTTGAAGTAGCAGCAGCTTGAAGAGAATGAGTGTCTTGTGGCGCCAGTGCAGCACAATCTCACGCAGCGAGAGGCCCACATGGAAATGGCGAAGGGGGCGGCGGGTCTCCTCGTCAAGCAGACAGGCATTTAGTTGTTGATAGGCCTTCACAAGTATGTCGGTGCAGCTGAAGTCACCCTGGTCAAAGAAGGCGTCTGCAATTAGCGCCAGCTTCACCTCGATGTAGCCATAGATCGGCAGGCGTGCCAAGATGCACACTGACTTCTGGACCGTGCTGCGCGTTACATCTGCTGTGCGTATTTTAAGCTTCTCTACGGGGATTTGACGGTAGCACGAGACACCGTATATGCTGGCCGCCGGTTCAAATAGACTGGGAAGATTGAAGAATACTGTATCCTCTAGGAAATTGTGCGAGCCATCCGGAAGAGCGAGTGTTGGCAGATACTTCCAGCCAGAGGGACATTCGTTGCGACCGCTGGAACCGGCGATTAATGGTGGATAGGAGAACTCCACTTGACAGCCAAGTTTGTGATGAAAGCCAACGACCAGAATATGCAGAATAGGTGGCTTATTCTCTGGCTCGCTGGCCATGTTTACAAAGTAGCAAGAATTGTCCTATAGATGCGTCAGTGTTTGCGTCAAGGATTGGAAACAGGGCAACACGACTTGACACACGACGAGAAGATTGGAAGAACGGGGAATAAGGCGCGTCCTTGCTGCGTCACAGGTTTAAAAAGCGAAACAATGAGAAAAATGAAAACAACTCATTGACGACAACAACACATGAAATCACACGTACGTACGTATGTATGTATGTATATACAAAGATATCTAATTTCGTTCTCTGAAATTTGCGAATGAATCTAAGGAACTATCGACAAATTTTTTTGTGGCGGCTGACCGATAAAACGAAAAAATGCTTATTGCAATTGAATCCGATAAGCTATTGACAAAACAGATGTGGGTGTCGATATCCGTTTGGCCAGTTATCGAATATAAGTAATTAATTCTTAAAATTTTAACGGGAATATGCTGGTTTACCAAAAAATTGCCAACTCTTTAATTACTTTTCTGATCACACAAATAAATTCGCCAGCTTATAAATATTCATTGGAGTACTTAAAACAGTATTATTTAAATCGAAATTATGACAATGTTTATTTAGATGCAGATAAAGTAAACAAGTACAGTAAAACATTACGGAAAAAACTTTTTGGCAACGCGATAAGCATTTAGGAAATTTTAATAATTTAAGGTCTCCACATATAAAGACATTGCATAAAACATCCAATTCTATTATAAATTAATATTTTTAATGTTATTATGTATTACATAGCTAAAACCAATTATTTATATAGACATTAAAAAATAGTAATTATCCAAAAAGGTTTTTTTTTATGTTTTCATGGATTTTCTCCAATTTAAAACTTTTCTTTCTTTAAATAATTCTCAATGTTCTTTTTGTATGTTTCAGTCTATAATTTCATTCTTAAATGCTTTTATATTTTGCCGTTTTTCATTTCGTTCAATTTGGTTGAGTTTATTTTTAAATCGAACGTCGCATATATATATTCTAAACTTAGCGCATAGCGAGTTTTTTGTTCGTTACAAAATATGTTTACTTTTGTTGAAACACTACGACAAACGAAAACAAAAATCAAGAATTATGAAAGGAATATCTATAGAATACACACATACATTATATATATATTATGAATGTCTGAGCTTCTTATCTTATCTATCAGTACGTTTATATGAGAGTAATCATTGTAATATGTGGGATAGTTTAATGTTATATGCAATAATGATATATGAACCAATAATTATTATTTTTTAGACCTCTTTAGTTAATGCAAAATTACCAATATAGATAAAGGCTAAACACAGCAAGATTCCAAGCATCTATGTCTGATATATTTTAAAAGTATTGACAGAAAACTAAAAATAATTAATAATTGTAAAAACAAAGGATTTCTCTGTTTAAATTTTTCCATAAAGGTTTTTGATGTCGATCGACTTTAATAAATATTTTTTTCTGATTTTGTATATCATAGAACAGTTAAAGACTTTTAACGGTGAAATGGAAGTGCTGCAGGTCTTATAATCGGTTAGTCTATTTTTTTTTGTTTTTCCAGGAACCTCAAATAATTATTATTTTTATATTATTTTATTTTATTATTATTCAAATTTACATTTCATGACATATTTTGAAACATTTATGTTTGTAATTTTATAAAAATTGAGATAATTATTATATTTATAAGACTGGAACCTCAAATAATTATTATTTTTATATTATTCAAATATACATTTCATGACATATTTTGACATATTTATGTTTGTAATTTTATAAAAATTGAGATAATTATTATATTTATAAGACTGATATGTATATGATATATACATATGTAAGTTAGTGAAAACAAAGTTAAAGTAAATCTAATCAGTACTGGTATTTTAAAAAATAGATATATTTATTTTTTGTACACTTCTCTATACTTTTTTATTTTAATTTTTCTAAAATTTTCTTATTGACTTTTGAAGACAAATTTGACTTACAAGTTTTAAGAGGTTTCAATAATGTTATTTACTTAATCTTGCGAATCTTCCAAACAAAGTCACTATGTTTATGTAACTGGGCATTCATCTATTGTACATTATCAAAAACCTTTGCCTATTATGGTTGTATTTCTTATTTTCATCAGAACAGTAGTATTTGATGTACAAAGGTTTACGGTTATTTATATATTAAAAAGATGAAGTACTTAGAGTGAAAGCAGTAATCAAGCCTGATCATGAAGCATGGCTTGGGTATATCCTCTTTAAATGTATTTGAATCTTGAATAGAAAATTAAATTGTATGTTTATGCTAGAGTTTTGTGCATCCGTTGTTAGATCGCCCCAGAGATCGGCCCCCATAGATAGACATTTAAGCACATTGTCGTCGTATGTATAAGCTGCGCATAGACACACACACACACACTCAAACTCCCATGCCGTGACGTCTGTATGTGGGTGTGTGGCATCGCCAATATGTGCATATAGCCAGTAGTATGTATGTATGTATTTGTTACACATATGTGAGTGTAACGACGAGACGAACTAAAACGAAGGCTAGCCGAGCGCATCTTCGCCCACACAAAAGGCCCCAAAATAGCACAATACCCGAAACATTGCTCGATATTTGCCTGGCTCGCTTGAATTTTTGTTGATGTTGAAGATGATGCGAATTGAAATTTGGTTGAAGGCAACAGAAATATACATACAGACGGTAGGCGTATTGTATCTGGAATATGCACATAGTAGTATGTGTACTATATGCGAAACAGATTGCTCAAATATTTCAATATTTGCCATAGCTTCTTTAAGTTCAAAGTTTTTAATATGCTTGCGATCTGAGGAATTGGCATATGGCATTACATTCGTACGCAAATACATCCCATACACACACACACATATGTATATATAATACACATTTTTGTTGATCTGAAATTAATATAAGCTTGTGTGTACGATATATGTACATAAATAAGATTTCTGCTTGTATCGTTGGCGAAATGAGGATTACGTGTCGGGGGATGCCGGCTGAACCATCGAACTAGGCCAGGGAATAGCGTTCGTTTCCCCATTTGCAGATGCATATCCGGCAAATACCAAGCTACATATGCATGCAGCTCCTATACAAGATTGTACCTCTACTACCTATAGATATTTGCGCCTTCACACACTAAGAGAAGAGTCTAATTTTACTTTTACCCGGTGGCAAGAGATCCGTTGCAAACACAACTAGACAAGGATTATGCATACATATATATAGTATATTTGGATTCGTTTGACTTTATAAACCTTGTAGCTCATCATAAACAATATACTACAAATACCAAAGGCTTATTCATATTGTTATTAAACAAACAGAGACTAAGCTTCTATATATGTATTTATACTATTCAAATATCGTATATCTTCGATCCATGCGAAGGGTTTGCAAAGTCTTAAAATCTCTACACACTTAATCATACAAAACAGAATTTAAGTTGGTGATTAACAATACTGGCGGAGTTAAAGAAAGAATAGATAAGCTTTGCACCGTTATCATATATGGTTTCCAATAGTTTCTATAAAAAATTATCCGAACTATGTAAACCAAATTGAATTTTTTTTAAACAAGTAAATTTCAACACTAGATTTTATATTTTCAGCGTGTAATTTTTATTTTATTTTCAAACTTAATTAATTCTCTCCATAATAAAGGTCTCAGGAAAGTCACTACTTAGATTGGATGCATTGGACTGAAGTCCCCAAGAAAACAGTCGGATAGGAACACCGAAGACAACCTGGAGAAAAACTGTTCTTCATGAACTGATCCAAATAAGCACAATGTGGAACTAAAAACAGTGACTGCTCTAGTGGAGGTCCTAAATTTCCAAGCTGAATAAAAAGAGGCTTTACAGAAAAAAAAATTAAATGATTATGGTTAATATGTATCTGGGATCAACAAAAAATAAATCAAATAAATATGGTTAATATGTATCTGGGTTTGATGATTGTGCTTTCTTATACATAAGTAAACGAAAAAATAATCCTAAGCTAATACTTTCTGTTATATGTTTAGGCTTAAAGCTGGAGTTACCAGATATCGAAACAAATTTATTGTGCATTCGATTTTTCGTGCGATCATCAGTAATATATGTTATAATATGTATATGCTTATAATCAATAATAATAGCATGTCTTTTGGTATGATCATCTTAGATTTGTTACTTTATGTTAATAAAGCAAGCTTAGAATTATAGCTTCACGATAGAGATGTCTTTCTTATCATAATTAAACACATGATAACTTTAGGATTTATCAAAGATCTCAAACATAGTTCAGCCGTAGATATAAGATCTGCTCAAGGTTTCATTGAAGAAAACATAATTTCAAATTAAATTCATGAGCTCTATGATGTTGCTTACTGTATAACCTTTAACTTCTTTGAAAGTTTGTATCTCATGTCAACAGACTGTTACAATTGCTGAAAATAAATTTTTCAAATAAACACAAAAATAACTCAAAAATTTCCGCTAATTCGAAACAATTTAAAATATAGCCCAAACATTTTGTTGTCTTTAATTAATATCAGATACAATTCTAAAAATAAACAAGCAGATAAGTAAAGAAAACATGAGTCGATTGATATTATTCTAGAAAGTCGGACAGTAAATATTGTTGCGAATCTAACAAGTAAACCGAGCAAGCCGATGGTGATTATAGTGTGCTATAGGGTGTGAAAAATGTTGAACGATTAAATCAATGAAAATCAAAAGCAGAACAATGACGAATAGATCGAACTTATAGACAGACAAACGGACGGCCGATGTGCAGTAAGGCCGGATATTTGGCAGCCAATATCGACGTCAGCGTGCTATATAGCATATATACAATAAATATACATATATATATATACATATATATATGTGTATATATATTTACGTATGTGCGTGTATATATTATGTTTCTCTATAACGTGGGCGTTAAGGGCATGCACTGGGCTCTGGGTTGGTGCAACCGAGTTGAATTATTTATTTGAGCATATGTATAGACAATGAGGCCCAGTAATATAGTTCTATGCTATTTTGTATGTCATATAGTTTATGTAAGTGGTGTATGCTTCTTCTGGTCTGATCTAAATATTCAAATGTTTTCGCACCCAACTCAAGCAGAATTCATTCTATTCTGCTGGGTAAACTAGCCTAGATATATGTAGACTAGGTGACTTTGTATTGGTATAGCCTGAATACAGCTAGTTAAATATGCTGCATATACACTATATATGCTACTATACCATATGTGCTATATACGATGCAGATATGTATATGTATTGGTACGGCAACAATTTAATGGCTCGGAAATTTATGTTCAACGATATTTGATTCCAAAAACAACTGCCAAAGAGCCGCCAACGCAACGTTGCGATCGTTCTCCATATACACACACACACACACGCACACACACAGCTAGATATGTGTGTAATATATAGCATACAGCAGCCAATTGGAAGATTTCATTTTGGAAATCTTTCGCACTGAATTCAAGTCTGTCTGTGTGTGAGTTTTGTTTATTCAACAAGTTTATGTTTCAGTTAAGAGCTGCCTGGGTGAAGGGGGAGACGGGGAGGGGGTTTTGGTGCCTAGTCGAGGCGTTAGGCCGGCACACAATCACATGTGCTGCCACGTCGCCCACGCCATGATGCCAGCAAGCTCACCTGCACCACCCCTAACACACAGTCGCCTCATTCCCTCTGCTTCTCCAACTCCGCACGCCCCTTCTGCACAGTGCTTGCCAAGCATTTCTAGCTCGATTGCGTAGTCGTCGTCGTCGTCGTCGTCGTCGTCGCCCTGTGTGTGTATGTGTGTTTGTTCCGCCCACCGCCTCTGTTGCCGCCACTTGTTGGCCATCGTTGGGGATCTCGCCAGTGGTCCGGCGTGGCATATAGCGCGCCTCCTCACGCTTTCTTCGCTTTCACAGTCTGCCAACACACACACACACACACACACACAGACACACACACACACAGACCCATCGTATATAGGCATCTGTGGGCTGCGCTTGTATTGGTGCGAATTGCTTTTTCATTTTCCGCAAGCTGAAAGAAAAATTCTTTAACATAACGTGTAGCATCGCTTGGGATCGTCAGTCTGTTTAGTCGAACCGCAGCATTCGCTCCTACGACGTCAGCTGCTCGGACTTTAGTTGAGAGTTCAATTTGTTTCTTTTTCCCCTAAGTAAGTTGGTGCTAATTCTCGAGGCCCCCGTGAGTCCTTTAACGGATTTACGCAAACAAATCAAACAAAAAGAAAAGAAAAAATCGAAAAACCAAAGGAAAAAGATAAAGAATAAGGCAAAAAAAGAGAGAAAATAGTCTCCTAACTGAAACTGTCAACAAACTCTGGTTATATAATCCTGTGTGCGCTATACGACATTTTTTTCCAATATTTTTTTCAAGTGAAAAACAGAGACAAAAGATCTTAAAGTGTGTTAAAATCAAACGAACAGAGATTTGAAAATAAAAAAAAAAACTTTAACTTAAACTGAAACGATTATTCGAATTTGAAATTCGAAAGTCATAAATTTTTTTCTGTTTTTATATTTTATTGTAAAATTTTTTTGTTCAATGCCTGCGAAAGACTAAAAATAATTGCCCCAGGGCGCACAAAAACAACAGCAGCACAGCAGCAACAGCTAAAACGGCAACAGCAGCAACAAAAGCAACTACAACAACAGCAGCAACAGCAACAACAACAGTAGCAGCAACAAGAACAACAACAGCGGGGCAGGAATACGAAAATGAGAGCATGTTATATGATCTCAGCAGATCTCTAGCAGATAAAAAACATCTTTTGCTCGTCTGAAATTATTTAAAAATAATCCCTGTGCGCGCGTGTGTGTGTCTGTGTATGCATGTGTGTGTACTCGTGCGTGTTTTCAGCGCATGTTTTCTTACCTTGGCAAAATGGCCAACACACACACTGAGAGAGATACTTACGCACACACAGATACAGACACACACACATGTACTTACACACAGACAAAGGCACGCCTAGATAGCAACCTCACACACACACACAGAGAGAGAGAGAGAGAGAGACAGACAGAGAAACACCCACACACAATTTGAAGCATAACCAAAATTGCTGCTGGAATATTTCTAATTATAGCAAACGAAAGTGTTATATTCCCTCACGCAAGTGTTATATCTATACAGATCTATACAGAATGTGGTGTGAACTAGTTTCGAAATGCCTGATAAAGAGATCGACATGCATGGATCGATAAATTGAGCAGAGCTTTATTGAATCCTTGAAATGGGAAGGAAGATAATAAAAGATTGGACAGAAATATAGATAAATTGTGTAAATAACTTCGACAAAACTTCCATTTCTAGACGGAATATGAAGATATATGCAAGAAGAATTGAGGAATTTTAGATAAAATTAAGTCCAAAAAGAAAAGAAATAATAATTGAATAGAACTATGGCAAAACTTTGATTTCCTAATGGAATATGAAGATATACTCCAAAAAGAACTCTTGTATTTAAGATAAAATAGAGCTTTGACCAAACTTTTTGCCCCATTTCTCTGCAGTTCCCAACTCCTTTTAATGCTATTAAGTATACGTAGCGTTGTTTAGAAATGTTGCACACTCCCCCATATAGTTCAGTTACATTGCATGATATATGCATGTATATACGTGCGCATATATCTATTGTTTATATGTGTTGCATATGTGACCCAATTTAGATTGAATGGAAATGCTCAATTTTAGTAATTATGAAATCATATAATAGACGTATATATATAGGTCTATATGTAGTATATAGACTGGCATTTCTTATAGACTGCAATTCTTCTAGACATACATACATATATCTCTCGCACTTGCTATATCATTTTGACAACTGCAATTTACTTTTTGGCACATCTGTTTGTCAATCCGATTTCGACTTCGAGCGGTTTCGGTTCTACGGAGAGTTTTGTCGCTCTGTCTTTGATTTAGTGCCAAGGTAAAATTTTCCGAAATTTTCAGAATATTTTATTCGGAAAGCGTCGCGAAAGCTCTCTGCGTGTGTGCTTTTGAGGGAAATTCAATACGCGCCGTCTATTTTTAACAGTTAGCTAAAGAATTTTACACAAATCTCGGCAGAGAGAAATCAAGCAAAATCCGTTAGTATATAGACACGTATTCACGCATACATCTGCTGCATATATACGTGCACATATAAATAGAGAGAGAGAGAGAGAGAGAGAAAGCGCAGGATAGAGGAAGAGAGAAAGAGACAGAGACAGACTAAATAAAATTAAATAACCGAATTCTGTAAGAGGAGCAGGAGGAATTATGATAGAACTTTGTCGCCGGCTATATAAAAATAGTGATGCCTCCATGTGTGTGAATGTATGTGTGAGTGTGCGTGTGTGTAGCTCTTATGACAGCATAGCGACATAGCGACTAGAAATATGTGCTACAGATACAGCTGCACATTAAGATACTTATACAAAGAGAGATACAGATACAGATACAGATAGAGATAGAGGTACAGATAGAGATACAGCTGCCACCTTATGAGTATGTGTGGTGTCTAAATATAGCCCGATATCAAGGCGAAAACAACAATGGCAACAACAACGACAACAACTATGATGAGGAAAATGAGAAGGAGGAGGAGCAAAGGGGCGGGGGAGGCTGTTGCTATTTTGGTTTTTGGTTTTGGCCATTGTTGTTGCTGTTGCTACTGTTACTGCTGCTGCTGTTGCTGTTGCTGCTGCAATCGAACATTGGCTGTAAGCGTGCGCACACACACACACACACACAGAAACACACACAGGAATAGTAACCGTGACAGTAACAGTGAAAGTAACTGTGACTGCAAAGGCCCTTCACTAATCTTCCCTTTCTTTCTTTCTTCTGTCTTCAGGTTTTTTCAACCCTAAACCGTAACCATGTCCGACGATGAGGAATACACGTAAGTACAAGTCCTGCATGGACAACAACAACAAGAACAACAACAGTAATAACAACAACAGTGATTCGTAAGATATGTGAAGAGAACATATTTATTAAGTATGCGCCGCGTGCGCACTTCCTTCAACTCGATCGTTATTTAAACAAAGAGAGTTCAACTCTGTTGTAAGTGAAGAATAAAATCTGCAATGAAGATTTGTACAAATCGCAAAGCTAACTATAGTTAAATGCGGAAGGGGAATAAAAGGTTTAAGATCTCCACATCATATGAGGAATAAACCCTCCTAACTTAACCTCACAGTATCTCTCTCTCTTTTTGTTGTGCGACTTTCGTTTTTTTTTGTGTGTGGCACATGTTTTATCTGTATTCCCTTTACACGTTCTCTACTTTCATCTATCACCTCCCGTGGAACCCTCTGGACCCCAATGCACCTACCCACAACCCACAACATCATCCAAAACACCCGTACAAATATGGTTTTTGAATCAATCAACTGCTAATGTTGTCGTATTGTTTCTCTTGAATTATAATATAACAAACAACTTTGACAACCTGACAACAACAACAACATCATCAACAACAACAACTACAACTTGTACACTATCCTATGCACCTGTGATATTGTTTTTTGCACAAACCGAAACCCGATAAAAAAAAAAAAAACCACACGAATCATGAAACCGAAACAAAACCGTTTCATTACGAACACGCCAGCAGTTCCGAGGAGGAGGAGGTTGTCGAGGAGACCAGAGAGGAGACGTAAGTACTTTTTGTGGCCACACCGTGCCGAACAGTTTCATTATTTTGAACTCGATTGGTGTTTTTATTACAATTATGATTTTATTTTAATTTCATATCAAAATTTTCTATGTGTGTACTATTTACATTCGTATTAGTTTTGTATTTGTCCTTGTATGTGTTATGTACAAAAAAAAAGCAAAAAAACACAAAAACAAAATTAAGAAAACACTGAAAATACCAAGTCAATGTGCAAATGCCCAAAATTATCCCACGCAAATCTGTTTTGTGTGCTCGTCTTTTTTGTAATTAATCCACTGTATTTGTCACTCTGTTCCTCATTCGTATATCGTCCTTATCATTTTTTGTATATTTCTTTTGTATCTTTTGTTTTTCGTTTTTGTTTTCAATGTTGTTGTACTCGTATCAAAAACAAACCTTCCTCCACCACCTCCCCCTCACACACCGTATTTCCGAACCAAGCTCTGTACAAAACGAACTAATCCACATCTTCCACTCAAGCAACGAAATCACATTACACCCAATACCAATACCAATATAACTGTACCTATACCGAACTCAACCCCGCTCCCCTTTCCATGCGAACGACATCTCTATCGATTCCAGTATCCCGTCATGTATGCATATATATAAAGTTGATTCATGTTTCCTATACCGCCTACACCTTCCATACCACCATCAACCAAAAAAAAATATATATATATATCAAGCAGAACCAATTTAAAATTTCAATTTATTTTTATATTTTTTCGTATTTATATGTATTTGTATTCGTATCGTATTCGTAACACGTCTTACCCCCGCCCTCCCAACCAAAATTAGAATGAATAAAACCATTTGAAATCTCTGAGAAAAAGCAAAAATAAAAAAATAAACGTAAAATTTCGCCTATCGCTGGCCTGGCTTCTTGTTCACCAACTAAGAATAACCGACATGGAAAACTCTAAATCAAATTTGTTTTCTCTCTCTCTCTCTCTTTCTTCCGTTTCTCTGTTTCTCTTTATTATTACAGGAAGTAAGTAATTGCGTTACCGCATCGTAAATGTATTCATAATGTTTGTTTCTAAAAAGAAAAAAAAAGAAAAAAAAAAATGATAAGAAGACAGAAAAAACCAATCCGAAACTCGATAAGAATTCGTTGGGAAATGTGTGTAGAAGTGTGAGAGAAATGTTCAGATCGAAATCAGTAACTCTCTGACTATGGTTGAGGTATTTGGGTTAGTCGAAATCCTTGTGAATTGTACCAATTCAAGTAAAGAACAGAAATGAACAAAACAATAAGGGAACCAGCCCCGGAATGTTCGAACATCAATACTCGCCCAGTCAAAATTTCTGTCAATTCATTTTCCAAATCAAAAAATCAAAATAAAAAAAAAAAATAAAAAATACCGTTCTGAACAAAACCTTCCCTATTCGATACTGTAAAAAGCAAAGCAAAATTATTTTTGATATGCTTCGACAACAACGAAAACATTCTTCATGCGAGACCAGCTCCAGTTCCAGCTCCAGATCCAGCTCCAATTCCAGTTCCAGTTTCAGTTACAGTTCTAGTTTCCGTTAAAGTTCTCCGTTTGTTTTTTTTAAGTTCATGATACTATTGTACAAAGAGCTTTAAGTTCGTTGCTTGGAATTTAGTTTTAGATTACGATCAAACAAAAAACTACAACAACAACAGTTACAACTACAACAACAAATTACAACAACATGCCAGAAAACAAGAACAGACAACAAAATACGTACTTACCTTTTATTTATTGTTTTTCAACTGTTTTCATTTCGTTTACAAACATCAATTTTTTTCAATAACTTTTTTTAAACAAAAAATGTTTTTCTCTTTCTTTTCAACGAATTTTTTTGTTTGAATCAAAAAAAAAAAAAAACAAAATGAACCAAACTATAAATATTTTTGTTACATGTAATATATAAAAAAAAAAACAAAAAAACAAAACAAATCAAAACAAAACAAAAAAAAAACAAAAATAATCTTTCAACCCAACACGTGTTTTGCGTACTTCATCGTGTGAATTTGTGCCAATCAATCTATATAAATAAAACCGAAAACAATTTTTGAAACACAAAACCACCAAATATATCAAAACCACCTCCATGTTTGCCTCACGTATAGAAAACCACCTCAGACACCAGCCGAGTAAGTCTATGCCATACGAAATGTGTACAAAGTGAATTGTAAGCCCTAACCGTACTAAACTCTTAGCGATACGTTAAGCCGTCTCCCATTTACCAGTACTCACACGACTCACACTCGTGTCCCCTAAGCCTCAACCCGAAAACTCACCAAAGCACTCACCCCAATTCACCGAACTCACCACAGCGTTGAAGCGCTCGCTGCGAGAAGGGTCACACGCACTTGTCTATGGTGATCACAAGGTACCTTCTCTTTTGGCAGGCACTTCTATGCACCCACCCACATACTCAATTGGGGCTGTGTATGTGTGTGTGTGTGGACTGCGTGTGAGAACGGTCTTCCATTGTACTATATGAGTTACATAAGTTTAACACATCCACCCCCCTTCGTTCCTCGCCCCCCAGTAGTGTTAACACATTTTGCATTAGATAAGTAATAATACCTACTTTCTTAAGTTTTTGCGACTTCCTGCCTTCCTTTTGACTAGACTAGTCTCTCCAATGTACATATGTATGTATGATGTACTGTAATATATATATATACATATTTATATATATTAACTGTATTATCTCCCTGCAGTAGTAGTTTGTAGTAGTATTGCGCCAATGGGGCTGCCCCCATGGTGCTCAGTAGATCGATATCTAATGCTTACAAGACAATGGCTACTAATTCTTGAGTTCTTAACCCAGTTAGATCAGTGCGGTGCACAGTATATAGCGCATATATAGATTACATCATGTGGTGCTTGTTACGGCAATCGGAGATTGCCAACTCGATGAAGTTCAAGACAAAGTTGAAGCTTGAAGCGATCTCAATGTGAATGTTAATAATTACGATCGACACACTGATGATGATGATGATGATGATGATTATAGTTTGGCGTAATTATGCCATAATTGCGCGGACTATAATTGTAGGCCCAGCCTAGATAGTAGACTACTCTTAGTTAGCAAGCTACCCGAGCTACATGTACTATATATATGATATGCATATCTGATGAGTCATTGTATTAATACGATCTCTGTTTGTCGTTCTCGCGCGCAGAGGTGAGGGCGATCCAGAGTTCATCAAGCGTCAGGACCAGAAGCGCTCCGATCTCGATGAACAGCTGAAAGAATACATCAGCGAATGGCGCAAACAGAGAGCCAAGGAGGAGGATGAGCTGAAGAAACTGAAGGAGAAGCAGGCCAAGCGCAAGATCTCCCGTGCCGAGGAAGAGCAGAAGATGGCCCAGCGCAAGAAGGAGGAGGAGGAACGTCGCGTCCGCGAGGTTGAAGAGAAGAAGCAGCGCGAAGTTGAAGAGAAGCGCATGCGTCTCGAGGAAGCCGAAAAGAAGCGTCAGGCCATGCTGCAGGCCATGAAGGACAAGGACAAGAAGGGACCCAACTTCACCATTGCCAAGAAGGATACAGGCGTGGTAATTATATTAAATTCCATAAATGCAGCTTGACTGATACACTTCCCCACTCCCCATTCTCGTATCTTGTTGTTTTCTACCTCTTACTCTTTCTATGTATAATTCGTACTGTTTTCGATTCCGTTATCTGTTTCCGTTACCATAAATCCGTATCCGTTCGTTGCCATTTTAAATTTAATCTCATTGTTACACACACATTCACACACACACATACAATACACACCAACACCAAACACCAACACACACACACACCACAATGTCTCTAATCTATCATTTGCAATACATGTCTTTCACTGTAAACCGTACCTGTTCCACACGTACCACCGTAACCACCTGCAACCCCAAAAAAAAAAAAAAAAAAAAAACACCAAAACAAAAACAAAATGAAACCGTCACTGAAAAAAAAAACACAACGAAATGTGTCAATTTAAATGGAATGAAAATCGAAAATTGCACGCACATATAGTTGGGACTGTCGTCCGCCGCCATGGAACGTAACAAGACTAAGGAGCAATTGGAGGAGGAGAAGAAGATCTCGTTGTCGTTCCGCATCAAGCCCCTGGCCATCGAAGGCTTTGGCGAGCAGAAGCTGCGTGAGAAGGCCCAGGAACTGTGGGAGCTCATCGTCAAATTGGAAACTGAGAAGTATGACTTGGAAGAAAGGCAGAAACGTCAGGACTACGATGTGAGTACCCCCAGAATAAGATATTGTATATATATCTAAATACATAATCCGCTTCGCTTGCAGTTGAAAGAGTTGAAGGAAAGACAGAAGCAACAGCTCAGGCACAAAGCCTTGAAGAAGGGTCTCGACCCAGAAGCTTTGACTGGCAAATACCCGGTAAGTATCAGCAAGAAGATATACCTTCATGGCAGCGCTCTAATTGTTCATTCCTCTTATAGCCCAAGATTCAAGTCGCCTCCAAATATGAGAGACGTGTGGATACCCGCTCATATGACGACAAGAAGAAGCTCTTCGAGGGTGTAAGTATTCGGGTGCCTTGGTACCTAAGCGGGTCTTGGGGCTCTTTCAAGAATCTTCAGCAAGCAATCTGGGGTTGTTCTTATTATTATTTGATATAGGGCTATAATACGGTCTATGCGGAAAACTTAGAAAAGACATGGCAAGAGAAACAGGAAAGATTTACTCAGCGCACAAAATGTAAGCGCCCAGTGATCAGTGTCTAATTGCGCTCTATCCTCAGTACTTTCGTATCGTCTTCGTATCTGTTGTACCTCTTCTGTTGTACTATTTTGTACTCTTCTTGTTCCTTGTTCTATGTTCATAAAGGCACCACCAAAGTGACCAAACGCCTCCTATCCAAAGTCCTCCACATTTGTCGTCCGTCAGTTCAGCTGAGTTTGTCACTTTGTTTTACAATGGGTAAAAAAACGTATTCGCACGCTCGCACACATGGTGTACACATATCTGTTATTAGGCGGGGCCCGTACACATATGTGTATGCACATTTGTATGTGTAGCTAACGTCATCTCATCTAACGTCGTCTATTCTCTTTTATCTCTTTCTATGTTCTGTAATCTTATATTTATATTATTGTCAACTGTACCTGCGTGTTTCGTTCTGTCCTGTCACATTCGCATAATCTTAAAAAAAAAAAACACACACACATAAACGGTTACACACTTTTGGGACACAGGGCTGGGATGCCATCAGCAAGGATGTGAACGAGAAGATCTGGAACGAGAAGAAGGATCAATACACCGGCCGCCAAAAATGTATGTAAACTTGACTCGACACAGCTCACTCTGTGGCAGTTGCAGTCACTGCTTAAAATTCCTGTAACTGCTACTGTCATAGTTACTGTAACTGCTACTGTCACAGCTACTGTAACTGCTACTGTCACAGCTACTGTAACTGGTACTGCCACGGTTAATGTAACTGGTACTGCCACGGTTACTGTAACTGTTACTGTCATAGCTACTGTAACTGCTACTGTCACAGCTACTGTCACAGCTACTGTAACTGGTACTGCCACGGTTACT
The DNA here is from genome assembly GCA_018904035.1 of Zaprionus ornatus. Lineage (NCBI taxonomy): Eukaryota > Metazoa > Arthropoda > Insecta > Diptera > Drosophilidae > Zaprionus > Zaprionus ornatus. The sequence goes on from JAEIFZ010000001.1 coordinate 24,879,727, forward strand.
GTAACTGGTACTGCCACGGTTACTGTAACTGCTACTGTCACAGCTACTGTAACTGGTACTGTCACAGCTACTGTAACTGCTACTGTCACAGCTACTGTAACTGGTACTGCCACGGTTACTGTAACTGCTACTGTCACAGCTACTGTTACTGCTTCTGTCACGGTTACTGTAACTGCTACTGTCACAGCTACTGTAACTGCTACTGTTACAACTACTGTAACTGCTACTGTTACAGTTACTGTAACTGCTACTGCCACAGTTACTGTAACTGCTACTGTCACAGTTACTGCTCAGCAGCATAAAACAACAGCGACAAAAACATGAATATACTAAATTATCAGCCGTAAAAATTGTTCATTGTCGTCTCATGTCGTTTTCCAAGTTCGTGTTTCTTTAAACTAGATATATACCGTATTAACATCTACTCATTATATCTCATATGCTAATATTGCCACTCTTTACCTCCTTATAGCCAAACTGCCAAAGTGGTTCGGCGAACGACCAGGCAAGAAGGCCGGTGAGCCCGAGACACCCGAGGGTGAGGAGGATGCCAAGGCCGATGAGGACATCGTTGAGGATGAAGACGAGGTCGAGGAGGAGGTCGTCGAGGAGGAAGATGAGGAAGCCGAGGAGGATGAAGAGGAAGAGGAGGAAGAAGAGGAGGAAGAAGAAGAGGAGGAAGAAGAAGAGGAGGAGGAAGAAGAAGAGGAGGAGGAAGAAGAATAAATTAAAAAAATAAATAAATTTTTTCGTAAAACTACATTTAAACAAAACCAAACAAGAAAAACCAAAGCCAACAATTTTAATAAAAGTAAAAGAATGAACTAAATAGTTATTATTAGCTTATTCAAAATACTCAAAAGAAGCAAACATGAAAAGTACCACTTTTTTTTATTGATCGAGAAATGTATATTTCTTCCAAATAAAACAACATCAAACAACACCAACTAAAAGAATAATGAAGAATACAAAACTATCATGAAATTAAAGTGTTATACCATATGTCATATCAATGAACAATTTATTTTGTTTGTGTGTGTATGCTGTAACACTATGTAGTGTGTTGGGATCGTTGGGTATAGCAGACAATCACAATACCGTTACAGGTTTAATCTGATCTGATCTGTTGCTGTAATAAATATTTGATATATTATAGGGTTTTGGCGACCTTTGTTTTTTTTATCACCTTGGTGGCTGGCTCGAGGTCAAAATGAAATAAAATAAATACAAACTGAACCGCGCCCGCAAGAGCAGACTTGAAAAATAAATCCCTGAAGACGGTTACCGCAGAGTAACCGAAATATATCGGAAAAGAAAATACAAATTGTATTTATTTTATTTCATTTTGACCTCGAGCAAGCCACCAAGATAATATTTGGTATATTTATCAAAATGGGGTACGATCAAGTCTCATTTCGATCAGAGTTCCTTTCCAACTTCCGTGTGCTGAATATATGGTGTATATATCCATATATATTCCAGATTTGCATAAATAAAACAAATTGTAAATGTGTTTTAGTAAAGTTGCGAAAGCGTTGTTTAATTTTCATCCATTTAATGACTGCACTCTTGGAGAGTAAAAGTACGTTCTAGCTTGCTTTTCAATTGCAATTTCAATTTCCAATTCGAATTCGGTTTCGTTTTCGTTTTTGGGTTTCTTATCAACTCATCGATTTCCAAACTCATATATGTATATGCATATACTTGTATGTTATATGTTACTTCGCTTTCTCAAGTTCTCAAGTTATGGACACCCTTCGCACTTAGAAGTAGGTATACAGTTACAAGTTAAAAGTTATCTAGAGAGATGGCCAAGTAACACAAAAGTGAAAATATATACGGTTCTTTTTGCCAGTGTATGTCTGTGTGGAGCATGTGTGTGTGTGTGTGTGTGTGTGTGTGTGTGTGTAGAATTATAGCTTATATAGTTTCCATTTATAAAAATGATTTGGATTCTGGTTTCACGTTTCGATTAGACATTTACAACATAGAGTATATCCCGTAGGCAACTATATAATACATGTAAGTACATTTATATATGTATATTAATATATAGTATATATAGTGTATGTATATTGATGTTATATGTAGGTATATATAACTCTGTTAGCTCTTCAAGTATGCATATATGTATGTAACTAGGTATGTATATTTGTTGCATGTAAATGTGTTCTGGTTTGCTTTTATTCCATATTCCATGGGGGATTGGGCGGGCGTGTGTGATATTCTTCATTCTTCAGCTCTTCAGGGCGAAAACGAACTTCAAAAGCTATGCAAAATGTCGTCCACAGAGACAGAGAGAGAGAGAGAGAGAAAGAGGCTAAGAAGCGACGATAGTGCAAAATGTTACGAGAATTTTTGTAAGGTTTGTGTTTCTCTTAGGTACGCACACTGGTACAAAATATGTATGTATGCTAGTTTAAAGGCAGCGCGGGACTACTGGTCACATACAAGATACGTGAAACGTATGCATAAAGTACTTTAGGTTTTCGTATGTTTGTAAGTGTGTGCATGTGTATATCTCTGTGTGTGTGAGTGTATGGGTATGTTTGACTAATCATTAATGGTGGTAATCGTGGATTAATGGGCGGCACTGATTTTGTGTTAGTTAACATTCGCTCTATATGTAGTATATGTCATATAGTAGATGCACATACCTATACATATGTATATGTATGTATGTTGTATAATATTTTACGCATATTAATAGCTATAATACAGTTTTCATTCACTTCAAGTAGTATATATGTATATATATATATATTTATGTAACATTGAGCTGAATCATGATAAATATCTGTTTTTATTTATTTAGTTCATAAATAGTTGGGATCTGTTTTCAAGCACAGATCGTTCAATAGTTGTCTATACAGATTAACACACATTGATATATATATGTATATATATATATATACATATACTATATGTATATGTATTCAGTAGTTAACGTTTAGATATCTCTTTAGAGCAGAATTATACAGGAGCTAAACGTGCTTCTTAAGCTACGATATATATGTTTGTTATATATACGATAAGCACATAAACTCTTTTTGCTTTTCATTTTCTTTGCATGATATTGATAGGTCGATATACATATATATATATGTATATGTATAGTATGTATGTATATTTATATATACTAGTACATTATGGCGCTGCTCTACGCTTAAAGGCCATCAAAAATATTTGGTTTTTCTTGGTTTTCTAATTTTTCTCTTGGTAAGCTACATAGGCACAACACATAATAGCGATCGATGATATAGTACACATGTTCAACTATTATAGAATACAAAGATCTTTTGATTTTAAATTACTTTAGTAGAAAGAGCTTAAATAGAGAGAGAGCAAAAGTGCGTGAGAGAGAGAGAGAGAGAGAGAGAGAAAAGAGATAGACAGAGAGAAAAACTTTACAGCATTCGGAGGTGCACAATAAAAACGAGACTACATGACTATAATGGAACTTATGGGACTGTGCTGTGTGTGGTATACGTGGTACGTGGGGTAAGGAAATTTCGGGGAAGAGGGGAAGACAAATCGCTAGAGTCGCTAAGTTAAGTTACAATGTACAGGACTACGTTGTTTACGCTGCTTCTCCTTCTTGTTCTTCTTCTTCAACTTCTTGAATTCTTCATCTACATTTAAAACTAATTTCTGCTTTCTGCTTCCTTCTATATAATCAGCAGCATCGAGTTGTACTTTCGTTTGTTTCAGTTTGTTTTGTGCCGACATGTTGAGCTTTTACTTTGAAATGGTTTGCCTGCTGTGGAAGAGTTGCAGACGGCGGTTGGAGAAAGTAGAGTGAGAAGAGAGAGAGAGAGAGAGAGAGAGAGAGAGAGAGTGATAGAGTGATCGAGATTGTGAGCGATGCAAATACAGATTGAAGATTGATTGTATTTTCGATATGATTGACAACTGATTGAGTGTGAGCGAGAGAAAGCGCGTGCGATGTTAACGTAGCCTAAACCTTAACCGTTATACGCAAGGGAGACGGCTAATCAAAGAGAATCTTAAGTCAGATCGAGGGGGAATCATGGACATGAGGAATGGGGGGATATGGTGAGAGTGCATGAGTCATTCCATTCATAGCAAAGGACACGAATGTATGCAAAGAAAACGGGGAAAACTGGAGACAGAGTGCCAAAGAAAGAACGAGACGGACAGTTACAGAGAGATAGATAGAGAGAGAGAGAGAGCGATAGTATTAGGTGTAGGGGCCTGTTAGCTGCGCGCCTACAGATCAAAATAAAACTCAACAAGCATTGCCTAAAACTGGTTGACCTTTAGCTCATTGCCCTGCAGCTGGACAAGTCGAAAGGCTTCGCGTATGGTGGGCGTCATCAGCAGCTTCAAATTCTCCTCAGCCTCGTTGGGCAGCGATCGCAATAGTTCCATAGATGCCACCACCAGTTGAGCCAATGCAGCCCGCTTGTAGTTCGAATCCTTCAATATGCTCGTTGCCCGCTGCTGTTCAATTTCCGGTGAAATAGATTCGGCTTCCGTTTTGGCCGATTGACGGTTCGTATCGAATGGATTGTTGCGACATTTCGGCTGGAATTCACTAATCAACGTTGTCATGGTGACATTCTCATCCTCCAGCTGCACACACTTGCTGGGCGATGTCGTCGAATTGGAGTTGCCTCCATCACCAGCTCCTCCTCCTTCCACATTTGAGCCATTGCTGCTGCTGCTGCTGCTGATGGCCACCTCTCCGTTGCCATTGAGTGCGATGCATATGTTGTTCTTATTGGTCATGCTGTGCATGATGGGCACCTTCTGCTGCTGCTGCTGTGCTCGCAATTTACCATTCTCGATGTCATGCAGTGCCGAGTTGCTCAGGTAAAGTTCACAGACCAAATTCCAAGCATCCTGCAGGCAGAACAAGTAGCGCACAAAGTTCTCCTTCTTCTTAACAGTCGTGGTATTCAGTCGCGAGCACGACTCCAATATGAAGTTCAAGTCCTCAGCACCCAAATTATAAACCACAATGTCGTTGAGGTGGGAATCGACCAGAGCAATGTAGTAAATCATCCAGGACGAGGTCATCTGTTTGTACAAATTCGCCGCGTACTCAATGTTCGAGACCTTTTGCATGAGGAACTTGAGACCTGGACGCGAGTCGAACTCCAGGGCGGACATTAGATATTGTTTGACACAGCGCAGTAGAATCTCCTTCGAGCGGAAATCCAAATCGTAATCATGGCTGGGCGTAGCCGCAGAGGCGGCATAATTGTCAAAGATGCATGTGGACACTGCTTGTGGCACGCACTTGAGGCGCGACAGCAGCAACTTGGCCACCAACTGTAGCAGCATTTGATTGGCCAGCAGTCCCACCACAAGATTCTTGAAGGGAATGCGTATGACAAAGTTATCCAGATTTGAGTTGAAGCCATTGTTCAGCGGATACAGCAAGAAGGAATAGCTGCGGTCATCCGTGAGCTGCGCTGATGAGGTGCTGCTGCTCTTGCACTGACTAGCACCACCTCCATTTGTTGCTCCCGTGGTTGCACCTGCTCCTGTCTGACCAGCAGCACCACCCTGTGACTGATTGGGTTCACGTTGATTGTCCGAAAGGAATACCTGCTGGGCTAGCGCATAGATGCGTGCCAGCTCCTCCAAGGTGCTGTCCCGTCGTGCTGCCACCTTGACATTGGCACAATCTCCATAGAAGCTGTTCGACTTCTCGTGGAAGGCGAAGGATAGTTGACGCAGTGGCGCAATGGTTACAGTGCACGCGCGATGTATGGCCGAGCAGGCAATCATCCACTGCGACTCATTGAACAGCATTCCCGTGGAGAGTATGACATGCTTCAGGCAAGACACCGATATCCTTGCGATGGCCTCCTGCGACTGTGCCGCACACTCGATCAGCACCAGCAGCAGCTGCTTCAGTGCCAACGTGGCTGAGCTCGATATCTTTGTGGGCGACTCAATGAGATTGTGATTGACAGATACATTGCCAGGATTCGTGGCATTGCAGGTACTATTGCTGTTGCTGTTGCAATTACTATTGATGTTGCTGTTGCTGTTGCTGTGGCAATTGTTGTGCTGCTCTTCGCTGGCTGAGCTGGAGCTGCTGTCGTACTGTATGTTGCTGTGCTGCTCCGTCGCCGGTACTTGCTCGGTGACAAATTTGAGTTTCGAGTAAATCAAATTGTCGGCGGGGTGTACAATCTGGGCCAGACGCGTCTTGGTGCTCGCGCCCAGACGTCTCTGCTCTGGCACAGACTTCTCAATGAACTCCACCACCAAATCTGTGGTCATGCAGCAGCAATGCTTGAAGTTCTTCTCGATCAATTGCCAGCTGGGCGCCGTTTTGTTGATGTAACGCAGCCAATCCTGTATCATAGGTATTAGCAGATGATTGATGCAATAGAAACCAAAGTCAATGCCAGGACTGCAGAGTAGATTCTTGAAGAGCTTGAAGATTGTCTGCAATATCGGTGCCTGATGCGAGTAGGGGCAAACAATCAGAGAATTGGTTAAACCATCTAGCAACAGGAACCAGACTTTGAGCACGCCCGAAGGCTTATCCATCTCATCGATCTTTACAATCGTGTCCTTATCAATGTGCAACGATCGATAGGAGATCATATATTGCTCGTTCTTAGTCTGCAAATAATCATTGCCGAAGTAGGTGAAGTTCTCCATGGAGCTGGGTATATTGGCGTCTATGATATGCGTATATGAGATGCCCTTGATCTTGTACGTCGAATGAAAGTTTGGGCACTTCGGCATGCTGTACATGAAGCCCAAAATGCTGGAGCAACGTTCCAGGAATCGCAGGGTCTCGTGTAGAAAGTCTGTTGGCCTAAACGCATTGTCATTATCTTCGCCACATGAATTGTTATTGGGACCACCGCCTCCAGATATCTCCAGGTAGGACAACAAACAGAGTATACAATCAAGTCCGGCATTGGCGAACACCAGCGTGTTATCAGAGTCGAGGAACACTCGGAATATGTCGATGATGTTGCTCATGTTCAACATGCGACTGCGTGCATTGCGCAACGTGCCAAAGAGGGGCCTCCATCCCGAGCGTATTTCGGTGCGATGCGCCTCAACAATCTCATACAGACAGGCGACAATTTGATCCTGCACATCCACATCACATGTGTCCATGCTCAGCAAATTCTCGAAGGGCTTCAACAGCGCCTCATTGAAGTGGAAATACGGCAGCTCGGACTGCTCAACAAGCAGGGCCGTGATTATATCGTGTATATACTCGATTGCTCGCTTCGAGATCAAGCGATCGCGATGACAGGCAGCCTGCAGTATAAGGAATATTATTAATATCGCAGTAGTAACTCAAGAAGAACTTTGTTGAATTACTTATCCCACTTCAACGTCTACACTTACGTCCATGAGATGCGGTCCTGTGATGGCCCAAACCTTGAGTACATGCAGCAAAGGGCGTGAGCTGCGGAATACCTTGAGTGTCACATCGCCAATGCGATGCAGCAGCAGAGACATGGGCAGCGAATCGAGCTTCTTCCAGCCCTTGCTTGGCCACCAGATGCGTGTGCCGGCGCTGCCTTTGCGTGTCACTTGGCTCTTGTAGAGCTGATCGCGTGAGGCGCGACACAAATGCTTCAGGAATTGACACAACGATGGCAGACTGAGTCGTTCCGCTGCATCGCTGAACAAGTTCTCAGCTTGATGGGAGAGTGCACAGAGCACCTTGGAAGTATCCGCCTGACTGAGCAGTACCGTCTCATTGGTGCCCGAATATACCTTCAATATTGATGTGATATTCGTGTTGGGACTCTGAAGAGGTGCCTGCAAAAAGCTATACACATCCACACTGCAATGAAATCAATCAAGATCAACAGTCGGTGAATCGGTATAAAATGTACTACACTATGTTGAAGAGCTCGCAAATACAATTTGTCTTTTTTTCTTACGTCCATTTTTTCCTATGAATTCGAAGATATTTTCTGGACTGCTTGACCATAACTCTTCTATTTAAAGAAGGTGCTTTCCTCATGTTGCAAATCTCTTACATCTATTTTTCTTAATATTGTTAGTTTGCTGAGAGTTATTTGAGTTGTAGCAGCCTAAGAGAGATTGTTGCCTGCTTATTGCTTACCAACTCATTGATAGCGTTCTTGCCTATGCCACAGAAAGGCTTCTGGCACCCCTTTTCCGCAGTATATCTGCCTCTTCATTCCCCAGTGTGTCATTGTGTTCCGTTATCCTCCTTAGCGTAAGGTTGCTTTTCTTGCCACAACATATACTTTATTCCCTCTCCTTCAGTCCCCTTCTTAATCACCTCACCTACTACCTTCACTGCCCAATTCACCTCAAGAGAATTAACTAACTCTTCCTCTTTTTATACCGCCTTCATTTAACTCTGCAAGTTTAAACAGCATTACTCTCACCACGTTTCATCATCGTCAATGGGTATAGCGGATAGATTTAGCTTATCCTGTGCTCCGCCGTTGCCATTGCTAAGCTTCTCGCCCGTTTCCAGATCGCGACGACTGCTGCCAGGGGAGGCGGCAATTGAAGGATTCTGCATGCTAAAGATCTCGTGCTCCAGCTGACTGACATGACGACACACAGCAAAGATGCTCTGCCAGCAATCGGCACTGTAGCTGCCCAAGTTGAGGCCGCCAGTGAGCACCACATCCATGGACATGGCTTGGCTGGCTGAGATGCGCGGTCCACTGGTCTGGCACACATTGGAGGCCAACAAATTGAGTATCTTCCCGGCCAGATGCTGCAGATTGAGGCTGTTGCTCAGCGTGGCGGCCTAGTACGTTGGAGCAAGGATTAGTTATAGATCAAGTTAGTGGTATTGAGGTCACTTATAGTCACTCTACTCACCGAGTGCAGTCCGTCCAGGCACATGGCATAGAGTGCTTCTCCGTTGGATTTGGTTGTCTTGCCCTTGACGCGCAGTGTGCGCTTAGAGAGCGCCACCAGCTTGTTGGAGGCGGTGCTTTGTAAATCCCCCAATCCCGAACTAAGCACAATCACCATAGAGTCCCAGCAACAGGTAAGCAGGCGACGGCAGAGCTTTTTGGCTGCCTCGCGACGTTTTTCATGCTGTTCGTCATCGCTATGCTTCACTGTAGCCGTCTGCAGGCGCTGCCACTCGGAGAGCATTTGTGTATTGGCCAATCCTCCTGCATCGCACAACATATCGACGAGAGCACAACGCGGTCCACTTCCCTCCAGCTGCTGCCTGCTCATCGACTCCAGCACATTGCAGACTATCACCGATTGATAGAGCTCGCACAGCCAAGGCGAGGAGAGGTAGACCAACACTCCAGTATTCTGCACCGAGGTGACAAACTGCTGCTCCGACATGGGCACCAGTATGTCCTTGGCCGCCTGCTGCTCGTAGTATCCGGCACGCATTAACTGCAGACTGAGCAGCAGCGATGAGTAGATGGCCAGATAGATGCCATCTGCATTGATTGCCGTCAGATTGTAATCGAAGTCCGAGAAGTTCATGCTGTTCTCCTGGCACACAGCCGAGGCAAACTCCTGCATGGCCTCGTCCAGCTCGACACAGCTACGCAGGCGCAGTAGCTTCGGCACCAGATCCTGCCGCAGTGCCTTGGCAAAGTCACGCGCATGCTGGCGATCGTTGTCGCTGTCCGTGCGAATGGGCATAACGGGAGCCTCCAGGTGGGAGTATGGCCAGCGATTCTCTACACGCGATGTCTCATCACTGGAGCTGCTGGGCTCATCATCCTCGGGGCCCTCCGTATCGCCAGAGCCATTTGATGCTGCATCCTGTTCGTGTGGAGGATCGCATTCACTCTCCGATCCCGACGATGTCTCGAAGACATTCTGACGAAACTCCACAATGGCATCACGATATGGAGCCGGCAATCTGGCCATGCTCTGGTAGGTCAACGGTCCCGAGTAGTCGGCATCCTTGAGCAGATCATGCCGCGCATTCACCACCTGCACAATCTGATCGCTGATCATGGACTCGGTCAGTTCGCCGCTGCACAGCACCTGGAGGCTGTCCAGCAGTGCCACCATGCACTCCACACTGGCCTGCAGAGAGGCCTCGGTGCCGCTGCCTGCACTGGCGCCATATGCGCACTCCTCCATGGCATCCACCAGACTGGAAGAAGGGAGAATAAATACAGATACATATAAACATATACCATATATTGAACTCTTGCTCTGTTCTACTTACAGTCGGAACAGCGCCATCTCATCGCTGCAGCCCTGCGCAGTGTTGCGGTCCACGTAAAGGATCACTGCGAGATCTATGAGACGCTCGGGACTTTTAAAGATCTCGCGCACACATCTCAAGGGCTCCGTGCGATTCAAGGGCGCTGGCAGCAGAACCATGCGATGGAACAACGCCTCTAGCATGGGACGCAGTGAACCATGTGCGCCGGCAATGCGCAGCAGCTGAATCGCTGTCAAGTAGACACAACGCGCTTGAGGCCCATCCAAGCCTGGGCCAGTGAAGAAGCCACGTGCCTCGTTCTCGATCATGTGAAGGGCATCCCTGAAGAGGAGAGAGGCAGCAAGTGGAAGATTAGTGGGAGATTGATTGATTGATGAATTTACTCACTTGTAGGTAAACTTCTTGTCCAGATTGATGCGCCCCGGCGAGCCAAGAGCGGCGGCCAGTGTCGGACAGAATTTCTGCCAAAGAAAGGAGGTGAAGTGCGGATTGGCGTGCACATTGCGTGGCAGCGCCGAGCTCAGGGTGAGTATGCACTCGGTTAAGTAAAGTGAGCTGGGATTCTCGCATTTCTTGTTCGGCGACGTATTGTTCACGTTGGGCTCGACGAGGCGACTACAAAGCCACTGCATGACCGGTATAACCTCATTGTACACGGCAGATGCCTGTGTTTGTGTCATCAGACCTGCTGGGGCTGTCTTCTTTACCTCCTCCGCCTCCTCGATGAGAAATGCGCAAAATGTGCGCAAACACTGCGAGGCAGCGGCAAGAGATGCTGCCTTTGTGGCACGCGAACCCATCTCCCAGCATTCGCCACAGCGAGAGAGTATCTCGATGAGCAGTCGCCCATTTAGTGTGCAGGCGGGCGAGCAGGCCATGGCCAGGAAGAGGCGCAACACATTGACAACGGTGTCCTCGCTGCTCGTCGATGGCAGGATGCCATTTGTGGCACGCAGCAACTGCGATGGTAGCCACACCGAATCGTCCTCTGGCTCCAGGCCAATGTAGAAACGTTCGTCCTTAATGACGCGCTGTCCAAAGAAAAGATATCGTAATTTAAGAATTTTCAAATGGAATTAAGTGTGTTAAGTAAGCAAGGAACACTCATAGTACGATTCACCTAAGTAAGATCTGGAATTTAAACATTATCGTGGTATTTATATTATAATGGTATATACATATGATATCAGGCGATTCAAAGACTTTGTAAATTAATTGAATTAATAAAATAAAATTATAATATTACATAAAAATTACTCGACTTTGATATACGCGATTTCTTAACCTATATTTTTAGCGTATTTTTTCTCGCATACTTAAGTGGCGCCTTATAAATCAGGAACTCTTGAATATATTTCTTCAATAAATGATGTTAAGATACAATATTATGATGTACGGATTCTTCACTTAATAATAACAAAAAAAAAATAAAATAAAATAACTTCTATATTAATGCAACCAAATAAACAGAAATCATTTGAGCGTTGATAATGATTGTGATTGTTCTACAATAAAACTACGCTTGGAAGTTGGTTTTTTTGATTTACGGTGGCCAAAATTAAAAAAAAACTTTATCTGCGTGCAATAATAATACACATTAATACCAAATATGATAGCCCTAACTATTATAGTCTCTGAGATCGGGGTTTTCATGCGAACGAACAGACGGACACGGCTATATCGACTCGTCTGTTGATGCTGATTCAGACTACTTATAGTTTGTGGGGTCTGCCACGCCTCCTACTGCCTGTTACATACATTTTTGTTTGGCACAAATTTATAATACCCTTCTACCCTATGGATATCGGGTTCTTAAATTGATAATAATATTTAATCTTCTCTAATTTTCGATTCAACATTCAAAAGAAAAAAAAATTAAATTAAATTAAAAAAATAAAATGATTCAACATTTCAACATTTATTGCTGATGATTTTTGAGAATACCCGGAAAAACCCGAAGAAAACCCAGTCAGACTCACCGCTACTCATTGTACATTTATCAGCTTAACGATGTTTTTATTTCTGCACATTGACACATTTAAAGAATATGAATTTTTGATTATTCCCCTGCAATGCCCCATTTATTTATAGCCAACTAATCCGCTCGGTGATGGAGCTTAGTTCCCAAAATGTTTGGCAACCTTGACCTCAAATTGGGAGCCCATTTTCCACTTAGCGAATGCAAAAGGGGGTGAGTCGCCTAGGCCTCCACCTCCACCTCCCACCTCTGCCTGCGCCTCTGGCAATTAGCTGACCCACGTTACAATTATTTTCCGTCACATTTCCGCAAGGAAACGTACGCACAATTAAGCCGGGGGCAGGAAGGGATGTTTACCCGTTCGATAATTGACACAGACAAGAACTTACATGGAGACCATTGAGGCCCATTGTGATAAACTTTGGCCGCTTCGTGTCCAAGGCCATTTGCAAGGCGGTAAAGCAAACGGAGCGCAGCTCATGCGATGGATCCCTGTGTATGCCATGCTGTCGATAAAGTTTATCTGCAAATAAAGGACAGATCGAATTGTTTCAATGGCAACCAGAAAATAATAGAGTAAAACTGTAAAGCGGATAAAGCTGTGAAGGGACAATTACGAGACCGATAATGGACTCTCTCTCTCTCTCTCTTTCTCTCTGTCTCTGTGTGTGTGTGTGCGAGGGAGAGCAAGCAAAGTTACAAATCGTTGCCTACTTTCCTGCTGAAAAAACAAAGGAAATGCCAACGGATGTGCTAAAGGGCGGACACGACAACAACAACAACAGCAAGAACAAGAAGCACAACAACAAGCACGACAACAAAACAAGTACGACAAGAAAAAGAAGAAGAGAAAGCACAACAACAACGGGAGGAAATTGCTTTCTTGCATGTTGCTTTTGTGATTTCATTACTGTTGTTGTTCCTGTGCTGCTGCACACACACCCACACAAACATGCATAAGTTGTATATGTGGATGCAAAATTATATTTACCGTATGCTATTTGCGCCGTTTGCCGTAGTGCATTGTGCTTGGTGCCCGTGGACTCCTTGATGATTAGCAGAAAAAGGTCTTCCATATTGGCGCCTACACACACTCACACGCATGCGACGCGTTGTGACACACACACACACGTGCGTGTGCGTACACAACTCTTTCTCCCTCTCTCTCTCTCCCGCTTCCTCTGCTAACGTTGCTTCCTCTGCTCTGTTGCACCTCTTCTGAAATTTAAGTTGCTGATGGTGTTCCTCTTGTTGTTGTTCTTCAATCGTAACGGCGTATGATGGCGGGAGGAGGGAGGAGTGTGATAGCTGCGCCTTTGCATGTCATCAACATCAACTCAATTAACAGCAGCAGTACCTGTACACATAAAAACACACATATATATATACATATGTGTGGTATATATGTATATTCAAGAAATTGGAGTAAAATCAATATGTCAGAAATGCATTTAACGGCATATATCGTGACCATATGTATTGTTATAGGACCAACTTGCTGCGTGACTCGTCGTGTGTATGCGTCTGTGTGTGTCCGTGTGTTTCTCTGTTGCTCTTGGCGACCACTTGCAAATCTCAGTTCCATGACTCACACGCCCACTTGAGCGATAACAAAACAACACAAAAAGGAGCAAGAGGAACAGAGGAGGTGAAAAAAAAAAAATTTTGCTCTTGCATTTTGCACCTTCAAAAAGTTCAAACACTGTGTGTATCCGTTTTCCTTGAAAAACTTTTGGTACATACACCTACACAACGTCACCCACACATATAGACACACACACACACATAGACACGCACACACACATGCATTGTGCACTGGCTGCAATGTTCCAAAATTCAAACTGAAACATCCTTTTTTTTCATTCCATATGCGACACACAATCAACGACCCCCCTCCCCACCCCTCGACAATCACTTTTGCTGTACCTACACTCACTGCACAATTTTTTATCATTTCCGTTTTATTTAGTTTTATGGCGCTTTTATTCCTTTGCTTTTGCCCACCACTTGTGGTTTTCAAAGGTTCTTTTTTTTTTGTTCTTTTTAAGTTATTTTCCCCTTTTTAGTGTGTGTGGTGCGCGCTCTGCGACGGCAAATGTGCTGACAACAACTGAAAACAATTTTCTTTTACGCTGCTGCTGCGTTGCTACTTCCACTGCTGACGTACAATACGCATGCATGTATGTGTGTGCGTGTATGTGCCCAAGCCATGCAGATAAACCGTTACTTGGAGCTATCGCGCATGCGCCTTTTTGCGCGCGCTCTTTCATGTCATCGTATGAGATTAGCAACAATTTTGCCCACGTCACAAAATGACATCTGGAGTAAATAATGCAGCAAACTTAATGTGTTATCACTAGCCGTACTTCGTAAATTTGCATATAACTATTGAATTCAACTAATAGTTTAATTAATATTTCATATAGTAAAAAATCATTGTGTGTAAATTTGCCAATTGGCAGCTGTGACGTCACGCAACCCTTATGCTAGCAACAGCTGATATCGAATTGGGAAATCGATAATAAATATTAAAAAATGTATTTCTTTTGAGACAAAACTGATCAATAATGAAAGTACCAAAAAAAAATACTAAATTCAAAAATTTAACAGGGGCGCCACAATCTACGAAGTTGAATTAAAGTTGCAGCCAGGTAAAGCATCCCTGACCACTGCTGGTCATTGCCACAGGTGGTTGATGCAACATGCACCAACAGCAGCCGCAGGACAAGTGCGCATGTGGGGAAACATTGATTGGAGCATTGGTATTGGTATTTCGATTTGATTGGCAACTTGTGTTCGCCGCTTTCTCAAATGCAATTATTATGTTTATGTATTTCGAATTAGTTTAAATAGTTTAACTGGCGCATTAAATATATCAAAAAAGAATTACAACACAAATCGAATTGCAGATAAAAAAAAAACCATTCTTTGCTCTCTCAGGATGGTGAGGGCGCTGCTCAGGCGGCGCTGGCTGCCAATTTTTCAGGGGGCACCTATTTGACCGGCTTTGATTTCCAGAGACCGTCGTTGAGGAAATGATACGTCTCTATGCCGATGCCTTTGTTCACCTTTAAACTGAAGGGGACAGAAGTAAAGGAATCAGTATTAGTTCAACCTAGGTACTTCCACTTCCACTTACATGTTTTCCGTGGATAGTGTGAGCAGTCCAATGGCTAGCGCATGCTCTTTTCCCTCGGCCATAATGGCAACCACTGTGCCCTTCTCTGCCGGCGTCATGCAGGCGCCCGGCGACGTTAAGCCGGGACACATCACATTGGCGCCGCTGAGCACAAAACGTATGGCACCTTTGTCCACCTGCTGCATTGTCACAAAGTAGGGGAATTTGTGTAGTAGCCGCAACGTGGGCATCCATGGACCATCCCGGTGCCGAAAAAAGACCTGTTCGCCGGTTCCATTTAACAAAAGTTCAATATGATCGTGGCTAGTGAAGGATTCATTATTCATTACTAATGCTGCCATCTAATACAAATACTAGTGCTTACCATTTGGCAATGCGATATGAGTCCTTCTTCGGTAGTATTAAATCAATGTGCGTCTCCAACTTGGGATATGCCTCTAATAGCTTGGCACGTATGCCTTTCTGTACGGATGACTTAAGTTGTTGTATCGACGAGATACTATCCTTTTCCTCGAATCTAAGTGAGCATATATATTTAAATGCTGCTTGTTATTTACTTTAATTAATACATACTTTTTGAACATTTTATGATAAGTTATTTCCAATGGCCGCAGCTGGTTGATGGTGGCTGACAATCATCGGCACGAGCAGTATGCGAATTTGACAAACTAGCAGTGCTGCCACCTATCGCATGCAAAAATTAGTGTCATATATCGATACCAAAATATCGAATGTGCAGTGTGGCAGTGCGTAGTTTTTGTGCTACCAGCTCGGCTTTATTTCAGTCAAATTTGGACAAAATTGAAATTATATTTATATATAGTTTTTTAATGCCAAAAAGTCCATACATTGGCTATTTTTAGGGAAGACATACAATTTAGATATTATTTTTGTTCAAGACTTCTGGCAACCCAGTGTTGGTTGCAAGCTAATTATTCCGTATGTTATCGATAGATTGTTTAAACGTTTTCGTTTGTTTTGTTTAAAAAATAAATAAAAACTATAAGCAGATTTCTGAGGATTATAATATATTAGCATGTCGCTCTTTCCCGCTTATAGTGGAAATGAGCAAAATGAAATACACAATGTTGTGGATGCTGTTCCAGGGAACCCGGCGCAATCAGCTGACTTAGGTAAAGTTCACTGGTTTATATATGGTTTATTTATATATTAATTGTTTTCCTTAGAAAAACATCCGCCTGTTGCTGATATAAATTGGAAGAGTAATTGTAGCTATAAGGTGTCCACTGCCGCACCCATTGAAAGCGATGCTGAATCAATTGATAGCGACTTCGAGCGATCCCAATCTGAATCAGAGTCGGATTCGCAGACCGTGGGGCCGGTTAAGACCTGCCAGCCCTCCCAGCAGCGCCCATTGGAGTTCGACGGCAGTGTTGAGTACTATGTGGACAAGACGGGCAACAATGTGCATCGTAAATGGGATACGCTACCGCGTCTCTCACGGCCCCAGTACAAAATTCGTTTGCAACGCATTCAGGACAAAACACAAAGCCGCCACCCATCGTCGTATTATCGAAGAAAGTCCGGTAAGCATTTGGCGCGTATTAGACACATTGCACCCGACGTGGAGCCCAAGTTGACAGATGAGCAGAGCGATGAGATTCAGCGCCGTCTGCGAGAACTTAAAAATCTGGTGGCCAATGAGCCCAAGGAGTTGCATAACTGGATTGAGCTGCATCAGCTGATGGCGCACAATATGTGCAAGACCAACCGCCTGGCCGTGGCGGAGCATCAGTTGCACTCACTGGAGTTGGCGCTGCAGCATCATGCGGGCAATGAGAAGCTGTTGCAGTTGTATGTGGCCACCGCAAGCGCCACATACCCAGACAGTCAGGTGAGTTTCCAGAGGGGATATCAGAATAAGCAGCATTTATCCTCATGCTTCTCTTTTTCCTTCTGCTCCTGTTCCTTCAATTCCCTTTACTCCTACTTTTGCTTCTGTTCCTTATCCTCCTCCTTCTCTTGCTCCTTCTCTCCCTTTAGGTGGCCATCAAACTGGAACAACTGCTGGAGCGTGAGCCGTACGAGTATACGCTGTGGACAGCGCTGATCATGACCACACAAGGCACCATGGCTCGCTGCAATGTGCCCGATGTGCTCAACCTCTACGAGCAATGCATGCGACGCATGCATCTAGGCCCGAAGGATCAACGTGTGCACACGGACGAGGTGATGTTGAAGCTCTTCCACAACTGCGTGCTTTTCCTCCGCCAGTCTGCCAACTGTGGACACATGTTTGCGCTGCTCAAGCTGGCACTGGAGCTAAATGCGCCGCACTTAAGTTTCGACTGCTTTGTGGCAAGTGCAGCCGATGAACGACCACTGGTCGACTACGAAGAGCTGGTGCTCCGCTCCGGGATGCCCATGCCAGAGATTTGGACACGTATTGAGCGACTGCGTCAGGCTTACAACTTTCTGCCTTATCCACAGCTGCGCGGCACTGCCGCAGAGGACGCACTGAGTGCTGGACTTGATCCACAGCGTTGCATCTACGCGGACGATGTGTGTCACTATATTTATCCACTCAAGCTCAAGGAGAACACGCTGCATCTGTTCCTGCTCACAGTGCAACTGACCAAGTTACCCTTTGTGCGTAGTAATTCTCTGGCGGAACGTCTCTGTGCGCGCATAGATCAAATCGGCGACTCGGAGGCCGTTGAAATGTTGCTGGCTAGTCTAGGGGATCGTCACAGCTACGCGCTGGCCCCGACACGCTACAACATGGACTACATGGACACCATGCTGCAACTGGCCAAGGAGCTGTACGTGAGTCCCACCTTTATGCCCAACTCCATCGGGCATGAGCTGTACGAGAAGTGCCTGAGCGGGCTGCTGCTCAAGTGCAGCGAAGTCTTCACGGATGCGGGGGATGAGCAGAAGCGACGTGTCTTTCTGGTGCTCTGGTTTCGTTTCGAGCGGCTGCGTCTGCGACTGCTTAAGCTCAGTGGGAAGCTGACTGAACAATATGTGAAGGAGATGCGTCAAAGGCATCGCCAGCTGTTGCGCGCCGAGGCGAATCGGCAGGTGAAACGTTTCTACACGGAGCTGGCCATGTTTGAGTATGAGGCACAGCCAGAAGGTGAACTGAAAAAGGGAGCCTGGAGCCGTGTGCTGGACAATATTGTGGATATGCCTGTGGAGGATGAAACGGACAAGGTGGAGCGACTGCACGCCCTGGTCATCTATGCTGAGATGCTGCTCTCTTGTGAAGAACGTAAGGAGGCGCTGCAAATGCTCTGCAGCCTAGTGCGGCAAGGGAGTGCAGAGAAGGTGCACAAGGAGGAGTTGCCCCAAGAGGAGGTGATGTCTCTCAGTCAGCAGCAACTGCAGGAGGCATTGCTGCAGGTGATCAATGAATCCTCAAGTCGTGCTATGCCACTGGAGGATTACTTCAGGCCTCATTGGTTTGTGGTGCTAATGCACGCGCACTGTCTGCTTCTCTACCTGCTGGACCAGCCACAGAGTGCCAATGAGCTGCTCGAGGAGCAACTAATCCTAATGGAGAAATCAACAAAGATGGAGACCACATGGCGTCGTTACCTGCGTGAGCAGCTGCGCGAATTGCAGTTGCTGTTGCTGCAGCTACCCCAGTCGGGTCGCAGTTCTGGCTCAGCTTCAGGAAGCAGTCTGGTTGGGGTGCTCGAGAAATCCTTGCAAGAATTTCCACGTAATTTGCTGCTGCTGCAACGCTGGTCAACGCTGCTGATGCTGCCGTGGTATAAGGTGCGTGGCAGGCTGGTGCACACCAAGGCCGGCATACTGGCGCTGCTGCATATGATAATTGCCTCACGGTGTCGCTTCATGCAACAGCAGCAGCAGCAGAGTCATGCCCAAGCAGATGACTCGCTGTACACGCAGCAGCAACAGCAGCACTTGGAGTTCCTGGTTAGGAATCGCGTGCTCAGCATGTTCGAGACATTCCTGCCCACTAATCCCAATAGATCTGCAGAGGAGGCAGAGCAGTATGCGGTGCTGAGGAGGAACTCCTTGTACTGGCGCTGTTACCTGCGTAGCTTGTCCCACGAACGCACCAGCTTCGAGCGCAGCAAGGCGTGTCTCCTGATGGCACTCGATGAGTGCCCCTGGGACAAGGCACTGTATATGGATGGGGCCACCTATGTGCCTCAGGAGGTGGCCAATCTCCAGGATGTCATGACCGAGAAGCAGCTGCGCATCTATGCGATACCCGAGGAGCTTAATGTGCTGCGAGGCGCATAGCTGATACAACCTGAGAGTTTCACTACAAATTTGGAATTGTATAAAAATTATTATGATATTAATAAAATAACTATAATATAACAAGTTAAGAAATAATATTCAGGTCAAGAAATGTTAAGAAAATGTGTATTTTTTTTATTGAAAATTCTTTCTTTCTTTTTTACATATTTTTCAGATTTATTTTTGTATTTCCCTTAAAAAACCCCACACAAAATGTATCTGTTATTGTAATTTAAAATAATACAAAATTAATACTATGATTACTAAAATATTTGCGTATATAAAATTAACTCGGAAATGACTTGTCATGTAATAAAACATTTCTAATGACGAAATTTTATCAGATTCATCACAAATTCACAAATTTTCCCATCAGTTTACGATTATTTTAAGATTAGTTCCTTAGTTTTGATAAATTTGAAGACTGAAACGACGCACGTTAGTATCTGACTCGCCCGCTTTGAATGACAAAAATCGAATCTAGCATTAAAAGCTGAAAAAGGTCGGAAGAGTTTACTTTAACGGCTTGGCCGTTTAAAAGCTAAATTTAAAGTTGCAGGAAAGTAAAGAACTCAGGATTTATAACTTAGGATTTTATTATATTACATTACATTATTATATTCTAATATAATATATTATGTCTATATAGTATGGTATATATGTATATTTGAGTTAAAGGGTTTGCACTTGTTGTAAGGCAACGATCAGAGAGCATGGTCGAAATTATGATTTTATGAAAAGGTAGTATTCCTTGAGTTGCCATAGATGTACATATGTTATAGCCAATAAAACATATAAATATTTCACATCTTTTTCTATGGAAACAATCACCAGAGACTTTCCGTTAAGTGTAAAGGTTTTATTAATACTCTTTTTTTATACTACTCAAATATGCATCACCGGTATGGGAAGAATCGGTTCAGACTCAACCCAAAAATTAAATGTAACTTTTCTTATTTACACGCCAAATAAATAAAATAATTATAATTATAAAATAAAATAATAATTAAAACATACTCTCAGTGGAGTTTCTGGAACTTAAAGACACTTAAACATCAGTTTTCAGTCTATTTTGAATTGACTTTCTATATGAAACAACCATATACATATGTATATCTACTCTAGATAGTCCCGAATCGAGATATTCCTTTCAGCTTCACTTCTTGGTATAAGAGAGTTAAAGACAAGACAAGAAACAAAGCGCGCGCGAAGATGATGAGAGAAGAGAGCAAAGTTCAGTAACATTGCGTATACGCCATGCGGGCAAAAGCTCGCAAGCTTACGCTCAACTTCTTGTCCATAAAAGTATGGCGACAGCGAATAAGCGAGAGAGCGATAGGGGGGTGGGGAACAGAGGGAGACAGCGAAACTTAAAGCTCCTTCGGCAGCACTTGGACAATTGTCTCAGCCATATGACATTAACGCCTCCGCATCCTGGCAACCTCTGGCTGTGCTGGCGCTGCTGGTGGCCTCGGCCAAGTTGGAGTCGCTGCCGCAGTCGCTGCGCTGCCACTGTCAGCGACGTCGTCGTGGGAGCGCTTGTCAGTCATCCATCGCTAGTCGGTCGACAGCAGTCCAAGTCCAAAGACGTCGCCGCCGCCGCCGTCGTCGTCGTTATTCGGCGCAGTTTGTAATTTATTTAACGCGCGACAAAAACACTCGACGAGAATTCTCGTAGGTATAGAGACATAGATACAGCTACAGTTGCAGATATAGCTACAGATACAGATACATTCCTAGATACACCTAGATACAGTTGCAGTTGCAGATACTGTTGCAGTTGCAGATACATTTACAGTTAAAGTTGCAGGTACAGCTACAGATGCATTCATAGATACACCTACCGATACAGTTACAGTTAAAGTTGCAGGTACAGCTACAGATGCATTCATAGATACACCTACCGATACAGTTACAGTTAAAGTTGCAGTTACATTTGCAGATACATTTTCAGATACATTTGCATATACATTAAAAATACATTTGCAGATAAAGATACTTTGACATATAAATTTACAGATACAGCTACAGATCAAGATACTTTTAAAGATACATTTACATATATAGATAAATTTACAGACATAGATAAATTTACAGATACATTTACACTTGCAGATACATTTTTAGATACATTTTTACATACATTTACGGATAAATCTACAGATACATTTACATTCACAAATACACAGTACAGTTACATATACAGACACATATAAAGGCACAGATACATTACAGATACAGTTACCGATATAGGAGGCTTCAGCTGATTCTGTTTAGATACCGCGTAACGTTCAGTTTACAAACACACACACTTACACACATACGTATGCATATTTGTGTTTATAATTTTGTTGCCTGGCCTGTCTAGCCTGTTGTGTAAGTGTGCGGGCAACGCCAGCAGAGGCAGCAGCGGCGTCGGCAGAGGCACCAGTAGCAGCACCAGCAGCTTTGAGTCCGTAGACTAAACAGCAACGTTGGCGCGCGCTCTTCAAAGCTCTCTCTCCCACCGTGTGTGCTGTTTTTCTCTACCGCTCTTTCTCTCCCACTCGTTGACTTTGCGAGTCAGCTGCGCAATTGTTGGCGTGTAATAAAAATAAAGCAAACAAACACACACACACATATATACACACAGGGACAGCCAAATAGCAGGCACACAAACATACGCATAGAGAAATTGCATACATATGTATTATTCAAATTAACTGTCATTGTATTACTTTAGTGCGAACATCTATTCCGTTATCCTTCCGACGTCGACAGCGACGTTAACGTCAAGGTCTTCTTTTGGCATACACACACCCACACAGGCAAACACACACACATACAAACACAGCTTTTTTGCGCCCGCTCTCCCACTCATAGTGCTTTGCTCGTTTGCTTTCTCTCTCTTCTTTTCTCCTCTCTCGCCGAAGCTCGCTCCCAGTAGCGACGTCGACAGCATTAGCGGCAGCGAGCGAGCCTAGCTGTGCCTGGCTGGCTGATTAGTTTAGTTTGTGATTTCAATATAATTAATTTGTGTTTTTGTAGCGGTTCGCTCGCATGCTCGCTCTGGCTTCGCGCTTCAGCTTCAGCTTCGAATTCGATTGTTGTGTTTCAGTTTCTGTTTTCTGCCTGTTCCGTTCACAGTCGTCGCCGTTGCCGCCGTCGTCAACGTCGCCGTCATCGTCGTCGTAGTCAATTTTTGTGTTTTCGTGTTTTCGTTTTCGTGGCCGCGCGTTGCTTAAATGCGGAATCGAAATCATCATAGAAATCAACAACAACATAAGCAACAAAAAAAGCAACGGCAAAATCAAAAACAAAATCGAATCGGTAAAAATCAAACAAAAAACACAATTATCGCGTTGGAATTTGAATCGAGTGGGAGTGGGAGGGGAAGATCGCTAATCGAGGCGGCAATCGATACACGTTGAATTGTAAATCGTTAATCGCGTGTGCAACAACTAAGTTTGCAATACTAAAAATCAAACAAAAAAACATAATTAACGCATTGAAATTTGAATTCAATATTGCCAACTAAGTTGGCAACACCGTCATACATTCATTTTGTTTGTTATGCTTTTGTTGAATTCCTATTGGAATCGAGTGGGTGTAAAAGAAGGTGTGAAAGTGGGAGGGGGAGATCGGTTATGTTTCATCGCTAATCGAGACGGCAATCGTATATTAAGTATTGTAAATCATTAAACGCGTGTGCAACAACATACATAATTGGAAACATTGTCAAACATTCCGTTTTGTTTGTTTTTGTTTTTTTTATGTGCGTGTGTGGGAGGGATCAGCTGAAGATAACGCCATCTTGGCAAGGAGAGAGAGAGGAGAAGTAACTTAACAAAATTAAGAGCTGATGCAACAACAACAGCAACAATAACAACAATTCTACGCGCCAGTTTGTGTCTGTGTATGTGTGTGTTGTACGTGCCCATGTGCGCCTTCTCAGCATGTGTGTGTGTGTGTGTGTTAATTTTTATATGGCAGACAAGTCAAAAAAGAAAAATTAACATATTAATGAATTTCCAGTTTAATTTTGAGGTTTATTCGCTTTCGTCTCTCGTCGACATTTTGTTTTTGTTGTTGTTGTTATTGTTTTATTATTTATTGTATTTTCTCATCGTCGCTTTGCCTTTGTTCGGCAAATTGCCGCCAAATCAATCAAACTATCGCCAGAATTGGGAGTATGTAACAATAACAATAACAATATGAGCAGCAGCAACAACAACAGCAGTAACATTAGCGCTAAAAGAACGCGAGATTAAAAGCAAAAGTCAACAACAACAACGAACAAAACGCACTCATTAAAAGTCTAATAAAGTTTTTTTTCGGTTATTGTTGTTGTTCGTTTTCAAGGTTTTATTTTACGTTTTTTTTGTTGTTACTGTGCGTGCCCGCGCTTTGTGTATGTGTGTGTTGCTCGTATATTTTTATTTTATTTCATTTTCGTTCGATTTTATTTATTTTTTTGTTAGTTTTGTTTCTTGTTTTCGTTGCCCTGTTAACGCTGACTGCGACGTTGACTGCGACGCGCTGTGTGGACGTTTAAAAAGTTATTAATTTCAATTATAATTAGCAAAATATTCACACACACATATAGAGCAAAATATTCACACACACATATAGAGACTGAGCTGCATGTGTTTGTATGTATTGTTATTATTATTTTGTTGTCTCCTCAACGAACACAAAAAATATTGCTGACGTCGCATCTGCCGCCGTCGACGTCGTCGTCGTCTCGCATACAAAACAGAGCAAAGTTTGTGTTGGGTGCAAAGAGAGCGCCAGAGTGGAAGAGAGGGGGAGGCGAGCCTAGGCTCGTACACGCATACAGCAAGTGTTCACCAAATACGAGCAGAGGCTGAGGCAGCGACAGAGGCAGCGACAGCTAAAAGCACAACACAAAATTTCTTGGCTCCGTCGTCGCCGTCGGTGTTGTAAGCGCAGATAAGCAAGTCGGTTGCGTCTTTCTCTCTCTTTTTCTCACTCTCTATCTTTCTCTCTCTCTCTCTCTCTGACTCGGTCCAGAATGTTCGCAACAGCTTCCACTGGCCGCGCTTTATCATTATCAGCATCAGTATCGCTCAATGAATTGAGCTTTCGCAATCTGATCGTTTGTGACGCCGACGCCGACAGCGATGTTGGCAGCGATACAACAAGTGTGCCTTTAGTGCGCTCTCCCGCAGATTACGCGTTCGACTGCAGTCGGCAGAGGGCAGCGGCGTCGGCAGCGGCAGCGCGCTGTGTAAACAATTAATAACGAAAACAATGTTATGCAGTAACTGCAGCAGCAGCGCTGGTAGAACGTGCTAAATTGAGTAACTAACACACACATACACACACACACGTTCGCACACGTCTGCTACTGTACGTGTGCCTATCTTTCTCTCTGTGTGTGTATGTGTGTGTGTGAGTACAAAGTTATTTTTGGTTTAGCGACGACGCGTCGCAGTCGCAGTGACGGCTACCACCTGATGTCGCCATCAACGTTGCCGTCGCTGTCGCAGTTGCACAGTGGGCCAGCAGACCGACCGCGAAATTTTCGCTGTTTTTCGCCAATTATACCCTTGCAGTGGGTATATTCATTTGTCATGTTAGACAGTATGAAGTCAATAAAGTATTTATGCCGGACAACTATATACTATAATATTCATAGAAAGACATAGTTAGAAATAAATACAACTAATTAATTTTAGTAATGAAATTGCGCTAGATTGCTCTTTTGGGCCCACTGTGCATTTCTGTCGCAGTCGCCGTCGACGTTGGGCCAGGTCGAGGCAGCAGCAGCAGCTGACAGCTTTGAGCAGTGGGAGAGAGAGAGGCAAAGAGAGCAAGAGCACGCAAAACAAACGGTAATTTCCGCGCTTCGAAGGACATTTTTGACAGATAGAGAGGGAGAGAAAGAATGGAAAGAGCGCGAATGTGCATGCGTGTGTGTGTGTGTGAGTATGTGTGTGTGTGCTCTGTGGAACAGGTGTTCGTACGATTCGCATTTCTCGCTCGTGATTTATCAGTTATTCCTGCTCGAGCTATTCAATCATGCGACGCTCTCTCTTTCTCTCTCTCTCTCTCTTGAAAATTGTCACATCTCTTGCTCGCTATTTATAAACTAGTCGTCACACAGACAGACACAAACACACACGCAGATGCAGAAGCGAGATCAATACGTAATGAATTGACGCCGACAGCGCAGTCAAGCTGAGTGCGCCGTGTAATTAACTGTTGTTTCACCGTTAGATGTAAACAAATTTCTGGGGAGAAGGCAGAAGAAGGTGGAGACACACACACATGCAGACGGGGGGTGGGGCTGGACGGAGGCAGACAGCGAGAACAAACGAGGCAGCAAATTATATAATTTATTTATTGTTTTCCGCGCTCACTGAGCAGCTTTTGTTCGAGTGTTGTTGCTCATTTGCTAATCTGCGTCTTCGTCTAGCAATTGTTTTTGTTTTTGCCTTTCTTTGTTTTTGTTTTTGCCTTGACTTTGGCTTTGTCTCTAGTTTGGCTTTTGGCTTTACTTCTTCCTTTTTACGTTTAACTTTGCCGCTGACTTTCTGCCTTCAACTTTGTTTGTGTTTTTGCCTTTGCTTCTGTCTTTACTTTTAGCTTTGCATCTTTGCCTTTGCCTCTGCTTTTGATTCATTGGCTTTGCCTCTGATTTTGCTTCTACCTTTGCTTTTGCCTTTAACTTTATCTTTACCTTTTCTTCTTTATACCTTTCGCACATTAAAAATTGAAAAAATAGCAGATACTAGCTAGGGCTGCCATTTGGCCTTTTTCCGGACAGATCTGTGCTTTTATTTTATCGTTAAACTTGGAAAATACTCTTACTATACCTCTTTTATTGCTCAAATGAAGCGTATTTTTGATACGATTTTAATGAAATTAATTTACTTAAACCGATGAACAAGCAAATGATTTGAATACAAAACTTTACCCCCGATTTTGAATCACAAAAATAAATCTGTCCAAAAATAGATATTTCAGAAATGTTGGTTAATATTGCCATATTTGGATAAGGACTATTTTCAAGGTATAAGGAACCATTAGAACATTTTAGATTGAGCATAAAAAATAAAATTAGTTATCAAATGTATCATATTTCAGCCTTTTTTAAAAATCAAAAACCTATTGTTCTGTTTTTGTCTTTTTTCTCTGGTCTTGTCGTTTTCCTTCCGTATTTTTCATCTTCATCTAACCAATTTTTGTGAGGGAAAGCTGCCAAACCTAATACTAGCTATAAGAAAAGCCAGAGACTCTAAATTTCAATGAAGGGCTCTGTAGATAAAAGACTTCTCGAGTTTATTTTAAATGTCAGCTGCCACGCCCAATTTTTAAGCAACGCACTTGCGTTACTGCTTTGGAGTATAGTTGACTATAACATATACCTATCTTTCAAATTTCAATTCACTCGGATAATCAACGCAGAAGTTATTTAAGTTAAAGATTCTTTAGATTATTGCGTAATTTGCAGTTGGGGTTATAAGGTTTATTTTCAACTAGGCGAAGAGTATTTGACTATCGTGTGTGGCCCACTGTAGCTTTTCTTTACTTGTTTCGTTTTTTGTTTTGCTTTCTTATTTGCATTTTTATTTTCGTTCACACACACACTTGCATAAGTGCATTTACATTCAACACAATTTTTGTTTGTTCGCTCTGCTTTTATTGTTCGTGACTGCGACTGCGACCCAGGTGATTGACCCAGGCCCAGTATCAGTGTCACTGTCACTGTCATTGTCATTGTCACTGACAGTTCACTGTCACTGCGACTGCGAATGTTAGTGATGTGTCTTCTGCTAATGCTTCCCCTATCTCTTTCTCTGCCTCTGTCTCTCTCATTTTCTCCATTTCTCCATTCTCTTTTTCTCTCTCTCCCTCTCTTCTTTTTTTCCCCCTGTCTCTCCCTTTCTCTCTGTTTCTTCCACTCATTCACTCTGTGTGTTTGTGTATGCATGCATGTTCATGTTTGGCTTGTTTTTGCGTGTTCTTGCTTGTGTTCGCACTGTTGTTTAATGGAAATTAGGCGGCACTTTTATTATGTTCTGTCTCAAACCTCTCTGCCCTCCCACTCCCACTCACTCTCTCTCTCCTGCTGCCTACCACCTTCACTACCACTCTCCCCCTCTCTTTCTTGCTGTAATCGCCCACTTAAGCACGCAGCAACATGCGTAGACACACACACACACACATACAAATGTACTTTTCATGTCCCTGCTGTGCGTGCGTGTGCGTGTTCCTGGAGCTTTTCTGCTTTTTGGCAACAATTGTAACAAAAACACCAACAACGCACTATATCTCTCTCTCTCTCTCTCTCTCTCTCTCTCTCTGTCTTTCTTGTATACTTAATTTGCGACCCTTGAGAGTTTATTTGAACAACATACACAGATAAACACACACACAGACGTTGTTACGGAAATGCATGTGGCAAATCAAAAATGTCTGAAATTTCAAGTCAAACTTGAAGTCAAAGCTCGAAGAACAAGAAGAAAAGAAGCAGAGAAGAATGAACGCTCGCTCCTTTCAACCTCACTCTCCCCCTCCTTATCGCTCTCTCTCTCTCTCCCTCTGCCAACATTGGTGCTAACTGAACGAGAAGACGCAGCTGCAACCGGTTTTCACTTTACAAAAGCTTTTTGTTTTTGTTCTTCATTTTGTTGTTGTTGTTTTCACACACAAACACACACACAGCAACAGGTGACAACAGCAGCGAAAAAATGATTAGGTTCATATTAAAGTATTTTTGTTGTTTTTTTTGATTAGCAACAACAACAAAAAAACGAATGCGAATTAAAATGCAAATAAAGACATAAAAAATGAAATAAAAGAAAACGAAACGAAACGACGCGACGCGCAAAATGTAATTTAAAATGAATTAAAAATCTATTTAAATGTTTGACAACAACAACAACAATCGAAACTACTTTGGGCCCAAAGTGCAGAAATTGTTGTTGTCTTTTTTTTTTGTTGTGTATGCGTGTGCTGAAGTGCGATTTTGTTTGTTTAAATAATGTTTGCAAAAGCAAAAAAATGTTTGAAAATGTTAAAGAAAATAATTTTTTTTATTGTTTCGTGTTCTCTGCAGAGTTCAGAATGAGTTGAGTGTCTGAATAGAAGGCAACAACAGCAAAAACAAATGCAACAACAACTGCTACAGCAAGAACAACAACTGAAACAGCAAGAACAACAATTACCTCCGCAACGTAACAGCTGTACAAATATTGAATATAAAATACAACGGAAAAAATAAATACAACAACAACAAAATACGAATATATTTTTAACAAAAAGAGAACCATCAACAACAAGAACAAGAAACTTACAAAAATAGCAGCAGCTGCAGCAGGAGCAATAACAACAACAGCAACCAAATAAATGCCAAAAAAACAACAGAAAATAATAATAATGAAAAATAAATTAATATAAATAAAGAAACGAAATGAATATTCAAAAACCCGAAATAAAAATAATAAAATAAAAACGAAGGATATATGTATACACATATAAATACTAAAAGTAAATAATTAAATAACAAATAAATAAACAGAAAATAAATAACTAAAACATAAAAAGAAACTTTGATAATTCAATGGACCCTGCTTAATTCACGCATGTAACGTGAATACACCCATTAAAACTGCAACAACAACCACTGTAATCAGGCAGGCAGCAGAACTGATACGGTAACTCAACGCGCTGCAGCAAGCAGCGACGCGACGCCACCCACAGCAGCAGCAGTAGCAGAAGGAGGCAGAGAGAATAAACAAACAAATTTGCGGCGTGAGCAACAGACACACGCACGCACGCACTCACATACAGAAAGAGAGAGAGGCACAGACAAACACTCGCCTGGGCGCGGGCTCCCTCTCTCTCTCTCTCTATCTCTTTGTGGGCTCAGCTGACGTCGCAGCCTCAGTCAAAGCTTAGGGCAGAGGAAAGCTCAGCAACAACAACAAGTACTAAGAAACCGACGCGCACTTCATGCAGAAAAATAAGAAACAGCGCAAAACATGTAAGTGAAATTGATTTTTTGTTGCGTATATATGTGTATGAGTGTGTGTGTGTGTGTGTAGGTGTGCCTGTGTTTGTTTGTATTTGTATGTGCGTAGCGCATTGTTGTTTGCCCGTTTTGCTACTTTTGTTGCGGCAGTTCCTAACCTACATAAATATTTAATATTTCATGCTGCTCCCCTCCCCAACCACCTTTCCACTCTCTGACTCCCTCTTCCTGCTGCCTTTGTTGTTGTGCGTGAATGTAAAGCTGTTGTCATTGTGTGTGCTTCGGCGCTACTCCCTCTGCTGCTGCGCTACTGCGTCTGCTATGGCTAAGCCTCAAACAACAATAAAAAAAACACACACAACACCTAAGTGCCAGTGGGTGGGTGAGGGGGAGGTAGGTGCAGGGATCGCCATAGTAACTGTTACTTATCTTGGTGAGAGATGGAGGGAGAGGAGGGAGAGGGGGAGAGGGGGGAGAAGAGGAGGGATAGGGGCGGAGGCAGATAGCAGCAGAGAGCGAATGTCTATGGCTTATTAGGGCGATTCCATGTTAAATGTCTCTGGTATTCACGCGTATTGAAGATTATAATTGCCATACATGCACACACACACATACACACTGCCTTACACACACACTCCCTTACAAACACTCACACTCACACATATAGTTACAATGTAAATGTGTAATGAAGCAGAGCAGAAATTCAATTGTATTCGCATATTCTGATTGATGATGCTCGCAAAAATACGCGAATCTCCCACTCCACCTCCCTCCCACCTCCCTCCTTACCTCCACCACGCCACGCGCCTGCTCTTCTGCGCTGGGGATTGACCCCCCAAAATATATTCATTTTGGCTAGGGCCTTGCAACGCGCCTTAGGAGACATCTTCGATCCCATAAACTAGATATAGTAAATATTCCACAAAGGAATCGAACTAGCTCTGTTCGTCTGTCCGTGTGCCCGTTTGTCCGTGTGCCCGTCTCTTGAAAGGCAAACTAGTCTCACAGTTTTAAAGTTAGCTTGATGAAACTTGGGACATATGCTTATTTTTGCTGCACGCTGTAAATAAGTCGGAACAAGCCGGATCGAACCGATATATCGTATAGCTGCCATACAAACTATCCGCAGAGTTTTGTTATTTGTTAAGATATTGTTACCAAAATGTACTACATCGGACTTTTTCTATATATATAATATGAATGTTAAATTTCATAAAAATCGAACCACTATAACATATAGCTGCCATAGGAACAATCGGACGAAATTCAGGTTTTTGTATGAAAACCAGTTCTGATTTTAAAGTAAGATATAATATTCTGCACCATTATACATATATCACTAGTATAGGAACGATCGGATGATAGTGCCTGCAAGGGTATAAAACCTTTGGCATGCCGAAGGTAGCATTCGTTCTCGTTCCTTTACTATCCCATTAGGGATAATATCAGATTTATCTATAACATCTTATAGAATTGCTTCTACAAGACTAGTTTCAAGTATTTATAGTGGTTTATTCTACCATTGTGTGTTTTTCATGATTATATTATATTACAGGGTGTTTTTGATTAATATTGGTTAATTAGACTCTGAAATAGTCTTCTTTTACTTCTTTAGGTATTTCTATGTAATATTGTCGCATAAAATATATTTTTTCGAGCCAAAGAAGCGTTCACAAAGCATTCTTGTTGGCCGCTTTGCTGCAGAGAAATATGATATGATATGATAGGAATCATCCTACACTACATTTCATATTTGAAGTCTCCCTCGTAGTATCCCAAATGTATTCAAAACGATGCAAGGAAAAGTATTATATTGTAGATATGTTTAAAGAGAGGGTATCTAGGCAAACGATCAAGGTCAGAACCTACGAGCTTTTGTTTTTACACCACAAAAATGTCTATTATTTGTTTAACACTCCAAAGCAATTACAAGGGGACAACAATAACATATTCTTCAGTCAAGTTTCAATCTAGGATGTTGATAATGCATCATCATAACAACAAGTGACAGATTTAATTGGTTTGTCAAAATAACTATAGAAACTTTCTCTATACTCTACGATTTTCTATAACATATAGAAGGAGAATGCAATGCTGTTTAATATAAGAATAATATGACTTTTGTGTCTCTGCTGTTCGCTGTGTATGTCTAGGATATGATATTATTACAGCTAAATAGTTCATATTTACCTTGTTGGAATACAGTTATTTATATTTGTTTACTCGTCTGGGAAGTGGAAGGTAGTAGAGTTAGCAAGAAAATGCATATACCAGGCGAAAAGGGGCGTCGCAAAATGCACTTGTAATTCAACATTCATGCTAAGTATTTGTGCGTTCTGATATTGTTTGTTTACTTAAGTCTCGAACAGATTGTTTAAACAACTATTCACACTGTAATAACAGCCAGAGCGCGTGTGTATGTGTGCGTGTGTGTGTGTAGTGTACATATTTTGATGTAATCTAAGTTCAACAACATAGATCACTTGATGCTTGAGGAAAGCTTCAGGAAGTGTTGATCGAACACTCGACGTTGAGAGCTTGATCGTAGCTTCGATTTGATTGTTTCATCGTTTCACCATTTCGCTTGCTAATTAAATTTTGCTCGTACCTCTTCTATATAAAACAAGAAAATATAATTAACCAGCGCTCTCTTTTATTGTATTATTATCGTAAAGCAAAAGAAAACTTGTTTGATTTCTGTTCTGTTTCGCGGGTTGATTGACCCGCGCCCCTTTTCGATCCGTTTAGCAATCTGTCAATTAATCTTTTTGAGCGGGAATTTCCATAGACCTCTCTCCCTCGCACAACCCCCTCTACCTCTCCCTCAACATCTCCCACTCCTTCTTGCTTTCAGTTTCGATTTCCATTTCAATGCGGAAAACGAAAACAGAAAATGATTCAAACAAAAAAAAAAGAAATATAAATCGTAAACGACACGACAAAAGAAATGGCAAAAGAAGAGTAAATATAAATATAGTTCTGAGATATCATCTGGATACACACACGTGAACATACGTACACTATATCTGCTTGTGTGTGTATGTGTGCTTGGTATCTTATGTCTGTAGTGTTGGTATTATTTATAGGCAGCACTTGCTCATACCATACATATTTATATATACTATATTAGTATGTGTGTGTGTGTGTGTGTGTGTGTGTAGCATACTATATATGTTTGCGACTATACTATACGAATACGCCATATAGAACTATATGTCTCTGAGAAATAAACGCTCTTGCGACCCCATTTGCCCTGCACCGCAGAAAGTCCAGAAAGCGTTTATCGCTTCTAGAATTTTACGAGTCTAATCATAAAATCTGCAAATACCACAACAACAACTAGAGTATACAGACTACTGAATACTCTAGAGTTCCCTAGCAACAGGTTTATTAAGTACAGGGTATGTGCTTGTCGTTGCACACATGCTGTTTCCATTTGTTTCTACTTTTTTCTGCGCTATTTTCATACAAAAAACCTTGCGCGAAAATAGATCTACAAAGAAACCCGACAACGAAAATAAAAAGAAACAAAAAACGAACAAATATTTCACTTGCCTACAGAAAATAATAAAAAATAACAATTTATTTACTACACAAATCGCAACAACAACAACAACAAGACGAATCATACACAACTAAATGATAAATAAACTAAATTGTCTTGGGGGCAGTAAAAACTATAAAGAAACAACTGATTTGGGATACACAATAAATTTAATCGAATTTAATGAGTTTGTTGTTGTTGTGTCTCTCTCCCTGTCTCTCTCTCTCTCTCTCTCTCTCTTGCTCTTCCGTGTTCATCAGATTGTACTTGCATTCACCTGTTGATACTACCAATGGTAAATGGCTGTAAAACGGGTATATTAAGTTGGGGAAATATATTTAAAGTTTTTTCACTTACCTGTCTGTATGAACACCTATATCTTAGCCTTTACAAGAGTTAGAGACATTATAATTTGTATAGAGGTTCGCATATACTTAAGAATGGTTAATCATGACAGTGTCTTTGTATTTTATTCTCAATTTGCGCATATTTTCGCTTCTTTTCATTAACCTGTCTGTATGAACACCTATATCTCAGATATTTTAAGAGCTAGGGACACCAAAGTTAGCATTTAGGTACCCTCCTACACGAGGAAGAACTTAAGCACTAAATAGTTTTTGATTGTTGTTTCTGTTGCCATTTTGACATCATAAAATTACTTCTATTTATCCTTTTATATATCTAAGTATTGAAAAAAAATTAACAAGAGTTTATTAACATTGGTTTTGCAATGACTTATAAAGTTAATTTTAGTATCTCTGCTCTTCTGTTTCTGTGAACGCCTATATCTTAGCTATGACTGGAGCTAAAAACATTAATCTTTGTACACAGGTTGCTGTCTACTCTTGGTAGATTAAACAATATTTATATATCGTTACAATTGACAAAGTTCTTAAGAAATACCTACTCCATTGGGTGTGTATTGTATGTGTGTGATATAGAGTATCTAGCAGTCAAGTTAAGTACAGCGAGCTTCGCTACAATTGACAAAGTTCTTAAGAAATACCTACTCCATTGGGTGTGTATTGTATGTGTGTGGTATAGAGTATCTAGCTTTTTAGAACTTGAACTTGTTCGTACTTCTCACTGATTTTCTCTCTTGCATTCTCTGTCTCTCCTGCAGCTGCCCGGTCAACATGAGTGCACTCGATGCCTACCTTAAGCGACCGACAAAGGCGCCTTCAACCCGCACCAACTCAAGTCAATCCAGCGATTCAGCAACGGCGGACGTTGAAGATCTCAAAACAGACATTCCCTACTTTGACGATCCGCTGCCGCCAGACACGGAGCACCTGCAGCAACATCTGCAACATCAGCAACACCAGCAACAACACCAGCAGCAACAGCAGCAGCAGCAGCAGCAACAGCAGCAGCAGCGTTTCGCCTCCCCTTGGTCACCGGGCAATGATGATGAGGATGAGGATGCGCCGGAGTCGCAGTCGAGAGACAACGAACTGGAGCTGGACGAGAGCTATGCGGACTCGGACTATGCGACCGGGGGCAGTGCGCCAAATAGCTACTACCAATCTCCGACGCCTTCTAACAGTGACATTATGTTGCGCCCGCCATCCAGTTTTCAATTCAGTTATCCCTCACCGGGTCCGGGTCCGGGCCCAGGTGGTGGTTGCGGCGGTGGCT
Organism: Zaprionus ornatus; assembly: GCA_018904035.1. NCBI lineage: Eukaryota > Metazoa > Arthropoda > Insecta > Diptera > Drosophilidae > Zaprionus > Zaprionus ornatus. Next base: position 24,914,406 of record JAEIFZ010000001.1, read on the forward strand.
TTGATGCACTGAGTCCTGGACCAAGTGGGAGTGGCCAGGGCAGTGCCAGCAACAGTAGCGGTACCAGCAGCGGGCGACTCCATGCATCCTTTACACATTCCCAGTCGCAACTGTTGCCGCCAGCGCCATCGACATCATCATCCTCGTCCAGTTTCTATCAGAGCATGTGGTATCCCAATGCGCCGTATAGCAATGCGGCAGCACCTGGTGGCAGCGGGTATGGTCGGTTTGGGAACTTTGGTGTGCCCGCGGGAATGGCAGCGGGTGCATATGGTATGCTGCCAGGACATGGGCATCCTCATCATGTGCATCCGCATCCGCATCCACATCCGCAAATGCAGCCGCATTCCTCGCATGGCCATCCGCAGCATCCACATGCCTCGCATGGACATCATCCGCATCCGCATGAGACGATGATGGAAATGTTTCAGCTTTCAAATAGGTAAGCAATCATAATCCCCCCACTCCCACTTCCACTGCCACTTCCTCTCCCCCTTGGCAGCTCTTGTGTCAAAGGTCACCCCCCGTGGCTGAGCTTGGTGACCCGTGCAGCCAATTTGGCCACAAATTCAAGCAGTTTCGTGTGGCGTCTCTGATTGCCCTGTTGACGTCGCCAGACCCACGCCCACCACCCACGTAATGCTGGCCCACCACCAACACCGCAGCTAATTGGCCAACTTACAGACCACCCTCCTACCCCCTAGACCCTCCCTCTGCCTGGCAATCTCCCGCGGTGTTTGGCGCGATTATTTTTGTATTTTTATCAACGTTGTTTTCGTGTTTATTTTCGTCTCTCAATGGATGCCCCCCGCCCCACAAATTGTCCAGTTGCGCTGCTCAGTTGGCCATTGACAAAAACAAGCACCCCCTCTGACCCTCTGCCCCTTCCCCCTTACCCCTTGCTGCCTCAATCTCACTCACCCACTGCACTTGAAGATTGCAATTGTTGTTTGTCTTCGTCTTCTTCTTCGTTGTTGTTATTCTTGTTATCGTCTGGTGAAATTTATGGCACGCGTGCATTGGGAGCTGAATGGGCCAACAACAACAATAACAGCAAAAACAACAACAACAACAACAACTAATGGCTAAGACGAGGAGCAACAACAACAACAGCACCAATTTTGATTGGCTGTAGGGAGGAAGGTAGAAGGAGAAGACTTCGCAATGCTGAATACCGAATTGATTTCCTTATTTACCATATATATATATGTATATATATATATATAATACGCAATAGACGCAGATACCAAAAAGAGGGTACACCACCCCCTGCTGCTGGGGGGTGCCCTCAATTGGCTGTGCATCTCCAGGGACAGAATAAAATTGCTCGATATAATTGTAATTGCTGTCTCCGATACTTGTGTGTGTATGGGAATTACCCGATGGATGAGCTAAAAAGTAGCTTATACTTCCCTCTCTCTCTCCCTCTTTCTCTTTACAAGTCATTATCTAATCAGGCTGACTCTTAAGTAGTTGAGCTTAGCAGACATTTTTATAATCTCAGCAAAATCAGGAAATTACGAAAACGAAACTATTAAAAGAATGTCTGAAGAATTGATATACTTTATTGAAGGGATAAGGAATCTTGATGATTAATGAATGATACATAAATATTTTAATGAATAACACTCAAAAAGAGTAGCTAAAAGAATGTCTGCAAAATTGAAGAACTCTATTCATGATGAAATTAAATTAAATTTCATATCGACTCTATTGAATGAATCTAGTAATGCATAATGAATAAAACTCAAAGATATACAAGTCTGATCATTCATTTGATAGATTAAACTTTAAAAAGTATTTCATAGAAAATTGCTATCTTAGATCAATTCAAATACATCATATATATTCTATATGTCTGTTTACACTGTGTAGCTCTTGCCTTTAATGATGTTCCATATTTATATGGTATGTGTTGATTACAGAGTGGCACAACCTAGGAATTTCTTTAATTCCTAAGGTGAATCATGATTAAATACAAAAAACCATGGTTATGTTATACAGATACAATATTTAAATTGATATTCAGAATATTTGTGATAAATTTAAAGATATACGCATTGATTTCTGCGTAAATTTTGACTTTCATTTTAATTTGAACATTATTAAAATTGGAATTATTTTAATAAAATTCTCATATCCTCGTATTAACTTTGTAACAGGCACTAAACACATTTACACCTCCACAAAGTCTATATTTTCTTGTTCAGAGTCAACAATCCATTCGATATTGTATAAGCATCCAGATTTCAGAGGATATAATAGGTAGAACTATCAAATTTGCGGACAATTTATCTTATTATCAAAGATGGATCAAGTTTGTTTTAGAATTTAGCCACGCCCCTTTCCAAATGCAGTTAATCGAAAAAAGCTAGAACGTCCATTTCTTTTTTTTGTGTAAAGTAATTATCACCATCCCAATGATTCCTGTAGCTTGCTTAGGAATCTTTCCAGTGTAGGGTATACTTAACACTCTCTGTGTACCTTCCTAGGGTATTTAACAGTCGTGCAGCATGTACTGGGCTGCCGCACTTTATGGGCTTATGCGTGTCTATGCAAGCAGTCAAGGTTACGCTTGCCATAGGGCCCCAAAGGGTGGGACAGAGATCGAGCACTAGAGCGAATGCGAGTGCGATAGGGCGAGGAAAGAGGACGCAGCGAATGCAACTACAAGTACAGTAATCGACGTCGCAGTCGACGCTCGCTTCGGCACCGCCTATCGCAGTGCAGCGTTACATTGTTGCGCATTCAAAACAAATGAACAAACAGAAGGGAGAGAGTGAGAGAGAAAGAGAGCCGTGTGAGAGTGTGAGGAGGTAGATTGAGGAACTGCAAATGCAACATGTTAAATAAACAAATACCCCACTCACACACACACACACACACACTAACACGCACGCACACGTATATATATATGTGTGTGTGTGTGTTTATATAGCTCGCATTGATAGAGACAGAACGAAGCGCAATCAGCTACAAAGTTGGCGCGTCGAGTGGCGTCAAGACCTTGCACTTCCTCGTCTGACCACTTAGTGTGACCCATTGAGAACAAAGTGAACGTCTCAAGGGCAACATCGTCATAATAGTTAGATACCATATACCATAATCTATACCACAAGTACCTTCGCTAACCCCCTCCCCCCAGCTACCCTCGACTTCACCCCGCTCATCCACTCAGAGGCAAGAAGGACAGAGGCCAGTGCAACCTTATGGATAATGTATATGTATATATATATTGTATATATATATAATATATATCCATATATGTATATATGTAATACTGCATAATACTGCCAGTTTCATCTCTTTAGCTCTCAAAAAGAAACAGTAATGAAACTGCAAATGCGCAGTTGCATATGGAATAAGTGCCCTCCCCCGGGGCTACATGTCAAGGGCGGGTTTATCGGGGGAAAGCATTTCACAACATGAACAAAAAACCCACACAAAGTCAAGTATAATCCCCAGTTCGCACAGACAGCTTATGCTCATTATGGAAACATCTCTGCACCTCTCATTATATCAATAATGAGAAGAGATCTATTAGAGTAAGTCAATTTGTAATGAACTTAAGACATTCTTAGTTTCAGTAATTCTTAAGTTAAGTTCTTAATGCGTCATGGGTAGAGTGCAAGGTACCAATTAAAACTGGTTTATAATCGCAGTGATATAATAATCGCAACAATACATTGGTCAAATTAGTTGTCGTAAACGTTGCGTATTTGCATGTTGTAAAGCATTATTTACGATATTGATTTATTGCTTGAGAACTGACCATAAAAACCAAAGAACTTCTGCGACGAATTCAAAAAACAATATACTTCACGGGTTTGGTAGAAAAGAAGAAACATTTTGAGGATACGACTAGGATACGACTATGATAGGATTAGGATAGGACTAGGATAGGACTAGGATAAGACTAGGATAGGACTAGGATAGGACTAGGATAGGACTAGGATAGGACTAGGATAGGACTAGAATAGGACTAGAATAGGACTAAAATAGGACTAGAATAGGACTAGGATAGGACTAGGGTAGGACTAGGATAGGACTAGGGTAGGACTAGGATAGGACTAGGATAGGACTAGGATACGACTAGGATAGGACTAGGATAGGACTAGGATAGGACTAGGATAGGACTAGGATAGGACTAGAATAGGACTAGGATAGGACTAGGATAGGACTAGGATAGGACTAGGATAGGACTAGGATAGGACTAGGATAGGACTAGGATAGGACTAGGATAGGACTAGGATAGGACTAGGATAGGACTAGAATAGGACTAGAATAGGACTAAAATAGGACTAAGATATGACTAGGATAGGACTAGGATAGGACTAGGATAGGACTAGGATAGGACTAGGATAGGACTAGGATAGGACTAGAATAGGACTAGGATAGGACTAGGATAGGACTAGGATAGGACTAGGATAGGACTAGGATAGGACTAGGATAGGACTAGGATAGGACTAGAATAGGACTAGAATAGGACTAAAATAGGACTAAGATATGACTAGGATAGGACTAGGATAGGACTAGGATAGGACTAGGATAGGACTAGGATAGGACTAGGATAGGACTAGGATAGGACTAGGATAGGACTAGGATAGGACTAGGATAGGCCTAGGGTAGCCAAGTTAAGTTCGATATTAGCATAGAATCTTCAGAATGTTATTAAAAGTTAAGGTTTATTGCCTATTTTCTTCTTTAAGTGCTAAGTATCTTTTCACTCGATTTCGCATATGCATATTCAATTCTAGTGATGTAAATTTGATTACACCGAGCAAAGTATTCATTATATCTATTGACGTTGAAAGACTTTTAGTACAGCTAACTGACTTAAACTGCGCCTATCTAGATACACATCCACATATCTATCTAGATATGTACCTAGAGTTATGCATATATAACTCTAGTTATAGTCTATAAATGGTAAAACTCATTACAGGGTATCCACTATGTAATGGCATTTCTGCTGCAGTTTGTGTGTGCGTGTGTTTGCCTGCTTAAAGTGTGCGCAATTGTGTGTGTGCGTGTGTGTGTGCGTGATTGGGGGCACTTAAGTAAATATGTATAGTGAGTTACATAGTAAGATATACATAGTTTTTGCGCCTTTCAGCTTTTGCAATGTGTTTGATTTCGTTGTTTGCCTGCTGCCTTTTGTTGTTTCTACTATTGTTGCTATTGTTATTGTTGCTGGTGCTTCTCCTGCTTGTGCTGCTTCTTTCGTTTCGCACTTACGCGAGTATTGCGAGAACTTGTGAGTGCATTATTAAATTTTTGTTGTGCTGTTCTCTGTTTTCTTTTGCAATTGCGTTTTAAATAAATTACATCACTTGATTGCGGGCTATAGACAGCAGTAGCAACAACAGCAACAACAACAATAATGCAACAAAGTAACAGCCATTGCTAATCGAACGCAATTTTATCATATTTCCGTATGAATTACTCATACGCCCCATGGGAAACTACACAGACAAGAGCTAGAAAAAGTCACAGAGTGGCCAAGGAAGTGGGAGAGAGGGAGGCGGTGAGTGACAGACAGAGATAGAGAGAGAGAGAGGAAGAGGGAGGGAAAGAGTTAAAGACAGAGAGAGAGAGAGGAATAGAGGGACAGAAACAATAGCGAAATTCAACCAGGTAGGCGCCGCCACCGGCGGAAGAAATACGGCGCCGTCGTGTTCTCAGCTTCGCTTTCGCACTTAGCTTTGCTGCCAATAGTGACGCAGACTGCGACTGCGACTGCGACGTCGACTGCACTCTCTAGGCAGCGGCTCATTTCAGTTGATAATTATTGACAGCTATTGAGCCGTTTGTCATTCCCCCGTCATTCTTCTTCTTCTGCTGGTCATGCTTGTCTGTGTGCTTTTTTAGTGCCTTGTCATGCGGCCCTCAATGGGTAAACAACAACATTGCAATGAATCCAGACCCGGCCGTACCACCCCCCTACCCTTCTCCCACCTGCCCCTGCCCTGCCCCCCTTTGACTGCACTCGGTTGGGACTGTAATATCAATTGCGAATGCGTGACTAATCACCGTCGGCTTCCTGTTTTGACTCTTCCATACACAGCGGTCGCGAGGCGCGTAACAGAGCGGAGAAGAACCGACGTGACAAGCTCAATGGATCCATACAGGAGTTATCCACGATGGTGCCACATGTGGCAGAGTCCCCACGACGCGTCGACAAGACGGCAGTGCTTCGTTTCGCTGCCCACGGCCTGCGACTACATCACGGTAAGTGGAGAGAGAGAGAGAGCAAAAGTGAAGCCCGAAATGGGTAACCTAAAGATAAACATGGATCAATTTTATATATAGAGTATATGGTCTCTTAAGCGTTAATGAAGGATCAACTTTCATACATATTGTATAGAGGGTATCCAAACCCTACTTCATCCCTTTGTAACTGAAATCGCAACTTCTTGGTCAATATCAGATTCTCTTTTTCTATGCAGCTCACAATACATTTAATAGGAATCTATATTGTTTGAATTTGAAGCGGCTTAAGCCTGGAGAATCCTAAGAGAAACTATTAGTTTGTTTATGATCTTAAAGAATTTTAAATATTACGGATTCTAGTGCATTGATTGATTAATCAATTGCAAAATAATCCAATCCTATAATTAGATTAATTTGCTTCAATTCTTTAAATTATACATTTGCTTTCGTTTCTCAATGTCAAAATTCATGACGAAAGTGGTACATAATGAACAATATAATGAATCACATTGGGTTACATTTGAATAGGTGCCATACTTAGTGAGTAATTAGGGTTGGAATGTTCTGTTCTATTATTTTTTTCCATGGCAAATTGGCTACGAAGGGAGAAAAATAAAAGAAAGAAACTTGAATTAAATAAATCAAGAATTGTAGAGAATTTTCTGCAGAAACATCAAGGTTTATCGGTTAGGTCGTTGGGAATTACTTGTATTTGTATCTATAATATATTCTCTTCTATTTCAGCTTTCGGACTGATGCTACACGAACCGCGTCCGCAATTTACGGACACGCTGATGAAGATGCTTGATAGTTTCTTTCTGGCGCTCACATGTCACGGTCAGATCTTACTGATCTCGTCCAGCATTGAACAGCATTTGGGACATTGTCAGACAGATCTGTACGGACAGAGCATACTGCAGATTGCGCATCCCGATGACCATGAAATGCTCAAGCAACAGCTCATTCCCACTGATCTAGAGAATCTCTTCGATGCCCACTCAGCGGACACAGCGGAAGGCGATGGTGAGCCACGACTGCGTAGTAAATCTGAGGAGGATTACATTGATGAAAAGTTGAAGGCTGACAAGCGCAGCTTTCGTGTACGGTAAGTGGGGCAGGGAGGAGACACTGCATCTTTAGTAGCTCAACTTCATTGTCTCTCTTACTTTGCAGACTGGCGCGAGCGGGTCCTCGCTCGGAACCCACCGCCTACGAGGTGGTGAAAATCGATGGTTGTTTTAGGCGCAGCGATGGAGCGCCGCGTTGTGTGCGCCCGAACACGTTTAGCTCCAGTTTACAGCTGATACGGCGGACTCGGGGTCGTGACGATGCCATTCCGTTGCACACGATTAGCGGCAATGATATTGTAATTACCACAGCGAGCCCCCAATTTAGCACCCTCTCATCTCTTTTCTGTTATTGTTTTCGTAACAGATACTGACAGCTTGTGCGCGCATCATTCGTCCCCCAAAGATCGTCAATCGTCTGTTCGATGCTAACACACTGGAGTACCGCACCAGGCATCTGATCGATGGACGGATTATCGATTGCGATCAGCGCATCGGCATCGTGGCGGGCTACATGACGGACGAGGTGCGCAATCTGAATCCGTTTACCTTCATGCACAACGACGATGTGCGGTGGGTGATTGTGGCGCTACGTCAAAGTGAGTATAGCTTCCGTCCGCCCCCCTCTTCCTCTACCTCTATCTCTACGTCAACTTCTACCTCTACATCTCTACCCTTGTTCTTTCTTCTCCCAGTGTATGACTGCAACAGCTCGTACGGGGAGTCCACCTATCGTCTGTTCACGCGCAATGGCAAGATCATTTATCTGCAGTCCAAGGGTTTCCTGGAGATCGATAAGGAAACGAACAAGGTGCATTCGTTTGTGTGTGTAAACACGTTACTAGACGATGAGGAGGGCAAGCGACGTGTGGAGGAGATGAAGAAGAGGTTCTCCGTCATTATCAACACACGAATACCACAGTCAACCGTGGATGTGCCTGCCTCGGAGCATCCTGCGCAGTTGGAGAAGGCAGTGCTGTGTCTAATACAGAATCTACAGCATGGCTCCGATCATGACCTTGATCAGCTGGAGGGTAATGACGATGACGAGGATGAGGATGGCATTGCGAGTATGGCATCTTTTACTCAAAATGCCTATCATCAGCTGCACGACCAACAGCAGCAGCAACCGGACCAGCAGCACCACCATCAGCACCTGCAGCAGCATCAACGGCATTCACATTCACACAATCCCTATCAGGATAGTTCCATGGCCCAGGCACGGTTGAGCGCTGGTCACGGCATTAGTAGTGCCAAAACTCCGCCCCTGGCACTGGTGCCGCCCGAAACGGCGTCGGTGAAGTCCTCGATATCGAAGAGCGTCAGCGTGGTTAATGTAACGGCCGCTAAGCATCTACGCGGCATACACACAGTGCCAGCTCAACAGGTTAAGTCACCAGGCTCCAACTCTACATCGACGCTGCTGGACAGCTGTAATTGCCTCGACGCTGGCGACATGGACTGCGATTTCTGCCAGGGTGGTCCTCTCACTCCAGAGAATGTGGTGACCGGCAGCACATCGGGCAACCTCAAGCGCAGTGCCACAAGCGCCATCCAGGAGGATGTGAGGCAGGTCAAGCGACGGTTTATGCCCAGCACAGGTAAGCAGTGGAAAAGAGAGTCAGTTAATCAGTTATGTATATGTGTGCAATGATTTTATCTGGAGCAGCTTTCGATTGAATTGAATTGTTCACAAAATCGACAAGCCACCACATAATTTGATTGATTTCTGTTAAATCGATATTTATTTACACTTAATTGAGGTAATTTTGTTGAATTGATTTTAATGTCGTCATGCCACCACATAATTTGTGTAATTTTTATTGAATCGATAATTATGTTTTCAAATTAAACTGTTCTTAAAATCGACATGCCACCACAATTTAATTTATCTTTGTTGAATCGGTATTTATTGAGTTGATTTTATTGATTTGTTCTAAGAATCGTCACCCGCCACATAATTTGTTTACAAATCGTTATGGTTTGTTATCGATATGCAGCCAACCGAGCTTGAATTAGTTGGGAAATATAAAAATAAACATGCACGAGAAATATTAAAAGTATATGTATACAACAATATGTATGTAATAAATCCCTTACTTCAGTTCAGGTAGCAGTTGGGTAATCTCAAATGACATGGGGAGCTAAACAAAGAGAACTCTGTCGCGCTCCAAAGTCGAATCGTGACACCAACATTTGCACCTGCTCGGGTTAATGATGCATGAACAAGCACTTCAGTTGGCAGAGGCAGAAATAGAATTAGAAACAATAAAAACAATTGGCAAAACACGATCGAGCAGATGCAATTCTGTATGTAATTATAGTAGACAGATAAGTTGAATTTGTTTTAGAGAGTGCAATATGATTCGATAATACACAAACTGCTATAATATACTATATCGGTAATATACTAACTATTCGATGGTGGACTAACTCTATATTCTGTAAATAAATGTATGTATTTATCATTTGGTTTGCCAGCAGAGATCGAGGATGTGCTGAGCAGTTCCCTAGTGCAGATCGAGAGGAATTTGAATGAGCAACTCAATGTAGCAGCGCAGCTAAGAGATCAGAGCAATCGCTACGAGTTGCCGGATGCGAATCAACGCATTGATGAGATCATGGTGAGTGGCAGTTCGATATTTATCGATATATAGATAATTAACGTATATTCCTTTTATTGGTAGGAGGAGCATCAAAAGCAGAGTAAACTCTATGTGAACATAAAGAGCGAATACGAGGAACAGTTGCAGCACAAAGCGAACACGGCCAGATCGGAGACGGACTCACAAAGTGATGGGGGAGTGGGAGGAGATGCTCTGGATCAGCTATCGCCACACTAAAGGAGGATGCAGGATACCAAGTACAGCTAAGCACAAATCGAGGGTTTCAGCTGATGTGATAAACGTGACAGCCAAACACCAAAAGCGACCAGCGAGAGAGAGAAAGAGAAGCTCAAAGGAGGGGAAGAGAAGAAAAAGGGGTGAGGAAGTTACAGAGGTGAACTCAACTGAACTCCATGAACTTTTCCCATTCACCTCCAAAACACACATTGACGAACAGACTGACAGACACAGCGATAGGCAGAGCGATTGACAGACAGATCGATAGATAGCCATATAGACAGACAGAAAGTTAGACATATAGACAGATACGGAGATAAAGATACTACTAAGTACTTGAAAATGGGAACTCGGATCCCTCGGATCCTTTATCTTTATTATTATGACACAAACCGAACCAATGAGTGAGCATGCAACAAAACTACTTTAGAATTGGGTCGTGGACTCGCCTGGCGGCTGTTTATTTAAATTGTTATACTTACTATAACTACTATATGCAACTAATTTTTTTTTTTTTTTTTTTTTTTTTTTTTATTATTATCGCATGTAGTGAGCACACACACACACACACTGACACACACACGCATACATAGGTCAAAGTTGGTAGTTGAGAATAGTGCAAATGTGTTTGTTAATTCATTTAAGCTATTGTCACGCACAGATATACATACAAGAATTATTAGCTTATTATACCTACGTACCATATACATGAATATATATATATATATATATATATACAGACACACCCACAGACACGTACACACACAGATACACATGTGGCCGCCGCCGTCCATGGCTATGAGGCATAGACATGGGCCCGGCCGAATGTGGAGTCCGTACTACAAACTAAACGTGATAAAAGACTGTTAATCTTAATGCTAGCGTTACGAGAACTACCAAGCTAAACTACAACTACAACTTAAATCGGTATAATTTAAATTGCATTAGTAAACGAAGAATAGAAAGATGATGAAGCAGAAGAACGAGAAAAAATTTTAAACAAATACTATATATAGTATATACATTATATATACATATATATATAAACTAAATGTTTTAAATGTCTTATGCTCTAAGAGATCTATAATAAGTGCCCATCCCTACTCCTCCTCCTACCTACTTCCACTTCCTTCTTCCTCCCCACACAATTTGTTATGTGAATAGGTGAATAAATGTTAGTTATAAACTATAACATATTTTTTGAAGCGCAAAGAGGAAAAGAAGAATATAGAAAAATACAGAACTCACCAATTTGAATGCAAAAAACGGTTTTCAAAGTTAAACTACGAATTCTATTTGTTGTTTAACTCAGGGCAACAATAAAATAAGCGCCAAGTACAATTTACAATAACAAATATATATATATACAATACATACATACGTGTAACTTCTATAGTCTATATTATATACATATATTAAAACTAAACTAAATTAAATTGAATTTGATGTAACTGAACGAAGATACACACACACCCGCGATTGTTAAATGTTTGTTATGCATTTGTTTTATATACTACACACACACACACAAACTCACACACACGCCAACACACCCATACAATATAATTTCGTTTTTTCTATACTGTTTTTTATTATTATTAATTCCAATTACTATTAGACTAATTAAATAGTGAAATAAACTTATGTACCTACATACATATATATGAAATGTTTATTTGTGTGTGTATACTACATACATACTATAACTAAGTAGATCCATTATATGTTACGGACACGTGTGAACACTTTTAGGGGGGCAAGAGAGCAAGTTAACTATATTATCTACAACAAAAACGGTAAAAATACTTGTACTTGTGTTTGTTAACCTCCACAAAAAGAAATAATTTAATAAATAATAACACAAAAAGATACATATCGTGTCCGTTTACTGGGCAGCTTAAATTAGTAATAATAAACAATGTTTAAAAAGCATTTGGAACAAGAAAGGAGGGAGTCTGTTCCCAGGAACAGTTGTGTCAGGTGGCAACGCTTTGCGCTATGCAAGTTGTTATCGACCCACCGTATCGATGCAAGTAAACTACTCTGCAAGTTATCGATGCAAGTAAGCTACTCTGCAAGTTATCGGTATGGATATAATCGCGTTCAATGCGAGTATAATCGATGTTTTAAGCCTAGATTAACGCCAGTCGATGAGCGCAGGACAATTTTAATCGATGGCTTAACATCGTCACCCAGTGGCAGCAGCTCGAAATGACGCAGCATTTTAATCACAATTGTCTTCAGTTCGAGCAGCGCAAACCGTTGACCAATGCAGTTACGTGGTCCGGCACTAAAGGGTATGTAGCTGGACACGTTCCTCACATCTTGCGACGCGTCGATCCCTGGTAAGTGTCGCTCGGGCCAAAATCGAAGAGGTTCCTGGTAATATTGCTCATCCCGCAGCATTTCCCAGAGCAGCACAATCACATTGGTTCCCTCCGGCAGCAGCGCATCGCCTGCCAAGTAAGAGTGCTCAACTTTTATAATATGTACAAGTATGTCTGATCTTTACTCACCCACAACCAAATCCCTATCCAAGCAACGCCCCACAGCGGGTATGGGTGGATAGAGACGCAGTGACTCCTTGACCACGCAGTGCAGATAGGGTAGTGTAGCAAAGTCACTGTAGACCACAGGCCGAGACAGCTCTGCACCATAGTGTGCCTGCAGCTCCTCGAAGAGACGTTGCTGCACTGCAGCATGGCGGGAGACAAGGTAAAGGCAGAAGGAGACCGCCGATGTGGTCGTGTCATGACCCTCGAAGATGAACGTGCTCACCTCATCGCGTATCTGTGCATCTGGTAAAGGGGCTCCTTCCAGACTGGCTTGAAGCAATGTGTCTAACAAGGCAGCACGCTTGGGTTCCTGCTCCCGCTTTTTCAGCTGCTGCTCCTCTGGTACCCGATCCTGCTTTCCCTGCAACAGCTGCTGGCGTCGTCTTTCAATGATCTCGTTTGTGAATTTATGCAGACACTGGACGCCATCGAGCTGCTTACGATACCCACTGGGCCAGCAAAGTTTGAACAGCAGCGGAGGCAACAGATGCGGACGCATGAAGCGCGTCGCCAGCACGTTGGTCACGCTGCAAGAGAGAAGACTGAGTTAGCTACAATACATAACGAAAATGATCCCTATTTAATTACTCCTTCACAGCCTGCACCACCGGCGAGTCCTTGTTCAGCTGTGCATCGATGCTGACCCCCATGGCCGCTTCGCTGATGATGTCCAGTGCGGCCAGGCACATGTAGGGATAAATGTTGATGGAGGCGCCATCTGCATGTGGCTCCAGTTGCTTGACGAGCACATTGCACTGCCTGTCAAAGACTTCAATGTACTGCTCCAAGATGCTGAAGTGGAATGTGGGCGTGATGATCTTGCGCATTGCATGCCAACGCTCGCCGCGACTCAGGAGCAGTCCGTTGCCCAACCAGCCACGGAGGGCACCATAGACAACACTCTTGCGTAGCTGTTGCTTGTGTAGGAGCAGTACATCTACTATACGCGGATCTGCGGTAACCATCACCATTGAACCGCAGGTTGTGGCCACAAAGTTACGTCCAAAGCGGTCCACATATTCCCGAAATTTCTCATGCAGATCTGCAAGAGGTCAAGGAGGTCAGTGAAGTACGATTCGGTTGGGATTCACTTACTCTCTGGTTGGAAGTGACGCATCTGCCACAGTGCACCCACCAGTGGTACCTGGGATACATTGGGCGCCAATCCATGTAGCTGACGACGCTGGTGTCGCTCCCGTATCGCCAGCAGGAGGAGCCACCTTAGAGGAAGTAGCAGCAAAGCGAATGCAATCAAAGTTAGCAACATTCTAGGGGTTCCATCAGCTGTAATATCTGTGTTAACGTATTTCGTATTGTATATCGTAATATCTAATATTTTATCACTCTGAGTTTGATGTCATGACATTTCCCAAAAAAATTGCTTGAACTTATCGAATATTTAATTTTATTCATTATTAATTTTATTATATTTATATATGTACATGTATATTATATTATATTTACATATATTTTATTATATTATATTTCAATATTTATGCCGATAGTGCAATTTCTAGATATTTTACATAAGAATTGCATAATTAACACTATAAAAAAATGTTGGGCAACTTGCCTAAGATTTTTGAATCGAATTGAAATGCATCGATAGAAAGAATAGTTCAGTTGTTCATGTTCAGCAAATGAGACTCTAATTTACTCGGTATGCGCGCAAACAACAATAAACTCGAACTGTTTCATAACAACGACAACAGTTAAAGTGTGCAGTCAAAGGTGGTTAATAAAATACCCTGTAATGTTAATACAAATTCCAACGACATTATCATTTCACTAGGCAATGCACAGAAGTTGGACCCATGCGGCAATCGATAGGAAAATTTTAAATGCTTATCGATGTAAAGATTGTGCAATTAATTTTTATAAGCGATGAATTTGTCTCAGCGAAATAGTACGGATAACAGACGTAATTAAATTTGTATTTATCAACATATATACTCCATTTATAAATGCAATCCGAGGGTATCTGCAAAGAGAACAGTTTAGAAAGAGAAAGCAAAAGAGTCATTACGAAAAAGAGCGAGATAGAGAACAGCTGTTTACTAATCTGACGCGGCCTCCGAAGCAAATCCCAAGCTGTGCATAGTAATTATATTTGTTTTTTATTGTATTCACCTAAATTAAATGTTAATTTATTTATGACAGATGGATGCCATTAAAGGCACGGGGACTCATTGCAGCCCGCGGCGACGCAGGCAGTGGCAGCAACTTGTAGCTCTGCAGCACTTTGCTGATAGCACTCTTCATCTCGAGCACACGCGGACCCGCTGAGAATATCAGTATATTGGCAAAGGGATTTCTCTGATTCAGCTGCTTCTGCATGGACTGTTCTTCATGCCTTCTCCTTGCCTTGTATTCGTTGGGGTCGCGGAGCAGGGCATAGATGCCCACGGTGATGTTGGTGCCAACAGGAATCAGTTTGTTGCCCCCTGCAGTTGGTGAACTAAAGGTTTACGGTTGTTCTGAGCAAGAAGACATACTTACGAGTTTCCATGTATTCTTTAAGATTGCACCCGAAAGTAGACACGGTTGTATGCAGCGGCTCCTTGACTGCACACTCCAAGCACTCAAGTCCGTTGAGGCAGTCGCGCACTGGCAGGCAGTGTGTATTATCATGGTCAAGCACCTTGTAACATTCGTTGCCCATGCCGTCCTGTCCAGACGACTCACCTGAGATCTCGCAGAGGCAAAACATTAGTCCGCTGGTGGTTCCTTTTGAATCCTCGATCAAATGCGTATTCTTCTCTCTCTCATCCGTGCTCAATGCACCCTGCAGGAGCAGCATATCCCACATGGCCTGGCGACGGTTTCGCTTCAGTTCATCGTAGTCGTTGTGGTTGCAGAGCTGCTGCGTTAATTGTTCCATTTGTTGCTGGTCACGTGGCAGCTGCCAAATGTTTGTGGTAAAATCGTGCAGTGTCTGGATCAACACTTCCTGCCTCCTGCCCAGCGTACTATAGATCCAGTCCATTCGCTGTATAGTCGACAAATCTGTAACTCTAATAGGTCAGTTGTTAGACAATTAGAGCTCTTTATCCATTGTATTTGAATACTGACTCAAGGATGCCATGCGCTTCGTTCATGTATGGATTGGGATTCATCTGTGCATTCACTTTAGTGGAATGGAAGAGATTATAGAAGAGACATATAAGGTGAAAGTAAGGACATAAGGTAAATCTGTCAAGAGGAGAAATTAAGGATACTGAATCCCTACATGGAGCAACCTGGATCTATTGCTCTTCTTGAGATCGGTACTATACTGCACTATATTTTTGAAACCATTGTTCAATTTAATATCTGATATTATATTTCTGCAGCATAAAGACTTTAAGTGAATTTTATTGCTCACCTGGGAAGACAACGATTGGGAAGACTTTTAAGGAAGTTTCTCTAAAGACATCACGAGGATCGGTAGTTAAGAACTTGGTCGGATGATCGCAGATCCAGATGCGATGCCTGCAGCCATATTTGCCTATATTCTCAAGCACATATCCCATGATTCCTGCACAATCAAATCAAGGATAACTTCGGCTGTTGCCAAGTTCAACACGAACTCACGTTCGCCATGAATGCCTCGGTATGGAAGTACATTGCCTGGGACGTTGACATGGGACGAGGGCCCTGCTGGCGGTTCTGGCAGTTGGTCATGTAGCTTCTTGCGGCGTAAATAGTCCCACAGCGGAAAGATAATGAGCAGCAGTAGCAGCAGCGTCGCCCACAGCATCTCCACACTGTCACAGACGAGTGCCAAATGTGACTGAAAGTCTGATTTGAAGATTACAAAGCAAGATTACAACTCATTTGTTTCACATTTCGGTTTTCAGATTAACCACACTCACGTGTGTGTGTGCGTGCGGGCTTCCACGTGTTGTGCGTACGTAGAGTGCAGCTATAAGGCCAGAGAATGCTCTAAAAATCTATTGTAAGCTTGCAGAAGGTATTAGAGTTTCTTCATGAAATATGCAAAGAGCGGAAGAAAAATCTAAAATTGATTTAAAAGTACTTTTGAATTTGTTATGGCTATCTTAATGTGTTTTTTAATATTATATATTAGACGTTTAAGACGATAATCAGTGCATTATATTATATTTTATCTTACATGCTTAGGTCAATAGTGTCCTGACTATCTTTTTGTACAATTATTTCCGCTTCTACATACATATGTATATTCCTACTTGTCTTCAAAATTGTATGGTCTGCCTTGCCTGCTGACAGGTCTCTAAACTATCTTAAATTCCCTTATCATCGAAGAGATGGTCACACTTGTTACGCGCCTGAAGCGACAAAAGATTCAGATAATAACTCGGTGCCTAAAAGTATGCAATACCTCCCGGCAGTTGAAGTTTTATCTTTGGACAAATCGAAATTCCGGCTAGAAGTTTATTTATTAGGTACGCCAGAAAACTGATGTGACTGGGGGAAAAAACAAAAAGTTTCGATAGGTCAAAATAGGTTTTTGTTACAGTATTTATATTTCATATTTTCATCACACATTGCATTGTTTTACAATCTCTGAAACAACGAGCTAACCCTGAGAATACCATGTATACTTATATATTCCTGACCAGTGTCAACAAACGAGTCGATGTAGTCATGCCGGTTTGTTCTTCATAGATTTGAAAGACTCTATGAGCTGGCACTATCAAAATTGCTGACTATATATGTACATATCTTATTATTCCACTCAGATCAATTTTGTTTTAGAAGTTGGGCACTCCCTCTTCAGACGCGTAAATTGAAAAAACGTGTGCTCAATAATTATTACCATATCATTTGTATATATCGAATATTCAATATAGAAGTTATTTAAGAAATAATTATAGTGGGTGAAAGGTTAAAGCTGTTCGTATTGGTTAAATGACAGCTAGGCACACTCGACTATATATAGCCTTGTTTGTATTGATTAACTAATGATTTGCACTAGAAATGTAAATTGTTTAAATTGATTAAGTGATGATTTGCATTAGAAATGCTTACATTTACAGCATTTAGAGTTCGTAATGCTTTCCACAAACGTTTCCAAGAGTCTTACTAAAACCGGATTGTTGTAAAAGTGTTATACCAACTATACGTCAGTTGATAGAGGATGAAGTTATATACTCGTATGTAAGGAACTAATAGTAAATAAAGGTTGAAGTTATGTATGTAAGGAACTGTACTGATGCTAAACCTACGTTATTGATTTGGCAAACTTTGTAGAAATGTTGTTTGTGATTTTGTTTTTGCAGTTGATAACGCATTTGCTGATGAAACATTGACTGGGTTTCCCAGGCTTCTTGCTGTGCTGACGCTTGCTGAAAACGGGATTGAAGTGTGAATTCCCGCCAAACAGCTTTTTTTCTGGCAATGCTGCTAGTTTGGCTGCGCTGGCAGGCGAGGTACGAACGATCGAAGTGATCGTTACAGCGACCCCTTCTGCAGCTGGACTAGGCGAGGCGTCGTCGTCGCCGACGTCGCTGCAGACGTCGCTGTAGACATCGCTGCTGCTGCTGCTTAGTCGATCGGCAGTTGAGCGCGAGCGAGGCGAGCGTCCAGTTCGTGTGCGGATCTCGGATCGGATCGGTCATGTCAGTGCGAGTAACCTGTGCGATATACATGCTGATCGGGCTCTGTGTGAGCAGCAGCGGGGCCTACTTCAATCTGGAGGGTGCGTAGACACTTCTCTCTATTTCACTCACTCTCTCTCTCTCTCTCTCTCTCTCTCTATGTCTCTCTCTCTCTCTATGTCTCTCTCTGTATCTCTAAACTTGCTCTGATTAACACTCCCTCTCCGATCTCTCTGATCTCTCCGTTCTCTCTCCCTCTTGCTTATTTGTGTTGCATATTTCTGCCTCCTCTTCCAGTTGGGGATCCCTGCCCCACACTGGATTACCGCAGCAGCTGCCAGCCGCCGGAGCAGTGCTCTACATTGACGCGCTACCTCCAAAGTGGACGACTGCGACCTGAAAAGATACTCAACTGTGGCTTCACTGTGCGCGGCGAGAAGATTTGCTGTCCGACCGATACATCCGGTGAGCAGATGTTGCGCATTTCACCAGGCGACTCTACAACATCAACAACAACAACAACAACCACGACAACAACAACAACAACGACAGCAAAGCCAACAACACAAAATGCACCTTGGCTTAGCCTGTTTAAAACTAATCGCGAGTACTTGCAGCGTTCGGTGGCCCAAACGATCCCCTACCCCACCAGGGATAGCGTGGTGTTGCCGGACACGACGGGGGCAAGGGACGATGACTGCCGCACGCCACTGTACGAGGGCAAATGCGCGGCCATCTCGCAGTGCGACAGCGTTGGGAAACTATTGGAGCAGCAGAGATTGCGCGACGAGGAGGTGCTCAGCTGCCGCGATGGTACCACGGAGGAGATCATATGTTGTCCAATCGGTGTGCCCCTTCACCCGCGCACACAAATTGCTACCGAGTCACGCGTGGGCGAGCAGAGCCAGGAAGGCACAGATGTCAACAGTGGAGGAGGCGTCGCTGCCACTAATACGTCTGCAGTGAGCACCACCAATGCTGCAGTGCAGCTGATGGCGCAGTACAAACATCTAGCGGCGCTGGCATTTCCCAATGCCGCCGTCGATGGGTATGTGCATCGCTGCACTGCGGTGCTGCTGACGCCGCAGCTGCTGCTCACCTCTGCCGGCTGCAGGCGACCAAGTCATGCGGTCTTTGGTGTGGAAGATTTGAGGGATTTGGATGAGGATGAGGACGATCTGGTAGAGATTATGGTGGGTAGCGAGTAACTGGGGTATAACTGAGTTTCTGGCGAGTCTCACTCTCACTCTCTCTCTCCCTCTCTCTTTCTTTGCATGTTCTTATCCCTCTGCCTTTCTCCGCAGAACGAGGCCATCTATCGGGAGGATTTGGCTGTGCTGCGACTGCAGTATCCACGGCCACAGAACGAGGCGCCCATTTGCAGCCACTACGATCAGACACGCGGTCAAGTGCGGGGTCAACTATTGGTTAGCGCCTGGGCCAAGAGCAACGGTAGGTGCCATCTTCTTCACTCCCTCATTTGCTGCTTCCTTCCCTGCTTTCTTTTATACCTCCTGTCTCTCAGTCTGCCTCCTTTCCGGCCTGCTTTCCAGGCTCCAGCCTTCTTCCTTCTTCTTTCTCTCTCTCTCTGTCTCTCTCTGCCTCTTTTCATGCCTCCTTTCCTCATTCTAGATCTGCTTCCTTTACTGCTTCCTCCTTTCCTGCGGCCTCCTTTCGTACCTCCTTTCTCTCTCTATCACTCTTTCTACCTCTCTTTATGCCTCTTATGCTTCCTCTCCTGCCTACCCTCTTGCACTGATCTTCATTTAACTCATCTCTCTCTCTCTTTCTATGCTCCCCTCCAGCCGGCGACTGCCCACTGTACGAGCTGCCCATGCGCCTGCTACCCTCCTCCGCCTGCCAAAAGCTTGGCAACGTCAGCAAGGTGCCGGATCTGCCCGCCAGGCACCTATGCCTGGAGCCCAGTGTGCTCACCTCAAACATTCCCCAAGCGGACTCGTGTGCACCGTGTCCATCAGAGGTGGGCGGCGTCCTGCATCTGCTACGTCCCAACGGCACGCGTTGTGTCATGGCCGTTGCCACGCCCACATCTACGCCCACTACCAGTGGCAATTGCAGCTCCTCCTCGCAGATCATGTACTTTAGCACTTTGCTGGATCGGCAACTTGTGGATTTCGTCAATCGACAGCTCTGAAAGGAACTTCAACTTGTGCTTTCTCTTTTAGTTTGTAATTTTGGAGTGTTTCCTGGCACCCCCGCCCCCTATTGTGATAAGCGTTAGTTAGTATGCATGTAATAAGTTTCATTAGACTTAGGTTTAAAATATATATACTCATTATTGATGCGGATTCTAGAAATAGAGTAGCTTTCCCAGCCTTTAAAAACTGGTTCTCGTTGCTCGAGAGCATGAACAAAGCAATGGAATAAACAGATTATCATCATGTCTAAAACAATATGCGAAGCGTATAAACAATATCTTAATCATAATGTCTTCAACGCGTCACTGCGGGCTCTGAGTTCATCGGCTATTCGCACTTGATGTGCGAGTTCTTGTATACCCTATGCAATTCTAGTTTTCCAGTTTTTTGCAAAGTTTGATAACCTCGAGATAGGTTATCAAGTCTGATGTACAGTCTCGTTTCCTGCCGCACAAGGTGTCAAAAAAAATATATGTACTCTCTTGCTCTCTTTCTTCAATTGCTTTGCAGTCTCTCTCTCTCTCTCTTTATTAATACACAATTGTGATCAAAATAAAAGCACCAACTGAATGCATTTTGCCTGCAATCGGAAACAAGACTCGACTCGCTCGATTCGTATATATCCACTATACAAAGACCTACGCCCATTAAAATTATATCTTTAATTATTTCTATGTTAACTTTCGGATCGCAATCAAATTTGCAGACACTATTTGTATGGACATAATTGGTGTTCATACTAAAAATGAATGTGTTAGAATTTGAGTTACGTTAATAATTCGACTTTAATTGATATAAGGGCGAAAGAAAACTTGCGTAATCAAATTTTGAAACTTGCTTTATCTACTTACAATAATAAGATATATTCTCAGTAAGTCTGGAAGCCCTAGCTCGTGTGGTCTATGAGATCTAGGTGCTCATACAGACGAATTTGTTTTAAGTGACTAGACTGAGGATGCTGATCAATAATATTTATTGGTGGGAGATGCGTGCTTCCATCTGTTCTACTAAAGGTTATAGTGGGTATAAATATTTAGTTACTGCTTGGTTACTGTTCGATTTTCATTATGTTGCTAGGTATTCCCCCTATATTGTATATATGTATTACTACTGTCTATAATTAGTAAAATTATCAATAATTTATTTAAACAGTAAGAAGTTCGTTATACGGCACCTTTCTTTTGCTTTACCTAAACCATTGTTGTCTTCTATTATATTTATTTAACTTAAATTATGTTCATAAAGTTCGATTAGGTAGAAATTTCTTATAATGAGTGCGCACTGTAGCGATTGCAATCGTCGTCAAAAACCAAAACGAAGAGGCACCTCTGGGGACTAACCCAAACTGGAACTGCCACTGACACTGGCAATGAACGGCGATGCTTATGCAGTGGTTCTCTCTCTCTCTCTCTCTCTCTCTTCCTTTCTCTCTTTCTCTGTGCTATCAGCTCCGGGGCTGTGTGTATTCCCCTTGAATCACAGTTGCTGTTGGTTTTTTATTCACTTCAAGCATTGAAAATTATCAAAAAAGGGTATACTTACTTTGTGTTAATGTATATAACAGACAGAAGAAGGCGTGGCAGACCGTAAAAAGTATATATACATATATATTCTTGATCTGCCGAGTTGATTGAGCCATGCCCTCTGTCTGTTTGTGTGAACACAAAGATCCCAGCTATTGTAATAGCTAGACACACCAAATTTGGCATTAAGGTATCTTTCTACCATACTAGGATAAAGTTTACTTAGTTGGTTGATTATAGCGTATATCGCAACTAAAAATTTCAATTTTATCGGGTCATAAACACAGAAGTTATATGGTAAATGACGAAGTCCCCTTAGTGACCAAGGAAGGGTACCTTACTGTCGGTCGCGCCCGTCTGTAGCTTTGCTCTGGCTTTACGTTGTTTATTTACTATGTTATGAACAGCGCCAATCTCTACTATTCTCCGTTCTCCTCTGCCCGCTCAACACTCGCTAAAAAAAACCGGTTCAACGCTTACCCGCTATCATGAAGAAACAGCAACAATACAGTCGACGCTTGACCACGGTCGCCGCTCTGGATGCGAGTGCCAGTCCGAGTCGAGGGGCATCTGAGCTTCGGGTTCTAATCTCAGCTTCAGTTGCCCAAGCGACGCGTTGCCGCGCGGTACCACGAGCCGGGAAAGAGAGAGAGAGAGAGAGAGAGAGCGAGCTAAACACAGAAAACCAAGTCGAGTCTGAGTCCGAATCCGAATCCGAATCCGAGTTCGAGTTCGAGTACGAATCGTGTCGAGTCGTGACGACGCATCGTCCGGCACCGGTTTATATATACATATATTTTCTGTTGTCTTGTGCGTTATAAATTGTTCTTGATTTTTGTTTGTCTTTTCTTTCCTTTGTGCTCTGAATAACTTAATTTTTTTATATTATTTTTAATTTATACATGTGATTTATATAAACAAAAAACAATAACGGAATAGAGTAAATAGAAACTGCAGTTGAAGCTGTTTGGCGCTTATCAATCGCAAAGCTTAAACGTTGCGTGTCAGAGGTTCGTCTGATAATAAGCGCTTGACCAGAAAAAAGTACTTCGTACAGAACAACAATATTGTTATCATCATGTTATATAAAATGAGAGAGATCCATAATAATGAAGGCTGACGAGCTGCAGCCACAGATTACGACAAGTGCAATTCCCTGTGGCGAGCTGTGACGTCATCGTAGTCATCTGATTAATAATACTAAATACTAAATCGATGCTTATCACACATCCATTGATTGCGGTCTTACGGCCCCAGCCAGATAATGCCAAATGTCGACAAAGTCGTAAAGTCGCATGCGAATTCAAATCTCGTACATATATATCATATATTAACGGAAGTATATAGTACATATATAGATTCGAAATCTAGTGAAGATCTGAATCAGCATCAACAGAGGAGTCGAATTGGGCCTTTCCGTCTGTCCGTGTGTCCGTCTGTCGCAACGCAAACTAGTCTCTCAGTTGGAGCTACCTTAATAAAACTTGGCATACATGCTTTTCGGAAGATATTATAATCAAATTTACTATATACATATATTGTATAATATGCATATAAAATTGGGAATCGAACCACTATAACATATATAGTTTTTAAAACTTATCAGTGTCGAAACTAAGTGAGAAACAACATTGAATATGCGCCATTATATATAACTAGTGTTCGATCGATCGGGGGATATGTGAACCTGCAAGGGAATAGAATCTTCAGCATGCCGAAGCCTTGCTTAGCCTTTCTTTCTGGCTTCCTATATATAGTATCTTTTATTACTTGTGATTATAATGATTCATAGTTTTCTAAAGACACTAATGGGGAATTTCGATAGGATCGCTGAAATAATTGAAGCTTCTCGTCTGTATATATGGTATAAAGCCTCAATGCTGGGACTTTCACATTATAAACTCAGTTTCGGTTCTTTTTTCTTGTTGTTATTGCTTCCTTTGTGAAACACGGGTCAATTGTAGAGGTTCTGCGCTATCAGTCAAGCTGAGCGTGCCTGACATAATCTTGAAAAATACTTTTGTTTTGTTTTGGTTTTTTTTTTTTTTGGTATTGGAGCCTGAATGTCATTTTACTATCTGCAAAACAGGCAATTAACCCAATTCCGAGCTCAAAACTAATCGAAAAATGCTTATAAATATGCATGAGTTTACAATACACATACTTTATACTTTATATACACATAAAGTATACATAAATATAGTATATAGTATATGCATTGGATTCAGTAAAATCTGTAGTTGATAATGCGAATTAAAAAGAAATTTGCATCGTCAAATTTTTGTATATAACTTGTTCACTTGTTTCATTTACAATATGCATATAGATTATATTCTCGTTCGTTTCTTTTAACCAGTTTAAGCTGCTTGAATTTTACCAGATAAAACCTTAAAGACATTCAAATAATGTATATATATTTGCAAAGACAATAATCGGTCAATAAACTCCAAGTTTATTCGAGAAGTAACTGGTGTAGATATGCATAAATTTATATGTGTATTGAGTAGAAAAGTTGAGAAATAAATATATAAAGAAAACTGATTTTTAGGGTCTTTTAGAGAGAGAGAAAAAAAGAAAGGAGATTGAATATATAAGCCAACAGATACAAGATGCTTAGGGGTTGTCAGAGAAAGAGGGAGAATGAGAGAGAATCGATTGGATTATAAAAGAATTATTCGTTTGCGTGCAGAGCATAAAAGTGACTGAAGTTTGTCTGTCTGTTGCCTTTATTGCTAAAGGTTGACTTCAATATATCTTAAAATATATTTTTATAATTTATGTTAGAATATATCCTTGAATATAGTCTTCTAATATATATCGTAAAATATATATTAGGTATAGTCCTGAACTTGGGACTTGGGTTACTATAACGAGTAG
Organism: Zaprionus ornatus; assembly: GCA_018904035.1. Taxonomy (NCBI): domain Eukaryota; kingdom Metazoa; phylum Arthropoda; class Insecta; order Diptera; family Drosophilidae; genus Zaprionus; species Zaprionus ornatus. The sequence goes on from JAEIFZ010000001.1 coordinate 24,939,204, forward strand.
CTATTGTTCTACTGAAAACAGGCGTACTATACTTAAGACATGTGAAATATAGTAATACATGATATATATACTCTATATATAGTATATACGTATGGTAATATAGCTTCAATAAAGCATTATTTTGTTGCAGTTGCAAGCACAGGGCGTCGTCCTTTCGTCCGGCACAATGAGGGTCCGTCGAAGAGGTGTCTGTACTCGACTGGCCCGCCTGCTGTGTGGCCTGATGCTCATTCAACTCTCCAGTTGTGGAGAAGGTATGTAGACTGATTCATAGATCAATCATTCAACTATTCAATCGATTCATTCGATGCACTGATTGCAGAGGGAGATCCGTGCACGGTGAAGCCCAACTTGCCAGGCGTCTGTCGACTGTCGTCACAGTGTGAGCCGCATGTGGACAAATATATCGAGAAGGGCATACTCACTGGCCAGGAGGTGCCCTCGTGTGGCTTTGGAACGCTGGAGGAGATTGTCTGTTGCCCCATAGCGGAGTGTTGTCCGGGAGATACACGGTAAGCGGACTGTAAAGATGCATATGGGAAACGTTTTTTACGTTGCTTATTGTGATTGTCCCCCCGCCCCTCGTGCGCCCAACACCCCGTTGCCCACTCCTCGGCTACGTGATTGCTGTGCCCGTTGTTGTTGTTGTTCTTGTTGTTGTTGCATGCTTCACTATTTTTGGGTTTGCCAAGAATCTATCATAATCTAATTTCAATGCAGCCCAAGAGCGGTGACCACAAGAGCTACAACTCGCGCCCCGACCACACGATCGACCACACGATCGACCACAACGACGACAACGACTACGACGGAGAATCCGATGCTGGACAAGGATTCGTCGTTCTTTGACTTTCAAAAATTGCTAAAGCTCAGCGCAGCTCAGTCTGAACAGCTGCAGCAAGAGCAGAGATTCCAGCCGGAACTTCAAGTTCCAGTAGCTAATCAAAATGCCAACGTGCCTGTGGTTACCCACGAGGCAATGCGAGTGCCGCCGTCGAGCGGAGAGAATGTGCCTTTATCTCGACCACGTTGGATGAACACGGGCTGGACAGCGGCACCAGTGACTACACCGATGCCAGCTTGGCAGGGACAGTTCCAGAGCATGGGGCCATTGGGCCAAGCGCCGGCCACAGATCGTGAGCCAAGGGTGATCAATAGACCGATGTCCATGAGACCTCAACAGAGACCGGGCATGGGAGTTGGTCCTCGACCTGGTCGTTTTCCTGAGCAGCCGCAGGATCCCAATGATTTGGTCAAATTGGTCAACGATCGATTGCGTCAGCAGGGCATGAACATTCAGCCTGCTAGAGAGGTCAATGCCTTCGATCGCCGACCAGTGCCAACAACAAGAGCAACAACAACAACTACTACTACCATGTCGCCAATTGATTTGGATCCCTGGGCACCATTTCGTTTCCGCGAACGTCCTCAGGATGAGATTGATGGGAATGAGCTGGGCAACGGTTCAGCTGAGTTTGGGTTTGTCATGTCTGCGATGGGCACACACACACACATACACACACACTCACACTCACACACACACACACACAGACAGACACTTAGATGTGCATGTACAGCGTGAAGACTGACTGATCCTCACTCATCATCTTCTTCGACTTCTCCTTCGTTTTGCAGCGGCGACACAACGACGACGCGCACCATTCAACCCACGCCCACAACCCGCGTGAATGTCGGCCCCGATCCCAACCGACCAGCAGCGAGGGGTGAGTTTCAAGCCGGGAATATGAATTGGAATAATATATGTTAATATATAATTCAATAATCGAGAAAAGTATAAAACATGAAACAAAGTTATCTAAAGCAAAGTATTAATAATTTGTATTCATATATAATATATTAGGCAATTAAGATATATAGCATATATATAGATCTAAATTACATTTAATAGATAACGCATAGATAACGCCCTCCTGTTCGAAGATCTTTATAAAAACCCTTAAGGTTTGCAGTTCGAGATTGATTAGAAGTTTATTCTTCGTTCCAGGTGATGTAGCTATATACAGATATTCACACATATATCAAGAGATATACGCATGTATAGGAACAAATGATTTGGTAATAAGTTTATAGGAAATATATTTCAAGTACTAAAGAATGGGTTATGAATTTTGTCAAGAATATTTAATTACAATGAGTAAAATGTAATTCTTTGTAACCATATTCAAATCCCTGGGTGCAGCTCCATTGCCAGATATTCTCTGATCATTCTGCAATAGTAATTAAGTTAAGTCATTTAACGATCTTCTGTATTATAGCCTGTCGTAATTACGAGACTGGAACGAGGGAGCCGTCCCTCACGCCGCACATTCTTAAAGGAATTCCAGTGGACGATGGCGTATATCCACATATGGCGGCAATTGCCATCAGCTCGATCGGTACGATTAGGTTTCGTTGTGGCGGATCATTGATCTCAAATCGTCACGTACTGACGGCGGCGCATTGTGTGAACGATGTGAGTGAACCACCAGTCTATGTACGCCTGGGCACCGTGAACATTGACAAATTGAACGGCTTTTACGAGGATGTCAACATAACGGTGAGCAAAGGTCACCACATGCTAGTACTGTAAATCACTCACTCTCCCTCACTCTCTCTTCGATGCACAGAATATATCCATACACCAGGACTACTCGAGCATCAGCAAGTACAATGATATTGCCATACTTGAGCTGGAAAGGGAGGTTAAGTTCAGTCTTTATATATATCCGGCATGCCTGGAACTCGACACCGCCGACCCACCAAAGTCGTCAAAGGTCTTTGTCGCCGGTTGGGGCGTTATGAATCAGTCCAGTAAGATAGTCGAATTCAGATCTACATAAGAAATCTAAGATCATTTAAAGATCATTCATTCAGCTCGTGCTACCTCCAAGATACTGTTGCATGCCCCGCTAGAGGTAGTGCCACTGCAGGCCTGCAACAGCTCGATCCTTGAGCAGCCAACTAGCCAGAAGTACCTGAGGGAGGGCGTCATCGGTACACAGATCTGTGCCGCGGACACACTTCGACAAGAGGCCGACGCCTGTCAGGGCGATTCCGGTGGTCCGCTCATCTTAGAGACCGATATTGAGAACAACAAATTCAGCATATTGGGCATCGTCTCAACGGGATTCGGCTGTGCCACCAAAACGCCGGGACTCTACACACGCGTCGCATCCTATCTGGACTATATCGAGAGCGTCGTCTGGCCAAATAACGTAGTCCCCGATAGAGTATAGCTGTAAATGCGAAGCAAGTCACTTTTAAATATAAAGTTCATCCCTACCATAAATCATATACAACTGATTGTAATTCTCAAAAATCGTTGGAACTGAACTCAGGTTGCACTTCACTATATTTATATATACGTTATATATATACAACCATTTCAACCAAGGGCTGAACATTAAAAGCTGATCTCTAAGTTTTACTGATTCTTTTGGACATTGTATTCTCAAGCTCATTCTAATTCTTTGAAGCACACAACTTTCTCAGAATTATATTGAAATTGTGTTGACTTGTTTTAGCATAGAGCAGGATGAAGCATCATTGATTCCACAAAGTGTCTGTCTGTATGAACACCTGGATCTCCGAGATTATAAGATATAGGGCTATCAAATTCTCTGGTAATATATTTTTATGTTGCACTCAGATAAAGTTAACTTTAAAATATGGCCACACCCCATTTCGCACCCCGAAACTGGGGAAAAAAAACCGAATTTCCAGCGAGTTTGAAATGCTAGAACGTATTTTTTGGTGTGTAGAGTAGTTATGACTATCCAAATTAGTTTTGTAAATTTGGTTGAAATTCAATGATAAATGTAGAAGTTATTTCAGAAATTTATTGACGGGTTGAACCGGTGAAGCTTTTGCTTAGCGGGTATACAGGTTCACAGTGCAGCACACTTATTTGTACCTTTCTTTCCTATTTACAGTAGATTTAAGTTAGACTAAAACTTAGCAAATATTAATGTTACTAATTCCAGTATTGTACAATGATGAAATGTCAGTTTGTTCAAGTTCTCTATAGCAATGGATTCTAAATGAAATTTTAATATTCGGGAGGAAGCAAGATAAGATATTCAATCAAAATCGGATCGCTATAACATACGAGGTGTGTTCAAAAAGTAAGGTGACTTTTCAAATTTCGCCGGCAATGTACTTTCGATTATCGATTTTTTTGTTTTGTTATGTTGGTACACTCTTCCCGAACATCTGTTCCGATATTCAAGTGAATGGCATCTTTGGTTTTGGTTGTGAGAGGCTTAAAGGTTATAAGTGTTTTGCGTGCTCTGCGATTTTTTTGCTAAATTTTGACCAAAAGAACCGTCGCATGAGAATCGCTCAAGAGCTGTTGAATGACGTCAACGATGACCCAGATTTACTCAAAAGGGTCATAACTGGCATAACATGGGTATATGGTTTCATAACCATATATATATGGTTATCGAAACCAAAGCCCAATCGTCCCAATGGAAGAGCCCCGGTGAGCCAAGTTCGAAAAAAGCACGCCAAGTTCGATCAAATGTCAAAGTTTTGCTCACTGTTTTTTCGATTACCATGGCGTGGGGCATCAGGAGTTCTTACCTTATGGTCGTACGGTCAATAAACAGTATTATCTTAAAGTTATGCGCCGTTTGCAAGAAGCAATACGAAGAAAACGTCCAGAATTGTGGAATTTTATTGTTCCCAAAATTAAAGAGACCTATGAAAGGACGGAGATTTGCAACGATTGAGGAGATAAAGACTGCATCGCTGGAAGAGCTCAAGTCTATACTGAAAAGTGCTTACGAGAAGTGCCTTGAGGATTGGAAAAACCGTTGGCATAAGTGTATTGTATCTGAGGGGGATTACTTTGAAGGGGACAACATAGATATTGATAAATAAATAAATAGTTTTTCTTAAAAATACAAAGTCACCTTACTTTTTGAACACACCTCGTATACTTTATGGGGTCGGAGACATCTCCTAAGGTGCGTTGCAAACTCCAGGCCAACATTAATATACATACCTCTGAAAGGGTATACAAATATACTGAATCAGTCAATCGGTTAGTCGGTCAAAACTTTCCAATACAAATATTTGTCACATTCCTGAGCACTTCATTTTCTCTTCATTCAGTTCTAGCGGATTTTAGTTAATGTTGCAGAGCTTCCAAATTTCTGGTGGTTCCCCGCTTCCGTTCTTTTCTGGTTCTGGTTCGTCTTTTACAACAATCAACCCTGAATTGTCATCCACACAAAGAGAGCAAGAGAGAGGAAGAGAACGAGAGAGTGGCTAGCAAAGAGCAGCTGTCACTTTGCGCAGTCTGCTCTCTTCAAAACTCGCTCTCTTCTGCTCATATCAGCAGCATTGCCAGGTGCAAGTAAAGGACAGCGAAAGCTTACATTAAGCTTCAAGAAAAAGCTCTCGAGCTTTGGCTTTCAACAAAATGCCGTTACAAAATGCCGTTGCCGGCGTGCTGCCAGTCGGTGGCATTCCCCCTCTACCCCGAACTGCCCCTGTGCGTGTCCCTAGAACTGGAGGCGGCCAGGCAGGCAGCAGAGGCAGAGGCAGCAACGGCTGTTTGAGCTGCTTCTTAAATGCTGCTGCTGCCGTTTGGGGCGCCTCAGTTGGTCGCGAGACTGCGTTGCCGTTAGTTCGTTCCGCCACAGCAGAAGAAGACGACGACGACGACGACAGCGCTCTAGTAATAATATTTTTTTTCAAGTGTATTGTTCAGCTTCACTCTTGTTTGTTGTTGCTGCTGCTCGCAGTGCTGGTGCCCCGTGTGGCATGCAACGCTTTTTGGCGCGCCCAATTTGAAATCTTGTTCGCCTGACAGACGATCAATGTAAGTTATGATACATTTTGTATGTGTGTGTGTGTGTGTGTGTAGGTGTGTGTGTGTGTGTGTGTGTGTGTGTAGGTGTGTGTGTGTGTGTGACTATTTAACGGGCACATTAAAGCACTTGTCTTATCGCCGGCCACATTTATTGACGCACTAATCACAAGCTGGGAAATTGATTTGAGCTCGACATCTGCTCGAACGAACGAACGACCCTTGCGATAAGGCATTGGGAAGTGGATCTACTGCACACAGAAGCCTCTGGCTGTTTGTTGTTGCAACACAGAACAGAAAGCGACAAAGAAGGGCGCGATAAGAACTGTGAACCCCAATGGACAACAGGTGCCCCAGCTTGATAGTATTATAATATTATGAAATATCATCGAGTTCACTTGAAATTAAAGACAACTTTAAGATAAAGCAAGTATCAGACTTGAAACCCAAATTCAAATCCAAATCGCAATCACAATTCGGAGCAAACTTATCAACAGATTCTTTTTCTTTTATGTCCTGTGGTGGGCGTGCTTTTCGCTAGAAATGAAACTGAGAACTTCAGAGAGACTTGCGACACAAAGCGAGATAGAGTGAGAGAGAGAGAGAAAGTGAGAGACTCCAAATTAAATACCAAAATTAGATGAGACATAAACATTTTGTTGCATCGAAAATGAAAAATGTCTCTTTAAACACAATTCCGGGACAGTTGAGCAAGTTCTTCTTGAAGACAATGCATTCAATATTGCTATAATATTTAGTGTATTAATAATTTAATTTTAAATAAATTTCGATTAATTTCAAAGTAAGTGTTCCATTTTATATAAATATCTATTATATATTATATACTATACATTCTCAGATAATGTAATTATCTTATTTTAATTATTTTCTTATTTGCAGTTTTAATAATGTTCTCAAAATCGTTTCTAAGTGTTAATATAAAATTTACAATTTGAAAAAAAAGAAAACATAAATAGATTTTCATTTTTCTGAAATCCCAATGGAATTTCGTTAGAAAGCTAAGGGCTTCCACTAGACCCTTCTATGGATCTCTAAAACTGTTTCACTTGACCAACACGATTTCTTTAATATATAAATTAAAAAAAAAAAAAAAAATTTTGCGTATTTTGTGTTGCATACTTTTAGGGCGGGGCTTCGAAATCAGTACATATTTAGAATTTCTTAATTAACTTCTATCCCAAATTTCTGATCACTACCAAATTTTCAGAAATCATTTGGCTGCTCATAGGTTTTGTGTTTACCAAAAATGAATTCTCCTGCATTAAAATAACGCTTGGAATTGTATTTTTTCGATGTAAGGCGGTGGTGGGGGGGGGGGTGGGTAGGTACAAATGGACATCAAATTTTATTGTCGTAGGTCTTATAGTCTCTGAAATCTAGATTTTCATAATAACAGAACGATAGACAGACGGACAGTCAGACAATCAGACAGATAAACAGATAGACGGACGGACAGACAGACAGACAGACAGTGTGCCACGCCTCCTTCTGCCTGTTACATATATTATGTTCGTGAAAAACATATCAAATCAATTATAAATTAACTATTCAAGGTAGCCTTCTTCCATACCCCAGCAAAGATACCATTTTATATGTTATTCATTATAAGCAAAGTGTGTAGAAAGTTTAAATTTTTTTTTTTTTTTTATATATTTTATTATAAGTGAAAAAAGTTTTAATTGAAAATGTGTTTCTTTTTTATTAAAAATTGAAAGCAAAAATGAAGTTAACTTTGTGTTTTGATTTGAATAACTCTGAATTGCCTGGCATAACATAGTTCAAGGGCTTTGTATTGCTGAACTACTGACTTTAAATGAATATTTCTCTGTTGTATGGGAAGTACATACTATACTATACATATATATAAACTATATTTATGTTTAATAAATAAACTAAACTTTGTTATTTGTCTTGAATAACTCGGATTTGCTGGGCAAAGTTCAAGAGCTTTTCCCAGGTTTGTCTTGAAACTGAACTACTAATTAATATTGCTCTGTTCTTTAGCAACTATTAAATATATATGTACCATATAACTATACAGTAGAGGGACTTCATTCTTTCCAGCAACATTCAAAAAGAAATATAAGTTCTTATCTAGGTGTGACTTCGCATTGGATCGACCTTATTATCTTATGTATGCCTTCACTCCATTACCTGAAATGCCCATTGACAACTGTAGCATGCGATAATTGTGTGTGTTCAGTGTGTGTGTGTGTGTGTGTTAATTATGCTTGAAATTTGGCGGAATTTTCGATATTTCATTCGGGCATATCGCAATAATTGGCAGACGGAAATTTGTGTTCGCGCTCGAGTTGCACTTGATACATTGACAAAATGACAAGTTGACTAAATGACAAACTAGCACACACACACTGACAAATTGACAAGGCAAGTGACAATGTTCACGCTCAAGCGGCCAATCAATTAGGCATTATCTAGTGCATTTTAAAGCAATTTGTTGGTATTAAATTTGGCACCACGCAACGGGTGCGCACTAGGGGCGAGGGGGCAACAAGGGGCAACTGTTGCTGCGTGAAGAGTGCAGGGGGGAGAGGGGAAGGGCAGTGGGATTGGGTTGTCTGCGTGGGCGTCCTTGGAGTGTTGCTACTGCCACTGCTACTGGTGGTTAGAAAATGTGGCTATAAATGTGACACTAAGTTAATAAATTTATGGCCAAAACACACCCAGCTGATGTGTGTGTGTGTGTGTGTATCAGTGTGTTTGTCTGTATGTGTGTGTACTCTGTGTGTGTGTGTGTGTGTGTGTGTGTGTCACGACACGGCAGCGGACATCAGCGAGGCGGATGCCAAAAAGAGTCGAACATTGTGTGTGTTGTTGGCATATTAATAATATTTTTATTGGCCGCTTATTTGGCTTTACTGCATGAGTGTATGTGTATGCTGGTCTGTTTGTATGTGTCTGTGTGTGTGTGGGCTAAACACTGTTCTAATTTGAGCTGACAAATACAATCGAGCGCAAGTTGTGACCTCTTTTAATTAATAAATGCGAGCGCCGATAAGAGCAACACAAATTTCTGCAATTGCTGCGGCTGAGCTGAACATCAATATACCCTATAAAATTTGGAGTAGGTAGAGGGGATGGGAAAGAAATTAGCTTTGACCAGAGTCAAGCTCATAATTAACAAGCTGCCAGAGCAGAGAAGTTGAGGCAGGTCGCAGGTGTTTATGCTGATTAGCTGAGATGTCTTTCACTTCCTCCTGGTCCCCTCTTTTTCACCCTGTCACAGAACAAGCAACAAGCAACAAGCAACGCGCAACACGAGACAAGTAGCAAGAAATGAGAGACAAGCAACTTGCCTTTTATGTTATCTCAATCTTCCCTCCCTCTCTCTCTCTCTCCTTTTTCTATCTCTCTGCTGCTAATGACAAAACTTTGTCGTGGCCATTGAATATTCATGTGCGCAGTGGCATTTTGCTGAAAGCAATCACAGGTGCCCTGTGTGAGTGTATTCGCCATATTCGACTTGCCAAATTGCATATAAATATTCATAATTTATTTATTTATTTATTTTTTTTTTTTTATTCATAATTTATTGCTACCTTTTTATGCCTGTGTGTGCCTGCCGAATTTCTATAATTTTTATAGCCTACTTTTCAGCGCACAACTAAAGCAAAACTAAAAAAAAAAAAATACCTTGATAAATGCCCAAATGCCCAACTAAAGCAAATTGTATTCCCTTGATATAATAATAATACAAAAAAAAAAAAAAAAAAAAATACCTTGATAAATGCCCATTACCTACATTATTTTTTGGCGAAATGTATTTATTTAAATTTGACAAGCAGAGAATATTAATTTTCTTTCAGTAATGATCAAAACTTTTCAAATCGGTTGACTATAACATTCGCTGAGTTGGAAGTTTTGTACCACTTTTATATCTCAGTGGTACATGGAAGCCACCATTAAGTGGCAGCCATTATGAATTTTATAAGAAATTATAATTTTTTTTTTCTAAGTCTAACAAGTACTAAAAAGCAAATGCATTTCTTAAATCGAAGGAATGTCTTACGACAATATTTCAATTTAATCTGGTTAATTTACGGTCAAAAGAGAAGAACTTTCCCCTAAAGCAATTACGGAAACAAATAAAAATAACTGATAAAGGTAAAGAAAATATTCATAGTCGTATTTCAGATACTGATGGAACTGTAAGTAGATTTGGTAAATAGCTATTGAAATTGGATTCCTGCTAAGTGATGCAAAATACAAAAATAAAATTCAAATAAAATGAAAAACCTGAGAGAATTTTCATGAAAACTAAAGTGCATTTGCGTTTACTATTTTCATTCGCAAATGTAAAAAGAGATTGCAAATTACACTTATCTCAAAGATACCCTGTGTGTGCGTGTGTTGTGTTGGGGGGTGCCTGTTGTTGTTTATGATTAATGATCATACGATAATGATAAAATTTCGTTAATCGATTATCGATAGATAATGACAATAGCTTGTTATGTACGCACTTCAAAACGATTTAGCAAAATTAGATAACCAAGTGGGCGCCGACTTTGTCAACAGCTCTACCCTTACCTGTCAGCATTGACCTTTGACCACCCCTCCCCCACCCCACACACAGCACAGCACGGTTCAGTTCGATAGAACGGTTTTCTCATTCTTTAAACTTATTTTTCTTGGGAACTTATTGCCTCTTTGTGGTGCTTTATGCCACGGCAAACATTGTGACAAATTAATGGTGGCTCTGCTGGGGATCTATGCATGTGTGTGTGCCAATGTGTGTGTGTGTGTGTGTTTATGTGTGTGTGAGCTTGGGTCATGCAGCTAGGAGCAAAGCCGACTTAAGCGCAGATTTCTCTGGGATACTTTGATGTTGTTTTGAGGAATGCAGCAATAAAAATGCCAACAGAGACAGTGAGAAAAGCAGGAAAACCAGGAAAAGCAGCAGCAAAAGCAGCGCGAAAAGCTCTGGCCGAAAACTAAGCGGCTAATGGCGTTAGTTACTTAGTGTAGTGATGTCTGTGTGGAGTAGGAGGCGTTCGAGCAGCTTCAGATTTGTATATGCCATGTGTGCCCATGTGTTTGCGTGTGTGTGAGTGTTTGTGTGTGCGTGTGAGTGTGTGTGAGAAGCATCTTTTGTGCTTGTAATGCACATAAATTTACACAAGTTCATTTTTGTGTAGCGCGTAAATCTCCGCACAAATCTCTCATTTCGCTGGATAATACACAGCTGTGAAGAGCAAAGAGAGAATGACGTAGAGGCAAGGGAAGAGAGCCGGGGAAAGGGAGAGGAATGGTGAGCAAGCAAGGCAGGGAAGCAGGCCGAATTGCTGCATAAGAAAACGCTTTAAGAAACGAAAAGACAAACTTAACGGTTATTCACACACACACACACACACACACACGCGTACACACACACTGCCACTTACAAATGACACATATATGCTTATATAATACTCTCCATAGTACGGCACTTAACTCTGATAAAGAGTCATCTGAACTGACTATGTTAGCCATATTTCTCCGTCTTCCTTCGCCTTCATTTCGTGTGTGTCTTCTGGGTTGAAAGGTCGTTGACAATGGTATAACAACTGAAAATTTATGGTTTGGCATTAGGTAAATTTAATCGATTCGCTGCAGCACGTGTGTGTGTGTTGTCTACCCTCCCCACATCCCCCTTTACCACCCGCAACCTGTGCAAAGTGTTCCCCAGTTCCGTGTCTTGCATAACCCCCCATAGGAACAAACATGGACGCGTGCCTGCGCCTACATTTCGTATAGCTCCTACGCTTTGCCAAACACTCGTTCACAGGGGAGGAGCGGGCGGAGGGGCGCATCATAAAACTCTCCCATATGCACGCACGTCTACCTTATGAAATTTTCTTAATGAAAAAAAAGAAAAAAAGAAGAAAGCAAAACGAATGAGGCACAACTGGATGGAACTGCAAATACACTTTGCAAGGAGTACTTACTATTGCATATAAGAAAGAGTTGATATAGTTTTGACTCATTGTGGCTTACTGGAAATCTGCTCTGAATATCAGATTTCCCAAGAAAGCTAGTTACACCAAAAATTTAAAATATAAAGTAAATTCTAAACTATAGAAACTGGTTGTACTTTCTTATTCCAAACTCAATTAATAACTCTGTCAAGCGAACATTGTGATATATTAATAATATAATTATTATCTATTGATATCTTATAATGTCGTCAAGAATTTTGACTTTCCCTACAATTTGAAATTCGAAAAACTAATAGAAACAAAACTGATTATTGCTTTGTACTTTATTTTGTCTTGAAAACCTAAATAAGTTCACTTTATTCGCACACATTCATTTCATAGAAATAACTTAGGAAAATCTATTAAATATCTAAGGAATATTTATGTATATCTTAGGAATATTTAGAATTATCTCAGGAGCATCTAAGAAATATCTAAGGAATATCTTAGAAGTATCTAAGGAATATTTAAGGAATATCTTAGGAATATCTAAAAAAAATCTAAGGAATATCTTAGTTTACTAAGAAATATCTAAGGAATATCTGAGGCACCTCCCACAATTATCTGAGGAATATCTTAGGAATGTCCAAGGAATATTTAAGGAAAATCTTAGGAATATCTAAGGAATATCTTAGCAATATCTTAAGAATATCTTTGGAATATCTAAGAAATATCTAAGGAATATCTTGGTATATCTAAGAAATGTCTAAGGAATATCTTAGGAGTATCTAAGAAATATCTGACGAATATCTAAGGTATATCTTAGTATATCTAAGAAATATCTAAAGAATATCTTAGTATATCTAAGAAATATCTAAGGAATATCTCGGGAATATCTCGGGAATATCTGAAGAATATCTTATGAATATTTAAGAAATATCTACGAAATATCCAAGCATCTAAGAAATATCTAAGGAATATCTTTGGAATATACTAGGAATATCTTGGGAATATTTAAGGAATATCTTAGGAATATCTAAGGAATATTTAAGGAATATCTTAGGTATACCTAAGAAAAATCTAAGGAATATCTTAGTTTACTAAGAAATATCTAAGGAATATTTGAGGAACATCTCAGAATTATCTGAGGAATATCTTAGGAATGTCCAAGGAATATTTAAGGAAAATCTTAGCAATATCTTAAGAATATCTAAGAAATATCTGAGGAATATGTAAGGAATATCTTAATATATCTAAGAAATGTCTAAGGAATATCTTAGAAGTATCTAAGAAATATCTGAGGAATATCTAAGGTATATCTTAGTATATCTAAGAAATATCTAAAGAATTTCTTAGTATATTTAAGAAATGTCTAAGGAATATCTTAGGAGTATCTAAGAAATATCTAAGGTATATCTTATTATATCTAAGAATATCTCGGGAATATCTGAAGAATATCTTAGGAATATTTAAGGAATATCTTAGAAATATCCAAGCATCTAAGAAATCTTTAAGGAATATCTTAGGAATATCCTAGGAATATCTTAGGAATATTTAAGGAATATCTTAGGAATATCTAAGGAATATTTAAGGAATATCTTAGGTATATCTAAGAAAAATCTAAGGAATATCTTAGTTTACTAAGAAATATCTGAGGAACATCTCAGAAATATCTGAGGAATATCTAAGAAATTTTTAAGGAATATCTTTGGAATAACTAAGGAAAATTTTAGGAATATCTGAGGAATTTCTGAATTATATCTATGCAATTTTTTGGGAATATATAAACAATAACTTAGGTCAATTGGCCGCAAATTTAATTCTAATATTTCCCTATAAAATGTGTCAACGATAAGGAAATTGACGAAAGTCAAAATATCAAAGTGCCTTTCTGAGAGTTAAGATATTGCGCAAGTCTAAAGAACTCAGTCAGAAAGGGTATTGAATAATGCACTTGACAACATGTAAAGCAAGCATAAATTCATTACAAAGCAGAGCACAAGACTGCCAAGTACCCAGCAGAACTGCTGACCTCACAGAACTTACAGCAGAGTAAATTTTTCACAGTTAAGTGAATAAAATTCAGCTAAAAATTATAAATATTTATAAATTGCATATTATAATTTCTTCAATAAATTATTGGCATACCCTGCTTGGACTGCTGCCTTGGCAACAGGGTATACAAACAAACTGAGTCGAAAGTTTAGCATGTGAAAACTTTTTGCTGTGCGTGCGTGTAAAGCGAGTAAATTATTTCTCCTTGTTGTTGTCATACTTGTTGTTCCCAATGTACACTGTTGTTGTTGCTGTTGCTGTTGATGTTGCTGCTGTTGTTAGTGCAGTTGAAATGCCTGTTGCTGCTGCGGCTGGCAAGTAAAAAAGTCGAGAATGTTGTCACAGCTTTGTCAGCGCGAAAAGTTTCGTCAGGCGTGTCCAATATATGGTAAATGCTTCTATATGATAGATAGTATATATATATATATATATAGATTAAATAACTCTGTTAATTGCAGCTGTGTATGTGTGCGCATGTTTACACATTTAACGCGCTGCTTATTTGCTTTTAATAAATACCTGAGGCATTGACGACTTTCGTTTTTGCTTCAACTTTGACAGAGACTGATGGGAGTAAATATGTGCTAAGCGGTTAAATACCTTATACATTGGGTTCTCTGTGCAACTAACAAAGATACAGTCGGGCATGGTTGACTGTTATATACCCGCTACATTATGCCTGCGATTGTTTTTTTTTTCGATTTAGTAGCACGTTAAGAGGCGTGGCGTAATTCTAAAACAACCTTTAGTTTTGTGCAATAACAAGGTATATTGTCACCAAATTTGGTAAGACTAGCTTTTATATTTACTGAGTTATAGGCGTTCATACAGACACAACCAACGAGTGCTATTCCATTTTATAGCTCTCTACTAGGCACACTGCACACTGCACGCTTCCTTTCAACCGATGCTAGAAGATGCTAAGCAATCTGGCTTGAAGATTTTCTTATCTGTAAGTGGGGTTCACAGGCATTAAAATCAATGAAAGCAGCACAAGAAAGTCAACTGTAATTGGAAATTCAAATATTTCTCATGCTTCGACACAGCCATTAATACCAGCTTGTTACACCAAATTGGGAGGTGTCACGCCAGGTTGAGATACTTAAAAGAGATTCCAATTTCAGTAGCTTTGCGGAGGCTTTTCGGGCAGGTCTTCTCTATATTTGCCTCACTGTCTCGCCCCGAATCTGATTAGATTGCGAAAGTGTTGAGTGCTGCTCGTTTGCAACAGTGCGCGATAAAAAGTATCGCACATCGAAGAAGAACAGCAGCAGCTTGTCAGCTAATAGAGCCGAAATTAGCGAGCCTAATTGAATTAGTCGCATGGCAGCAGCCAGTTGCAAGTTGAAAGTTGACTCACTCTGTCGCTGTCATTTGCTGTCGCCAGCGCAAGGCAAGGAGTGACTGGGTAGGGAGGGGAGGGGAGGGGAGCACTCGAAGAATTGTGCTTGGGTGGACTGGCTGCGTTGTCAATTAGCCTGTAGACTTGCTTCAATTTCAAGCCTTTTAAAATTGTCGTCCGCAAATCGTCCACTTTTACTTAAGTTCCTCCAATCGTTGCCTTTGGCTTTCTCGCCTTCCTCGCCCCCTTCGTACTCGTCTTGGCCATTTCCTACTCCTCAGTCTAACGAGGGCTCGAATTCAAATGAACTCATTAAACTTAATGAATAACAGCGTTGTGGCATTAAAAAATGAAGGCTGCCAGCAACATTTGATGGACTTAAAACGGAAGCCAGCTCAAATCTAATAAAAAACCCATCGGTTCTCGAAACCAGAAACCCAAAGCGACAAGCGACAGTTCATTTTTTGCTAAATCTCTTTGCATTATTCACAATGTTGTAACAGTTTCACAATAAGAATCTTTATTAGCTTACAAAAATACATATAGAAACAACAACTCCAAGATAGCATTTAGAGAGATCTGACAGAATTGGATTAATCTAAATGTAACTGCTTAAAGCTCAGATATAAAGATAACTCTTATAGATACATATATCACAGTAAATTCACTCAAAGATATCTGACAGAATTGGATTAATCTAAATGTAACAGCTTAAAGCTCAGATATAAAGATAACTCTTATAGATATATCACAGTAAATTCAATGAAAGATATCTGACAGAATTGGATTAATCTAAATGTAACAGCTTAAAGCTCAGATATAAAGATAACTCTTATAGATATATCACAGTAAATTCAATTAAAGAAATCTGATAGAATTGGATTAATCTAAATGTAACAGCTTAAAGCTCAGATATAAAGATAACTCTTATAGATATATCACAGTAAGTTCACTTAATGTGAAGCTACAGCTTAAAGTTTATATATCAAAATAAATATTAGGTAGTTATCATACATCACATATTTCATATCACGACATATTTGAATTATACATTAATCTTAAAGATTTCTATCTGCTTTATACATTAGTCTTAAAGCTCGCTGAATTGCCTTAAATTTACTTGAAGTCTTTGCAAAAAGTGCGTGTGGTGTTCACGTAAGGCAGGTACAATTAATCTTCTGTATGGCTTCACGTTCTAAGACGACTCGGAGACAATCCAGAAATGGGCTTATTATTTATCTTAAAGATGCCAAGCCCGGGCAGTAAGCTTGTTGAACACATGATGAGTTTTTGAAATTCATTTTAAGTATCTTAAACCTTGTTACATTTTGTACACACTTTCCTTCATTTGCTTGATGAAATTGAGGCGTTTCTGTTTTTCAGAACACCAACGGATATTGCTGTTTTATTTCATGGGCCTAAGCAGTATACTTGTGCCCCTACTCCCCCTCCTTGACTCACCAAATTGGGCTCATTCAGGTGCTTTACTCATTTACTTAATATGATGCCAGCCGCGACTTGTTCCTGCTACTTCTCCATCCCAATCTCGCTCTCCGGCTACCTCTCCTGTTCTTGCTTCAGTTCTCGCCGTGTCGTCTTGTTGCGCAGGTGTAAATTTCGACCGCAAGTTTTTCACACGGGAAGCCATAGAGCTGGCCGCACGCGCCGCCTGTTTTCAATTGCCCGACAGCGTGACTTAAGCTCCATCGATAGGCAGCTCACGAATTATGTGGCAAGGGAGTGTACACCCTCCCCATCACGAACAGAAAGGGTTGTCCAATTAAGTCACAGGGGGTTGTGCTTGCCCCTCGCTCTAATGCTCAATATATCATTTTATGCTGTCGACTTTAACAGAAAAACTTCAAAACGTTTTGCAACGACAAAGAGCGACGGCATTTCCGGAAGTTCCGTTCAGTTTTTCGGTAACTGGGGAAGGAAAGCTCTTCTAGCGTGGCATTTTGTCATTTTGTACGAGGAAATAACGAGAAAAGGTGCGCAAATTGTGATCCGTTTTGAAAGAATGTAGCAAGTTTAAAGTTAATGAAAGAGTTTAACATAGTTCTTTACTTTTCATTTTATTGAAATTCATTGAGGTCTCTCTTATAGTTGTTTACATTAAAAATAAATGAATTATGAACAGAAATTCTTTTATAGTTATTGACATCATGGATATAAAAGAATTGATATCAAAAGTTATCACATTTATCCTATTTTTACCTTATTCTCTTCAGATTTGATGTCTTTCCTTTCAAGTAAACATCAGCCTTGCAGAGGGTATATTAATATTTCATGGAATCGGACCACAATAACATAAGAGTATAGCTGCTATAGAAAGAATCGACCGAAATGCAGGTTTTTGAATGTAAACCTGTTCTGATTTTAGAAACAACTAAACTTGTTAGTGCCAATCAAAGTTAAACATAATTTTCTGCACTATTATAAATTACTAGTATAGGAACGGTCGGAGGATATAAAAACCTAAGGGTATAAAACCTTCGGTATACCGAAGGTAGCCTGCATTCTGGGAATGTGATCTTAGGTCATTAGATCTAGTTTCCTTAACATTCACTTCATCCTCGTTGCCTCTTCTTTATCTATAGTCTATCATTATCTCATCTCTCACTTTCCTCAGTTACCCTCTTGCCAGTTCTCTCCACTAATGCTCGACCTAATTATGCTTGATGGTGATGTATGAACGCACTCTTGACACTGTACTCGTAAAGGTATTTCGAGATATTTCAACTGAATGATTAACGTCATAAAGAGTATGGTAAATTGTGCAGAGATTATTCATTCGTCCAAGTCGAGGAGGCTTTGGCGGGCTCAAGTATCTTACTTGTGGTGTGCCAATGCCAGTGATTGCATGCATATTGCTCATACGCATAGTGTGCCACGTAGATTTTAAATGAATATAAAGAGAGCAACAAAATTAACACCTTCTCACCTTGGGTGCGTCCTTATTGCAGACACTGTTGTGCGACTGCTGCTTCTGCTGCTGTCGTTACCATCGTTAATTCCCTCTTTCTCTCCCTATCTTCACTCTCCTTCTTCGTTTCTCTTTCTCATTTCATACTCTCAAAATGGGGCACTTCATTTTTAATAGCAATTTATTAGGCACGAGCTTTACTTTTGCCCTTGCCTGGCAATTAATTCGTGCGACATTTATTATGTCGCGTCTTTTTAATCTGACAAATTGGTGACTCATGTAGCCTCCCCTACTAATCCTTGAGCGGAAAGGAACAGATAAAATTTAAATGAGATTGCAGCGCACTCAGCATCAACATCCCTCACTTTCCTTTCCCACTCCTCTCCACAGCTCCCTTCTCATACTCATTTTAATGCTCCGTGCGTGGCTTTTTTTTGTTATTGTTCAGAGGAGGAAAAAAGCCGAAAAAAAAGAAAGAAAATAAAGCGAAAAATGCAAATGTGCTTGACGCACAAACAAACAGGCGAATATATATGTATGTATGTATATTTCACACAGCCTATACAAAAGTATTCGTACCGATGTGTAAACAAATGTCTAAGCTCCCCCGGCAGCCCACAAAGTTCAAGGATATCGAAGAAGCGTCAGCGCATCGAAAACAACAACAAGCTGCGAACCCAGCGAACCGAAACCAAGTCAAGGTAACCCTGCCCAGGTCAAGAGTCAGTTGAGTTTAGTCGTCACTAAGCCTTAGAGTGCATCACTCACGCTTTCACACACACACACTCTCCCTCTTCTGTCTGTCTCTATGTCAGTCTGTCAAGACAATACAATAATGGGTATGTCAAAGTATTCATACCCTGCGCGGGTGCTGGGAAATTTTATACAATGCGTCGGCCGCAGCAAATGGATTTCTTTTGTGTGCTGAACTTTTGTAAAGATTGTGCAAGATTTTGATTAGCAAGTAAAAGTGTTTTCTTTCTTAATCTATATACATGTTTCTTGTAGTGCATTACACACCTGTCTGAGGGTATTTTGGAGGGTTCAATTTGTAAGGTTGACGTACGAGTTTGTATACGTTCTAAATATTTACGGAATACGCAGTAATTTACGTAGTAAAATACGGTCCTTCTTCAACTACTTAGCAATTTAATAGCATCTCCAGCTACTACAGAATCAGAGTATGGTAACCTTAATGCATGAGGCTGTGTAAGCACAACAACTTGATCAGCTTGTGATATGCCCATTTACTTCTCGCTACTTTAACTTACATGAAAGCGACGTACCTCGTAAGAATATGGTCTTCCTAATATTATTAACAATCGAATAATATGTATTTGCGTTAAATAACTTATATGATAAGATATGATGGTTGCTTAGAATGTGCCACCACCTTTCGGTTATATAATTAGAATATGGTCACTCAAATTCTTAAGACATTGCATATACAAGAACTTGATAAACATTCTAATCAGTTATTATCTGCTCTGGCACTTCTACTTACTTCATTTTAAGATAACAGTAATTAAATGGTGAAAATATGGTCTCCCTAATTTTCTAAACATTGCATGCAGGTATGTTTTGAGTCGCTGAACTAATATAATACAAAACAGCGCCTTCACAGCTGTCAATTATTAAACTGATTTTATGCACACTGTCAAAATAAGGTCACCCTAATGCTGATGATACTGCTATACCAAGATCATTGATATGTTTATTATAATATTAAGCTGCCAAACTCCACACAACTTTTTTCTATTCAGTTACCATATGGTCATCCTAATCATAATTTCAAATCAAAACTTTCAACTCAAAGCCACAATTTGAAGGTACATCGTCTTGCCAGCAATGGCAAACGTATTTGACAGACTTGATGCCTTCAAAACTGGGAGAAAACAGCTGCAGCTGTCGCAGAATTCAATTGTTCCACTCCAAAGATGGAAGGGAACCGCTGAAGAGCTATGCAAATGAGTTTGGTACTGAAAAGGGAACTATAACCAGGGAGCAGGGAACAGCAGGCTTAGGCCTAGGGACCCTCTGATTCTCGGGACATTCGTGCATTGTCTTCGAGTTGAGGGGCTGCTGAGTTGAATAGCGAAAGCGTAGCACAAAAATCAATACGCTCCGTCGTCCTCCAGAGACGGGTCCGGCAATTAGTACGCAGCACCCATGAGATTTGTCAAGCATTTCAATTCCAATTTCTGTGCTAATTTGCAATTAGTCAAGTTTTGGCCAGAGTCGGCGCCAGAGACGAAGCCAGAGCCTGAGTGTGGCCTCGTTTAGGGTTTCGGGGTCCATTGGGTGTGGTCCACTTAAAAGTTGCCCAGTGCTGAGATTAATCATACGCACCGTTTAACATTTCAACGCAAAGTCGCAAGTTTTGCTGCTTGTTCTTTGATTTTAGCCCGAGCGATTTGATTATGAACACAGTCGCACACACACACACATACACACACTTTGTTACAGTCTGTAGAAGCAGTCTGTCTGCCACAGGCCATTGACCAAAATCAATGCTCAGTCGCAATCCATGAACAGCCCACACACACACACACACATATACAGTGCAAGACCCACAGATGTGCGGCGTGTAACATTTCTTCAATAATTTAGCCCCTTCTCTCCCTCCTCCTTTTTCTATATCGCCTCGCACAGAGGGCTGTCATTCAACGGATTCGTATAAAATTCATGTCGCTTTTGAATTTTAGTTGCCATGGACAATTGGTCGGTCGTCAACGGGGGGCGCAGGACGTGCGGGACGTGCGGGCGGTCTGATTTGTTGAAAATTGCAGCACGCCGGCAAGTCAATGACCGACGCGTCGCCACCGATGACGGGCCTGGCCGAGTCGAGCCGAGACTGAGGCAACCAACTGAGCAATTGAGGCAACGAGCCAAACGAACCAAACGAGGCGTCGCTGCTGCTGCTACTGCGGCCATTGCAGCAGTGGGCGTGCCACGTTGGGGCGTTGCAGCTGGCAGCCGGCAGCCGGCAGACGTTACCCGCATAGTCATCGACATAGACATAGATACACTTAGACATATACATGGACATCGCCATAGACGCAGACATGGGCATAGACAAGCTCAGCTAGAACCTCAAGCCGAAGCCCAACAACAACAGTAACAAAACGAGACCATCCCCCCCCTTTCCACCACTCTCGCTCGGTCTTTGACTGCACACTCAAGTTGAAACTTGTCAATTTCTAGAGGCGCCCGGCCAACAGGCCCAACAGCCCGGACAGCCACCCACCGTCATCGACGTCTCCTGCGCTTTTATAGTTGTCTTGTTACTCAATAAAGAAGCAGAAAGCCAAACGGAACGGCGCAACTAAAGAAGAAAAATCGAATAAAACACCAAAAAATACTTATTTGAAGTCGATTTGCAGATACCCTTACTAAGCAGCAACTTGAAAGTGTCCATAGTTTGAATATAAACAGTATTAACAGGTATTTTGAGGTTAAAGAGTGATTTTAAGACAACAAATATTGTGTTTATTTCAAATTTATTTTATAATTTAATTTATTTGGCTTAAATTCAATTTGTTTAATTTACATGTAAGTTTTATATATCATTTAAATATGTATTTAGTATTTATTTATTTATTTACTTTCATTTCTCTCCGATAGACATATCGACTTAGTTAATATCGGGACACCGCCACTTTCGATAAGTCATTGATCAAGTACCAATAAGTGTTAAATAAGTTGCAAATATATTCAAAGGATTAAGTATACACATTTATCGATTTCAATGATTCGTGAAAAGCAATCCCTATTCAACACTTAATTCACTAAATAATCCCATGTACACGAACAACAACAATCTATGAATAAAGTTGAAGCTATTTTTTAGTGAGAGTATTATAAAATCGATGCCTAAATTGCTAATACTGTTGGAGAAAAGATCATCAGCCGGGTTTGCAAAATCAATTTCCGTTTACGGTTTGGCGTTAAGCTGTGCGCACCAAGAAGTTATAGGAAAGGGGGGCGGAAGCAGAAAAGGGTAGCAGGAGGAGAAGCGGGAAGAGGAAGTGAAACGGACCAAAGCATGCGGAGTGGGAATAGCAATGAGAATGCGAAATGGGAATGGAAATGGGAACACAAGCGTAATTAGTTTGAGTGCCATAACTATTCTCACAGTTGGGAGACGAGTCTGACCGTCTATTCTGCTTATGCAGAAAAGTATGCAATTATTCGCACGCTTCTCTGCCATGTGATGATGGGCGGGGCAGGATTGGGTCGGTATCCACACAGGGCGGTACCGGGCCGGGCTGGGGTCGGGGTTCAACTGTTGCGCTAACACTGATGACAATTGTCATGAGCGTCCATGTCGCTGAGCGTGTAAATTGGCTTGATTGGCACTATTAAAATAATTAGCTCGACTCGAATTCCTATTGCTCTGTGTGCCCTTCCCATTGCCCTATTCCCGATTGGCGTAGCGCACCTAGAATGCAATAAGTACATTCCGTAAGGGGGTATACTGATTTCACAGGCAGCTTAGGATTATTGGAAATAACTAGAATTTTATATCCAATTATCTATATGTATATTTGTTTTACGTGACTAGTTAACCTCTATAGATTGCGATATCTATTTATATATTTATACCAATAAACATTTGTACATTCCATATTAATCTATAAATATTGTTAATCGAATTCTTTAATAACCTAAACTATTCCTTTCTCTCTTTTCTTTGTTTCAATCTACTCAATAGTTTTATTTTTAACTACTACCTAGAGTATCCTGTCTTCCATACATTCTACATTGTCTTCCTAGTTTTCTTCTTTCACATGGACGGTGCCTGGCACTCACATTCAAATGATATAATTGCGCAATTAGGGCAAAGTTTATCTATGGCTCGGTACCGAATCGCACCAAACTCTATCAACAATTGGCCATTTCCTGTGTGTGTTTCCGCACCGACCCCAAGGCTTTAATTGCAATCCATAGGACGACGACAACAACGTCGCATTATACTGAACTCTGTCCGATTTCCCATTTAGTATGCATGCTATATATGGTAAATAGTAAGCGATGCAGCAAATGAATGCGGCGATAACTACAAGACATGACACACTTTATGGCCCACTGGCATTTCTGAATGGGAACTGCGCTTAATTGCCATTGAATAATTGAATACGCGATAATACGGGCATCGTCATTATTAGACCATACAGCAAACATATCTATATATGTATATGGTACAGGGATAATACAAATGAGGATTTGTGCATTTACAGGTCGCTGCAACTGACTGATTCTAATTGTCTGCGCCATGTACAGAACATTTTATGAATATAAAAAGAGGTTCTCTCTTTTCAGAAATGTTTTGTTAATCAAACAACGGCGTAACGTTCTCAAATCATTGGTAAATCACAGTGCCATTGAAAATAGAATTGATGTAGAACGAGCAACAGCTGAATGTGGAAAGAAACACGAAACGTCAATGAAAATTTATTGAAAGTTTTCAGCAGCTGGTGGAGATGATAAAAATGTGCTTCATCGCAAGTTCTTAAAATCCAATTGTTAAAACATAAACACACAGGCAAACGCATAAGTTCCTACACACACACACGTACATTGGTGAATATAAAACGGATAGACAAAGTGAGCGTAAATATTTTTTATAGTCATAAAGCCCGAGACAAACAAAGGAAAGTGAAAGGAAAGAGGGGCTTCGTCTGTCGTCTGCTGAGTTAGGAGTTATGATAAATGAAAACATACAAAGATAAGAGTATGAGTACATTTGATACGGCGGGGATAGAGGAGATACAGATAGGATTGAGTACATATTTATATGTATTATACAGAGACGGATTCTTTGTCAATTTGGTATTAATTTTTGTTTGGTGTAAGATATTTGCTGAACTTAAACTGAGCAAAGGTAAAGATTTGCGATACATACACGTATTTAACTTGAAAAGAAGAAAGCGAAATTTAAACCAAATAAATTCCTTGATTCTTGAAAGTTGTTTATGTACTTCTACACAGTCTAAGGGACTATGCTCTTATTCCGCATATATCAAAAGCTTGCTATAATACTATATACGTGTTTAACTGTAAAGCTCAAGGGATAATTAATTTATAGTGAGTTGAATCTAATTGAACTCTTGCTTCATAATGAAATACAATATTAGGTTGAGCTTGATTCGCACACGACAATCGATTTTAAAGTTCAACGCAAAGTGCTTGAACTCCCGTCCGAACTGGCTCTGTTGTTGTTGTTGTGCTTGTTGTTTTTGTTGTTGTTTCAGTTCAATTTCAAGGCAAACTCAAAGGTGTTAGCCCTTGGCGTAGGGCAGCCTGACGTGGGACGCAGCGACAGCGACAGCACTCGAAGACCCCAGGCGCTGCTAAGTATGCAACGAATACGCACACGTACAAACGCATATATGTATGTTATTATTTGGCACGGCGTGAGCGTTTGTGTGTCTGTGTGTGTGCGAAAACAATAAACATAAAATACACACACAGGCAAATCACATGCGTGTGTATGTGTGCGTGGAGGCAAACTTAAGGCTTATCAATTTCAATGTCTCGCCCCGCACGCTCTTTTGCTGGATTTGCTGCTGCTTTATTTGTGTTCCCTTTCTACAGCCTCTTTTGCCCTCTCCCTCTCTCTCTCTCTCCTCTCTTCAATTCCCTTCCTTGTGCCTTCTTCTGCCTTTTCTTTGCCACTTGACGCGCTCATTTGCCTGCCATAATCAGTCAATGCGGCGCACACTTGTCTGCCATAGACAGCAGGGGGTGAAGGAGGGGTGAGATAAGGAGAGGGAGAAGAAACGGAGGGAAGGAGGAACTTAGCCGTAAAAGCAACTGATAAAAGTTCTGTTCGACTGCCTTTTACTGTGCGCTAATTTATGGGCAGCAAAACTTGAGGCAGTTGCGATTTTCATTTAACAATTGCCAGCAGCACAATTGTATGTATGTATGTGGGAGGGGGGAGTGGCAGCAAATTACCTTCATCTAACCCAGCTGCTAATAGGCCCTGACGTGCATATTTCATGACAGTTTTATGGCCAAATTATTTGGCATCGCTCTTAATTTTATGGCCCAGACTGTTGCGAGAGCGCATTGTTTAAGAAGATTAGAAAAGGGAGAGGGTGTAAGGGGCGTAGGCGTTAACGTGGGCGTGGGCTGTAGCGACAATTTGGCAGCGGCTTTCAAAATCATTTGTTTGTTAATTAAATATGTTTTTCAGTTCTGTCCGCAGCGCTGCTGCTGCGCTGCATTCGCCGGCAGCGCTTCCCGTCGCGTGTTGCTGAACAATTAATTCGCATTTATGTGGCAGCTTTTGTCCGTGGCGCATTCAAGTTTTATGTACCGTGTGCCTTGCACTACTAATGGGGAGATAGATGGGAAGGTCTGTGTGGCTTGTGGCCCGTTTGTTGGGGAGTTGCACACGCCTTTCCCACCTCCCTCTTCCCACATATGACCCGTGCATAGAATTAATTGAGTTTTGTACAACGTCAGACCAACAATAACAACAAGAACAACTAGAACAACAGCAGCAATGAGAGCGGGCATTTGGTGCACATATTTTAGGATTCTCCATTTCCTTTTCGCGATTTGCGCATCACTTGAAATGCATAAATTTTTGGGCGCGTGGCAGGTGTTGAAATACCGGCGAGAATTGCGCAAAATTTGCATAGTTTATGTTATTGTGCACCAACTTAGGCAAGTGTGAAGATCTAGCAACGCCTAATCGATTAGTGTGATTGCAATCACAGGTATATTTAAAATACTAGCTTACAGAAATAATAAACTACATGAATTATCGATATCGCATCGATTGGTGATTGCAATCTGAGGTATATTTAAAATACATTGCATTAATTTTCATGAGTTATCGATATTCATTGAATTATCAAAGAATTTGCCTCTTTCCACTTAAAATATCAAAATTAAAAAATATTAAATCACGAAATTCTTAAAACATTATTTATTTATTTATTGTTCAATAGAAAATCCGTTGAACTTGGAAACCCAAACTGATTTTTGTCTTAGCTTCGCTGCAAATCAATGTCAGTCAGTATTTTGTTTTCGTGCCACTCTCGCTGGCTTGCTCGGGTTTTATTTAGCATATTTTGCAAACTAATTGGATGATAGATATGAACATGTTGCATTTGTATAGGAAAGGACAAGGCCAAGGCCATTCATGATGATGGCCACGGTCATTCGCAACGTGCAGAGATATATTTACCATGCAAGCAGACAATGCACAATGACCGGATACGTTTTAATTAATTTGCAAATTGGTCCTCACTGCGGCACGTGTGTATGTGTGTGTGTTATTGTGAGTGCTCGTTACTTTGCACATCGAATAACCACAAATGCATAATGCAAATTAGATATTCCCGTTCCGGATTTGGGATTGGGAGAAATTTACAATACGCTCAGTTTGTAATTATCGAAATTTGACTGCATTTCTAATCGATTCGGATAGTATGTACATGATCGGTTTACTTTGCTTTGCATTAGCGAATCGAATTACTAATGAATGATTGTTACTGTATGTTTGGTAAGAATGCAAGTGGGATTTTGAATTTGAATTAACAGCCACACGAAGTAGGTTATAAAGAACTAGGGCATAAGGGTTAGGGCTTAAACTGGTTTAGTTATATCTACAATATACATATATGTATGTATATACCATACTCAAGAAAGTAATGAAAATGGTTCTGCCAGCTACATAAGTAGTTACAAGGTGCAACTAAAATAGTCTTTGGGGCTCTAATACAAATTGATTTAATTTCTACTCAACTAACTATAAAATACTCGAGTTTAATTGCCAGAAAAGAGAAGAAGCTCCTTCTTAGAATGCAAATACACTTACACAAGGTCTTAAAATAAATTGAGTTAAATTTACATAAATTCATAAGACACACACAGCAATTGATTTTGAATGGGCTTATTCCAGTTACAGTGGGTTTGTTACTGTGAAAATAGACTAAAGAAGCAATTAGGAATACACTCTAAACATGCAGTAAGTCAACTGTTAATTAAGGGAGAGTTGTCGGATTCTATTCTACAGTACTTTAAATCGGACAATTTGCATGACAACTAAGATGATTTTCCAATAAGTTGTACAAATTAGACTTAAATACAGTTCTATAGAAAATCATTTGAAAGAAACAAGTTAATATCAAACATTTAAAGGTCAAACAAAGTAATTACATAGCTTTAATTATATTCTATAAAGACTTTTTAGTTCTGATCCAAAGATTTATAATAGGAGGAAAGTATTTGAAAGTCAGTCACTGCTGCCACTGGCTTCTCTCTCGCCTGCTTACACATTATTTTCTTATTAGAAGCAGTTTTATTTATGTTGCCCACGCAATGAGGGGAGTATCCAAGAAGAGGGCGTGGCATCATCATGTAAATCTGTCGGCTGCAGCTACTTAATTAGCAAAGTTTCGATGCGAATAAAATTGGTGTTAAACAATTAAAGCCACGATGAGTAGGCGAGGCAAACAACTTTGGCCGACAGGTGAGGTTAGAGGGGGACAAAGACAAAACAGGGAGAGAGCGGGAGTGGGACGCAGAGAGAGAGAGAGAGAGAGAAGGAAGAGAGAGTGCAAAAACAGCAGCCGGCGAGTTCAGGACCTTCCAGTAGCGGGCACAATAAAACAACCTTGAGACGCATAAAGTTGTTAGCCATCACTTTGTTGTTGTCATCGTTGAGTTGTTATTGTTGTTGTTGGTGTTGCCACATGGCATTTTTATATTGTTATTGCTGTTGTTGCCAGCAGCACCTTCGTCTAGTGTGCGCTCTTCCGCATCAATGGGCGTTAGAGAAATCAGTATTAATTACTTGACTTCTTGTTGCCAACAAAGCCAGAGCCAAAACAGTAGCAGCACCAGCAGCAATGCCACATGTGTCGCATACACACACACACACACACACACACACAAATCGCACATACAAAATCGGCCTAAATTGTTTTGATGGCAACCCTGGCCAGGGGCGATCCCCGTTTAATGGGCCACTAAATGGCGCATCCCATCGCACATTTTTAGTCCCGTTAAGCGCCTCTGATTGATGCACTGACAATGTCAACACGAATCGCAGGCGAATACTAAAGAGAGAGGGACAATGAAAGTGCCACATACTGTTTGTTTCCGGTTAAGTTTGTGCAACTCTAACGAAGCAAAATTTCCAGCTGAAATTTCAGCTGACATTTCAATGTGATTTTCTGCCTGCTCTTGGGCCATAAAGTTTTTGGGATTTTGGATTTAATGGCAGGCAATTTTTCAATTAAAGAGCGCAGGCAAATCCTAAAGCTAACAGTCAATAAGAGTTGTGAGAGCGAGGGAGAGTGCGAATGCGAGTTGTTGTATGTATGTATTTCTACTGTCTATCGGAGAGATCTACGAATTGATTTACTGTTATGGGAAAGACGGCAAGAAACATATGTTATTTATACTCCAAAGTATGTCGATTTTGAGTGCATTTTTTATTAACAAAATCTAGCTATGCCATAAACAGAATATATTCGAAATAACAATTATACTACATTATTTATTATAATAATTACGACCAATTTCATCACATTCTGTTGAACATCTTCGAAATGGCAAATATTAATAAATGATGTTTAGGTGTTTCTTCATTTTGAAAATTCTGCATAAAATAAGTTGAAGCTCAAAATATTATTAATAGTATTATTATTGAATTTAATATAATAAAATACGATTAAGTATTGTATATTATAACCCAGGGCATCAACCAAATAGTGAAACACTTTTATTGTTGTTTGACACTTCAATAATTATTTTATTTAAGCAACCAATTGAATCAACCGCACAGTCTTGTTGTCTGCAAGCGAATAGAACGATTACTCTATAACATGTGAATGCATGTGAATGGTAAACCATGCCATGTGAATGACAAACAACGACATGGTCCTCTTAATTCACAACTATGCATAAGTGTGACTTTTGTATTTTCAACAATTATATTGTATACCCGTATGTATCCTATACCAAGTATGCATCATGCATTTAAACTCGCTTTAAAATGTTGCAGATATTTCACGTATCTGATTGTACAAATAATTGATACAAATTGCTGGGAAATGCAAAATAGACAAGGTAAAAAACTCCAATTGCCTTGGCCCGGAAAAGCTGTTAAGCCTTTTTGGCGAAAAGTTTATCTGGCCGCTTAACTAATTTGATAGTTGTAAAAAACTTTGTTATTTCCCACTTTTTACTACGTTTGCAAAGCCTTTGGGTCTGGATACGCTTTGCAGTGGTTTTTATAAGCTTATGGGCTTGTAGATACTATAAATCAGAAGTGTTTGCTTTATCTGATAGTACATATTCAAGTGAATTTAAGTTTTTATAATAAGGCTCTTCTTTTTTGAAAATGTTTCTTGTTTTCTTTTGAAAATAGTTCGATTTTACTATATTCAACAGATACGATGGTTAGTTACAGTTTGACTAGGTTTTGGAAACAGACTAAGAACTTCAGCAATTAAGAGCTGATAGTAATCTCTATATCATGCAGTATTCACAAGTCTA
Organism: Zaprionus ornatus; assembly: GCA_018904035.1. Taxonomy (NCBI): domain Eukaryota; kingdom Metazoa; phylum Arthropoda; class Insecta; order Diptera; family Drosophilidae; genus Zaprionus; species Zaprionus ornatus. The sequence continues at coordinate 24,968,804 of JAEIFZ010000001.1, forward strand.
TTTCGAGTTCTTTAGGTTGGTTCTCATTTAAGTTAGTGCTCATCTTTCCGCTTCCCCTTCTTGTTTGAAGGCAACCGCAACGTTGGTTTTTGGGGGCTGACTGAGCCGCGGCGTGTGCGTTGTCTTTCGACATTTCGGGGCTAATTAACAAATACGCCGGGAAAGGCAGAACAAGAAGCAGAGAAAGAAGAAGCAGAATCCACAAAAGTTAGCTCAAAGTTTTGGCAAATTGGCAACTGGAATATCGTTTAGGTTGCCACATCTCACTAGTAGTTTTATTAGAAAGCATCCGCTGGGAGCTCGTCCAGTTGACAGCAACTGGATAATGCATGAGGGAACACACAAACACATGCACACACCTACACACACGTGCTCAACAAGTGTGGCAAATCACACGTTATCACGTGGGCATCGCAATGCAGCAGCGATGCTAAATGCAGATGAGGCTAACGAAACGCAACGAAACGAATTGAGGCGAAACTGGGACAGGATGCTCCTGGGGATGCACCCAGGGGGAGCACCCTGTGGCCGTAATACAGCCTGTCAGTGGCGTATAAATCATTGAAAGGCATAATAAACTCGACAGCCTGTCGGCGCATGCCACCGCACAAGCAGCGCCTCCGACTGGGACTCCGGCTGGGACTGCGACTGGAACTGCGCCATCTCAATTGGGGCCGCACCACATGTGTGTGCTGTAACTATTGTGTTAGCTGTATGTATTTCCATGTATGTGTGTGTGTGTGTGTGTGTGACCAAACGTAGCACAGATAAGCGAGTCGACCAGGCAGAGGGCAAAAAACTACTAATGTTTGATGCCTGCTTGGAACAGGCAAAAAAGAGAGAGAATTGGGGAAAGTAAAGGGGCAAGTGGTAGGAGAGAAAAGAAGGAACAGAGAGAGAAGGATAAGAAGGAGGAGGGTGGTGTTCAAATAAAATTAAGCGCACCAACAGTTTGCCAGTGCACGGGTCATCAAACTGCAGTCCAAGCACATAGCATAAAGTACTGCAAAACAAGCAGGGTGTGCCATGAGAGTCTTTTTTAAATGGTGCTTGAAAAATCATAATAAAAAAATAAAAAATACCTTATTGTTGATTATTTAAAAATAATTTACAATAAACTGAAAAAGTTTATTACAAACTTTACTTAATGATCCATTTATTTCATTATTTAAAAGTAGCTTAAAAGCACTTTGCACTTTAAGATCAATCTCCATGAAAGCGGCCAATGAGCTTCTGATGAGATATTTATTATTATTTGACAACAAAAATGTTGTCTAGCATAAAAGGCTAAAGAAAGAGAGCTATGTATGAAAAAGCTCTGCTAAAGATTGATACGTTCTGGGTAATCTAATCAAAAGTTATTTGTGCGCTAGCGAAGGCAGTAAGTGGAGTGATGCGAGTTTCAAAACAGGGTGCCGATTGAGTGAAAGTTGTGGAATAGAACTAAAAAAAAATAATATAAACATCAGTTAAATTAAAAACATCTCACGTTTCAATATTATGTATAGGATAATCCGATTTTCAAGATCTATTACGGAATGTAAAAGCTTAAATTGACAAAGAACCTTTTGTTGGTCCTTTTCGGGAAAGTGAACTGGAAATCGAGTCGCTCTGGACACCCCTTACCACAACTTGTTCTTGCAATTGAAGACAATAACGTTAAATTCGTTTCAGTTTCTCGCCCGAGGCACCCTTTAAATTGCCTTGACAGGCAGGAAAGCAAATATTTTTGGTCGAAAGTGGAGAAAAATTAGGCACAATAAATTGAACGGAAGTCGCTGCTTAGAATGAAAAACGAAAAACAGAAGCAAAACAAGAAAGCCAAAGACAATGAAGAAGAATGAGAGTGAACGAGCTGGCAAAACGGAAGCTTGCAAACACACACAAAAAATGCCGGCAAATGGCGAAGGCAGCAGGGAGAAGAAAGGGGGTGAGAGACATTTTCAAGGGTTGTTTGTCTGCGGTTATTGCTGTGGCTATTTGACCATACATAGTGTGTGTGTGCGTGTGTCTAGTGTTGTTATTGTCTAGCCATCTAGATTGAAATTCCTGAGCCGCTGTCGGACGAGAGTGGGTGCACCATGTTTGAGGTTTGCATACGCACACACACACACACATACGCAAACGCCGAACAATTGCAACTGAGCAGCCTAAGTAGATGTCCAGACACTCGACTCGAATATCTCCAACTGCACCCACTATGCATACTGCAGCTACCCCTCCCACTCCTCCTCCTCCTCCTCTAGACTCCTCATGCTGCACGACGCCAACAGATTTTCAATTTCCATATAAAATGTTGCATGTCTGCAGCTGGTTGCAAGTGCCGTTTGAGATCCTTTTGGCAATTTCCGTTGCAAATTTCCAACAATGCAAAACTAAATGTGACTGCTGTTGCAACAACAACTGCAGCAATAAGCATAACAACAAAGCCAGCTGACAAACAGACAAAGAAACAAATGAATGAATAGAAGATTTTATAATGCCGACAACAGCGAATGCGACGCCGCGCACACACAGAAACAGGCGACAAAAGTGTCGGCAATAAAGATGCACAAAATTATAGTTATCGATAAATAGGTTCATATCGACTTCATTAACATCGCCCTACCGCCACTTTCCATATTTCATTGATCAAGTTTAACATTCAGTGTTGAGTAAGTTCCAAAATGGGCTTAAATAAATAAATTATATACTAGAAATTTGGTATAATATAATAATAAATAGTATTTATTATCCAGTTCCAAATATGGCTTTAATAAATAAATTATATACAAGAAATACTAAGCTTATAATATAATAATAATTATTATTTATTATTGAGGGATATTCAGTGTCAACTACACCTAACTCATTGGTGGGATATATTAAATACTATATGCGCTGTGCATTGTGTGTGCTTAGCATAACTTGGCAAAGCGAACTGGGAACGCAATCACGTTACTGTTACTATTCCGCTGCGTTACCTTTACCATTCCCCCTTGGCACGGTGCATTCAGAACGCAACGCGAATGGAAACGGCAGCAATTGTGAAAGGAGACTACTCTGTGTACTCCTTGCCCATCGTGCTCCTGCTATTGTTATGGCTCGTGCCTCATCGGAATACTCATTGTTTTTTGCGCCCATTCTCATACTCATCCTTATTCGGTTGTCTGGCATTTCAGGTGGTGAGAATGTCGCCCGCTGAGCATCATGTGGCTGCATCCCATGGGGCGGATACCGATGACGATTTCGAGATGGGGGCCAGCACCAGCGGCGAGAAATGGCGCGATGTGCCGGACAAATATTTTCTGGCAATTGCCCACATTCTGGCCGGGCATTTCAATGATACGGAGGATATGGAGAAACTCAATGGACCGACACTTAAGGCTAGCATCAAGTCTGTTTACTGGCTATTTCTCATCCAGTACGCTGTCCTGGCTCTACTGGGTGTGCTGATGAACATCAGCATCGTTGTGTATCTCATGTACCATCGTCTCTACAAGGATGTCACGCATGCGTTCATCATCAACTTGGCGCTGTGCCATTTCGTCCAGTGCGCCCTCGTGCTGCCCATTTCGCTGATGGTGATGCTCATCCAGAACTGGATATTCGGACAGTTCCTGTGCTTCTTTCTGCCCATGCTGCAGGTAAGTGCGGCCATTCATGGTGGCCATTAGTCTTTTACCGTCTTTTATTTTGGCCCCGACCCGAGCCAGAATGCTCGCTCCGGCAAGCGGTAGTTTTTAATTAAACTTACTCACGAGCATCGTTATCTTTTCCTCCTCCTCCTCCTTCTTCTGTTCTTTCTGGAGCAGTAAAGCTGCCAGCGGGCCAGATGAGCCGATAAACCTCATGGCACTATGACAAGTTAATAAACTTAACGCACTGTGCTTCTCTGCCTGGACTCCGCACAGTGGTACAAGCCTGGTGGGGATTACCGCTCAGGTTAAATTATTAAATTGACTCTCCCTTGGTGCCCTACCTTGGGGCTGCTGTGGGGAGAGATAACAACCAATAAGACACTAAAATATTAAGTAAGAGAAACAATAAATTCAAACGGTCAGCGCAATTTTCATTTCTCTTTTCGTTTCTCTTGCTTTAACTTTTTACTTAGGCCTTCATTGGGCACTGGGCTCCATTAAATTGGTTACGAGTTAAACCTGATTGGGAATCCAGGGATTCGGAAGTGTAATTAACAACAAGTTGAGAAGGTTTATTGTTTAAATTTGCATACATAATTCGTATGAAAGGTTTATAATTGGTTATATAAACTAATAAGGTAATAAGCAGTATACTTCATGCAGCTGTCCATTTAACATATGTATCAAAGTTGAAGGCCTTCAGCAGAATCGCTTGCTCCCTTTTATGTTCCATTGCTTCCTGAGTTAGAAGACGATAGTCAATTGCTGGCAACCCACTCATTTTAGCCCAGCTATGTAGGTATCCTTTCAATTATGGTACATGATTATAGCTTTAGTGCACCTTAAGACATCAACAGATTATTTCTGAGAAGCAGAATCTACTTAGTGTCACAACGGTTCAGGTTGAGCTCTGTGCACTTCGCTCTCTGAGACCTTGGCTCATTTGCAGTCACAGCTAAAGGACTGATGATTGCACCTAATTGGCATGTCGAGTTCAGCCAACAACGAAAGCGAAATCAAAGGGCCATAACACCACCTACCTGCCTGTCTGTCTGTCCTTACCCATTTGCCAGTCCTCACTCAATACATTTCGCTTTGTCAACAGTGAAACATGCGAGGTTTACGCAATAGCTTTTGCCTTGTCCCATAACCGAAAAGCCACAATGATTGACACCTTTCGAAGGCAGAGGTAACCAGTGCACACATTTGTAAGGATGTATACGATATACAATATATACGATCCACACACACCGGGATGTAAAATAATTTACTCTCATTCGATTTGTTTTGTTACTTTCATTTAATGTCGTCAGCTTCTTTTGGCTCCGTCTTCATCTGTTTGTCCCCTTCATTGTGGCGAAAACAGAATGGAAATAACAAAATGGGAACAGATCGAAGTGCTGAATGCCCTAGACAAGATTTTAAAGCAGGTTAAAAAAGCACTTTGAATGAATGAATGAACTCCTTTGAAAAAGACTTCAGGCATGTAACTGTGTAACAATTAGAGCCAAGAAATCAATTATATACGCGATATATCGCATAAAGATGTCAATAAACTGTCGCAGGAATATGAAAACGGTCCGTTTAGAGGCTGTGCAAGATTGTATTGTATTACCAATGCGAATGCGTCGCCAACAAAATGCCTGGCAACGGATATGATTCGATTTGATTGCTATCACAAAGGGCGACAAATAGCACGCACACACACTCACACACTCTCTGCCACATGTGGCATCTGTCATTGTGTGCGAGTGTGTCTTTGCTCGGTTTGCTCTTCGTCTCATTCGCGTTGAAATTGATTGATGCCTCCGGCACCGCAGACAACCCACAAGCATCCCAAGCAAACTCGTGCAATGCGTTAAATTTTCACACACTAAAAGTCAGAGATATGGTCAGATATATGGCAGAGACAAAGCCTGAATGGGATCTGCAACTGTGTGCATGCAAGAGAAAGCGAGCAGAAGAGAAATAGTTAAAAGTTTGGGGAATGAACTTTAGCAATTGTCTAATTGCTTAGAAACTGAATTTATGGTAGTCATTGTATTTTCTATGGACATTCAATGGACTGAAGGTTAAGACTGGAAGATACGCTGTAGGTAATTAGAATTGCAGTTTCAGAGAATGATATATAATGCAATATATGTAAGATAAAGGTAGGTAATTACAGTTTTATTTGGAGAAAATGATACATAGTATAAGAAGTAATCTCTTACATAAAACGGAAAGACTTCTACTTAGTTGAGTAGGGTTTAAAATTAGGTAGAGATAATTAATATATTCTTTGATTATAGTCTGCTTTAAAAAACGAAGTGGTTATTAAAGAGCAATGGTCATTAGACAGCTAAAACGTGAAGAATTGAATGCTTTTTTCTTCCACTGAATAAGAAACTTATTCTTCAGGTAGAAAGTATACATTACTTTATAATGAAGAACTACAACTGACACATGTGAATACAATTATCTATATATATATTTATATTATGGATTATAGAAACCTGTCTGATTCTTAATCATACATTAATTGAATTAAGTACGAGTACTCCATCTAATCAAACTTGTTGACTTTCTGCTTCATTTAATTTGTTTATAAATGAACTGTCGAAACTATAATTGTGTCATATGCCAGTCGAGTCTGTTTGCCGGACAGGACATGTTGATAATCGTTTTAGCCATAATTCAATTTAAACTGAACTTGTGTACTTGGTTATGCTCGGACGAATTGATTGACTACACCCTAATGCTGGACAATCTGCTTACGACAGGTGGGAGAAGGTAGGGACAGGGCAGGGTTTGGAGTTGGAGTTGGAACTAGAAGGTAGGCTCGACTCTGGTGTGGTGTGTTGTCACAATATCCAATCTGGACTCGGACAAATAAATAAACAAGGAAAAGGACTAGCCTGGAAAATCTTTGGGATTTCGTTGGTGCATAACAAGAGGCAGGCAAACGTATGTTGGCAACACAACTTTGTATGTGTGTGTGTGTGTGTGGGTGTGTGTGCTGGTGCGTGTTTCGGTGTGTGGGTGTTGTGTGTGAATGCCCAGCGAAGCGAGCCCAAAACAACCTGCACCACCGAGCCCGGACCCAACGAACAACAACAACAACAATCAGAGACAAACAAATTTGTTTCAATCACCGCACACGGCCGAAAAATGGTTGCCTAAGCCATTGGACTAAGTAAACAAAGCTGAGGCATAAGCTTTGCCTGACGTACACTACCCTGCCACCCCCCTCTATCCGTCTGTCGCCCACTCATTTGTATCCATTCGCTTGCTATTGCTATATCTTATGTTATATTCTCCCTCTCTCACGGTCTCTTTATCTCTTCTTTCTATTCTCCTGCAGGACATTCCACTGCACGTGGCCATGATATCGCACATCCTGATTGCCTGGGATCGCATGCGCTGGCTAAACGATCCGCTCAAGGGCCGCATTCCAGGCTTTGTTTGCTGCTGCGCCACCTGGCTAACGGGCATGGTGATTGCCCTGCCGTATCCCATTTATACGGTTTACGTCGAACTTGGGGTAAGTATACGCCGTGTGGGGGAGCTCGTTCAGTGGGTTGCTATATTAAAAATTACGCGACATGTGCCTCCACCTTTCTCCTCTTTTCCCTCTCTCTCTCCCTCCCTGTCACTACCCCCTTCTGCTCCTGCACCTGCCCAGATCAAAGGGAACTCATCAGACCGTTAAAGCATTCCGCAGCGCCACTCGACGGTCGCAATTGCAGACTGCGACAGTCTGTCTACCGCGTATCTTGTGCGTATTTATGAGCATATGTCATGTGTATCCTCTCCCCTCTCACGTGGCATTTGCATATCCCGCTCAATTCAATACACCTTTTTAGGCCATGGATTTTAAAAAAGTTCATGGTCTATTGTGTTTGCCAAACGAGGAATGCACGAAATAGGCAGAAGGAGGCATCTCCGAGTTTATCTACTATATACATTCAAAATCAGCATCAATAGCCGAGTCGATTAAGCCATGTCTGTCTGTCTGTATGAGCGCATAGATCTCAGTAACTATAAATGCTAGAGCCATCAAATTTTTTGGCCACGTTCGTGTATATTTCAGTGTTTCTAGGTTTTTTTTTTAAAGTTCGGCCACGCCTCTTTCCGCCTCTGTAAATTAGTAATATTTATTTAAAACCTACAATATAAACTCAACAAAGTTGTATGTCTCACATGACAAATACCTTTACGATATGATATGATACAAATTAAATTCATTTGAGTTTAGACACTTCAGTACACTTAATTTAATTAAATATAACGTATATATAGTGAAAATCCATGACCTTATACAGTCAGAGCCTGGTTGTAGCGTTCGACTGATTATCTACGGAACTATTAAATTTAACATTTCACTAACTGAAAAGCAGAAGAAATTAGTGTAGAAAACGTGACTGTCTGATACCCAGTGATTGTGTATCTTGGACTATCGATCAACATCTTCATTTTCATTTCAAAGATCTCTCTTACTCATACTAATGTATCTTAAACTATTTATAATCATCATGTATTCGTGTCATTTAAAGTATGTCTCTTACTTACCATATGTCTTCCGTCTCTCTTCATATTGGCTTGAAAATGGTCAAAAAAGGCTATACTAACTTTGTGCAAATTTAGGTAACAAACAGAAGGAGGCGTGGCAGACCCTACAGCCATTGTACAATATATCGAGCCGTGTACCTTGTTGTGCTGATCTGATGCAGTCCTTTAATAGCTGTCCGTCTATAGTTTGGGGATTCGTTCCGTTCTGTTTCTTTGGGGATTCCAGTTCAAATTACTTGGTTTCTCTGTCCATATTGTTCTGTTCTGTCAGCACCTTTTACAGGATATTTGAAAGTCAACTACATTGATTAACTCGCAAAGCTTCTTTTGTGTTAATTCAGTCACTTACCCACACGTGCGTCAGTTTTAATTGGATTTCCATTCATATATTTCTCTTTCTCTTCGGGTATTCATATCGATTCCTATCCGATTTCGAGTTAAGCGCCCTGGTTGGCATTCAAAGTGATTCCGGATTCCGTTGTAAACCGTTGTTGAGTGTCTCGTAAGGATTCAAAAGTCAGAAATTCATTTTGTCGCCTCGTTTTGTTGGCCGTACTTCATCATTGTCTGCACAGGCCCCAACGGGCTGATTAGCTGCTAACTGGCAACTGCACTGGCTACGGGCCTTGTTAACGAGTGTTGAGTAGGTGTGTGTGTGTGTGTGTGTGTGTGCCTGTCTGCCTGTATGTGTAAGTATGTGGGATGCTGTGTGAGCCAATTTGAAACTCGTTAACAGGGCTTGTCAACTGCGCTTGCATTTTGCTGCCAAAATATTTGCTACATGGGCTCTTAAAGCGCCCATAGCGCCCACAGCAGTGTCAGCAACAACAACAACAACAACAATAACAACAACAGCTAGAACGAGTACAGCAGCAGCTACAACAACCACAACAACATGGAACATAAATATTTATGGGCCATAAAGTGTTGCAACTTTTTGATATACCCAACGTGTTTTCCCCCCATGCCCTCTTTCCATGTTTTCCCCTCCTTTAACCTCCCTCTCTTTTTCACTATCTCTTTTCCCCCTCCCCCTCCCCCTCTCTCTCTCTGTCTCTCTAAGCATGTACTTTTGGGAATTTCGAAACTGCGGAGACTTCAGTTTACTTGACATCACAGAAACAACTGAACATTTCTTTACCTCGCAACGAGTTGAATGAGGAGAAACCCCTGGACGACATATAATGCATATATACACATGTTTATTCCTGTACTTGTTGGCCATACGTTCGTGTAAATCAGGTTGATAATTGGCACTCATAAGCAATTATCGAATTAGACAAACCAATTAAGCCTTGTTGACTGCATCATATGTATAGATATATTACAATATATTGTACAATCCATATACATCGTCATTATAATCATCATTTTAGTTAGTTATCATGGACATCCTTTCAGCTTTTACAGCTTATATGTCTAGCAACAAGTGCGATCTTCATTTTCACACATTATATGAATACTGGAATAGTGGAAATTCTATACTGAATTGTTCAGTTTTCCACTTCAGTGAAACATTTTAATCAATTCACTTTGTGAAATGTGAAAAATAAGTAAGGAAATGAAAACTTCCGATTGTCGAATGTCCTCCGCAAATATTCGGTTAATATTTCAAATTAATGTGTGAGCACAAATAACTCTGAGTTCCGAGTTAACTCGGGGAAAATTCCATTTATATTCATTCCGTGAAAGGCGAATGAAATGACGCCAAGGTGAGCCTGGTTGCCAATTCCTTCCACCTCTGGCATTCCCCCGGTTCAGGCTGAAGGGGCAGCTCAAGGAGCACATAATGCCCCAAGAACTCTTAAGTAGTCAAGCACGACAATGCACAGAGTACACCCGGATGGGGGGGGAGAAGGGGGCTTAGGAGAAGGGTCCTGGTCATATTTCATTATTGGGCCCATTTGCTGCGTGGGTTGCTCGAACTCTTGTCGCAATTATATGCGCTATTTATGTAGCGTGTGCCTTCTGGATTGCCGACTGCTGTTTTTGTTCCTGTTCCATGTGCGACGTATAACGACAATTTGTATAATTTATATGGCAATTCGGTAAATGTCTGGCCTCATAAAACTGACAAGCCGATGGCAACAAGTGACACACGCTAAGGCGATTATGGGTATCCCGATGATGATGATGGTGATGATGATGATAATAAAGATGATAGCGATGATGTTAATAATGTTATACGCAATAATAATAATAAGCTCAATGATAATTACCAAGGCGATTTATAATATTTACGCCCCTTAGTCGATTATCATATTGCGGCACAGTGGGGCCAGCTCCCTGCGTATGTGCGCGAGTGTGTGTGTGTGTGTGTGTGTGTGTGTGTGTGTAAGGCAGTCAAACTCAATCAGTCGTCAATAATTTCATTAGTTCTGTGTATGCGTATACTTAATTTGATGGCAGGTCTAGGACAGACATACTGACAAACAGATAGACAGACAGACGTACCTACAAACGGACAGACAGAGAAACAAACAGATAGATAGAGAGAGAGAGAGAGAGAGAGAGAGAGACAAACAGACTGACACACAGTCACCAGTTGGTTGCCTTGGCCCCTGATCCTCTGCGCCCGAGAGAGATTCTCTTCAGAGGGCTTATTATCTTATTTGGGCTCGCCGCATGTGCAATTTATGAATATTTTACGAATATGTTAGGACCGAATTGTCGCTTGAAGAGGGTACAGCGATGTGCCATTTGGTATTTGCTATTTGGTATTCGGTATTTGGTATTTGGTATTTGGGTTCAACAAATAGCTTCGACACACAATGGGCCGAAGAACTTTGATTGCCGTGTGGCAAGTTGCTCAATTTTCTTGCATACGTTTGTGTTCGTCATCTCTGTGATTAATAACAATATCCGAAATGAGTTTCTCATGAATTCTCATGCATTTTCTGGCAAGTTAATTAAGTGAAATCAATGCCATAAGAGCCTTCTCTGAACTATGCATCTGAAATTGAGCGTATGTTAATTTGATTTTCCTTAAGGGATTGCAGATGGAAATGTTGAAGATATTATTTGAAGCCCCTCTATAAATGGAGAGTTCATACTCATTATGAACAAGTTATAGAACCATACATTGTAAAAGTCAATGTTCTTTCGTTTCCCGTGAGGATCTTAAGTTGCATACCTTGTTTAAATAGCTCATATATATCGGTCAACTTGAGAGTATGGCTTTTAACAGTGTGACCATTGACCATATCGTCTCTCTCCCTCTCGCTTACATTGTATGCAATCGCAGCAGAACAGCTCGAATAATTTCCGGCCCATAAACGCCAAACCAATTTCGAATCGCTTTTTATGTCATTCATAAAAATTCTGAAATGAAGTTCGGACTCGTCGTTCACTTACCGGATTTACGATTCCCGATTTCCGATTATGAAAAACAACTGAAACTTCCTTTCGTATTTTTTCGGTACCATCTGCAGTTGTTCTGTATTCCTGATCCCTAAGTTCCATAAAAGTAGTATCGGTTTTATTTTCAGTTTCGATTTTACTCGCGTTCTCTCTAAAGTTCTTTCCACTCTCGATTTCGACATCGATGCGTACGAAGCGATTTCAGGGCATGGCCAACTTTTGTTTATCTTTGTCAAAATGTGCCAGAAACTTTTGCGATGCAAAACAAATTGAAAATGTTTTATATTTTTATTGGTCCGACCGTCTCTGGCCATGTCCCATGTTGCACCCCCTCAACCAGTCTCAGTGTGTCGCGCTGTGCACTGAAAATGTCAACGGCGAAACAAATTTATTTGCAGTCAAAAAACGAGGAACGAGAGACAGGCAAAGGTACAGAGAGAGAGAGAGTGAACAAGTGGAAAATCCTTTTTTCTACCTACATCAAATTCAATCTGTCATATACGCGAGCGTTTCATACATTTTTATTCAGATGCCGACGCAGAAGTGTCAGGAAATTTCGACCGCAGTCAGTCCTAACTAATTGCAAATGATGCGTGAGTGGATAAGGTTCCCCTTACCCACTGCACTCCATTCCACATAGATAAGAAGTCCAGTCTTGGAAAGGATTCACAAGTGACTAAGCCGAAAGTTTCGTCTTCATTTGCGGCAAATGAAATTCAAAGCGAGCAAATTTCTCCTATTCGCATTGTGAATGCAAGTTTGGGATCCGGCCACGCCCCCTACGCCACTCCTAAGGGCAGTACGCCGTGACGTGCCAACAACAATGTGGCTACAGTTTATTTATGTTTATGTTCTGTTGTGGAGCACAACATCCGCCGTTGCCACGAAGCGGTTCCTAATCCTGGAGCTGCCTCTCCTCCCACACTCAGCTATCGACTGAGCCCGGATATGCGCTTGGAAAACAAAATTATGCTAGGGGGCCAGAGGCGGCAGGGCCGTGAAAACTCAAGTGACTGCGCAAAAGAAACGCCAAAAGTAATCGTAAACAGTATCAAAGAGGAAGGGGCCAAGCCAGAAGGAGGGAAGGAAGACAGGAAGAGGGAGGTAGAGAGGGCGCAAGAAGAACGCCACCAACTGGCTCCCTCAAGCGATATGTTTTTGTGCACCTAAATAATTGTTTTAGCTTCTGGAACGACCTATAACACTGTTTTTAAACGAGCAACTAGACCGTTTTGATAGGAAGGCAAGTACTGACGTTAAGGTAGGTAAGGTAAGAGGTTAGGTCAGTGAAGAGAGAACTTTATGTATCCAATTATTCATGTGAAACCCTTGTGCCTTTATCACACAGTATTCTTCGTTTAATCCTAAAATGCCGTCCAAACTTATTATAATATCTATATTTGTATATCACTATTGACAATATAAAATTTCTTCGGTGGTTTCAAATTTTTCATTGGAATTGTCTTTTTGAATTTTGACTACATATCGTGGCTTGACAGACAGAAACGTACGACTTTGTTGCTTTTGGGTGCATTCGCCTGCTTAAGGCAAGACTTGAGGGGCCGTAAGGAGTTGCCAGTGTTGTCGTAATACGTGTTCACTGATCCGTTAATCTCCCCATTAAACGAATTTATTAGTTCTTCGAAAGAATTATGAAACCGACAACGCTTCGCTTTTATAATGTTAAATATATGGGGTCCTCTAGGTGTTACAATGCACCTGCGACGTGATCCATAGCATTTTGGGGAAAACACTGGCTTCATACTAAACGTATTCGGAAATTCTTCAAAGAAATATGATAGGTATTTATCTACTTATTCTATCCGTTTCGCAATTGTCGGCTTGTTGCTACAGTATCTGCAAATCCGCAAGCGGATTGTAAAATTTAAAATTTGTGGCGTATTTAAACTAAAATATTTTTCTTACAATATTAAAATAATGCAAAAAGATTAACAAATTTCGAGCGCAAACTGACTTGAATTATCAAATTCTGCTGACTTGGTTTTCTATGTAAACTAACTCGGCCTACTACGAATAGTCAAGATGTAATTATATCATTTAAATTGTCTTCTGCTCTTTGCACTTTTTTTCGTCCTGGTTGTCAAACTTCGATTAGTTTTGATCAAATTATATCGGTCTACCACCCTTTCCACCAGCCCTAACAGTAAGTGTTGCATAAGTCGGCTAAGTGTCAAGCTTTGATTTATTCTTATCGGTTTGCCGCCACTTTTGATAAAATTGTTGAAGCCTCACAATTAGTGTTAAATAAGTTCAGAATTTGCCTAAAAACCGAGTGTGACCCTAAATCAATGAAAAATAAATAATATTAATTAATATAAAGATAATTATGACCCAGTCGATCTCCCGTCAACTAGCTGTGACCTCTTTTAGGTGTATCTCCAATGCTTTTTATTTTCCCTATGAAAATTTTAAATGTATTGGGAGTACCAACAACTGTCATGTGTAGCATACAGTAGCAGGAAACCTGCTTATTCACCGACTTTAATAGCAACCCGTTGCGGTATTGACACTCCTAATGAGTGCTGTAATTGCTCGATCGATTCTCCTAAGTGCATTCTTCTCGTTCAGCACTTTGTCTAGCTTGTTGATGTTGTTTTAGTAGCTCGTACAAGTTGTAAATAAAGGCAAAAGTTCGTCTATGAGTATGTAAAAAGGAAAATAAAATCAACACTGTGTTTCCTTGGTATTTGCTTGGGGTCTGTTATAACAATTTGCGATAGTTACACACACCCACACATGGCCATAAATGCGACTTCCGCTGTAGCCGGAAATCAACGTGCCCGCTGGTCGGGCGAGTTCACCCACCACCCCTTGCTCCTTGTCCCGTTACCATTTACCATTTCCTCATTTGTCCCAATGCCGCATATTCCTACTTCCACGTATTCACAATTTCAGTAGTGCTCTTCCCCCATCCCCTCATCCCTTTACTCCACACCCCACTCACATTGGAGCATACTTTGCGCACTTTTTTATCATCATGGCCCCATCCTTATTATTATTATTATGATTGTAACTTTGTTAGGAAACCGCCAGCACACACATGTGTATACATGTTCTGTGTGTGCGTGTGGACATGTCTAAGGCTTATTAAATTGCCATTTACCCGGCAGTCGACCCAGACGGACCATGCAAATTGATCTCAGTAAAAGCAAATTAGTCTTGGAGCTGCCTTGGCCCAGGGGCCACGTGCTGATTGCATTGATGAGACAGTCGCATCAACAATGATATTTATATTATATTCTATTCAATTCTATTTTCGATTCTCCGCGCGATTCAAGCTGCTTCTCTTTTCCATTTCCCTCTCGTTGAATTCTCTTTGTTTATGCACGTGCCAGTTCCATGCAAAGGGTTTGCGTTGCCATGACTTTTGATAAATCTACTCAACAATTGTCCGGAACGAAAGAGGGTCTTATATATAGATGCAGTAAACAACTCAGGGCGACAATAAACCAAAGATCTTTGTCTTTCCACGTAGAGCCCTCGGATTTGGTTGAGAAAGAACTAATGACAAAATTAGTGTAATATGAAGTCTGAACTTATATGATATGATCTTTACATGCTAACTTCGCTACAGGTAAATTGAGATTGCTTATCATATTCTCTGAGCTGTTAGAAAAGATTAATTACTCTTTTAAGTACTGTTTTGTTCCTGTTCTCATCAAAACAACATTCCAGAAAAATACATACACAAAGTGTGATACAAAATAAACAGGCATAATAAATCTGGCGAAAGTTCCGTTATGCCACAATAAAAAACACCTGCAAGGGAAATCAGCGTAAATTAATGCAGTGCTATGCATAAATCAAGTGAGAATCGCTCGATTTCAATATGCTGTAGCCCCACAAATAAGAAGGACCATCAGCTCGAATTTAGTGCATTGTATTTTACATTTATTATGATGTATGTATGTCCCTTTCTCTGTCTTTCTGTCTTTCTATCTTTGTGTTTATCTTTTATTCTGCAAGCACACACTTTTTTGGGGGCAACCGGGGCAGGAATTCATAGCATACTTATGAGGGTCGTGTATCAGCTGGCACTTACTAGTTTTCTCTGCCAGCTGCTGACCGCGACGACAGTTTTCCTTCTCCTTCTCCTTCCTGTCCTTTCCTTATTAATGGGTAAACGTAAATTCATTTGGACAACAGATCAGAAATCAAAGAGAGTCGCCCCCGCTGCTTGTACACACACTACGAATGCGAGTAAACACAGAAATCCTATTAGAAATACGTTGACTTGAGTTTCGTTGTTTGCGCGTGACTTTTGCCAGCTGCCGCACAGCTGCACAAAGTCGCCAGGGTGCCCTCTATAAGGAGCAGCAGCATGAACTGCCTTGCAACAAACGCTGCAACACTGCCTCTGTCCTCCGTCTTTGATGCGCGTATTTTGACGCGATTTTAATGGCTCAACTGCTGCGTAAATTGCGTGGCAATGGCCAGCAAACTTCATTGATTTTATACGCCCTGCCATCGCTGCTCAGGCAATCAATTTTTATAACCAAACAGCAGTAGCGGCATCGAAAGCGACAGCAGCTCTTGTAATAAGAAAGCAACAAACAAGCAGAGCAAGCGAGAACTGAGCTCCCACGACTGCTAAATACCAAGTAAACAGTACGATATTATAACCGCTACATACTCTAAAGTTGACATAAAATGGGATAAACACAGTTTAAAGATACATACAAAGATCTTTCTATTTGTTGATTTTTAAATCTGTTTTTTTTTTTCACTTAATGCTTCGTCGTCTAGCTTCGATTTATTCATATTGACTAATCGCCCTACCGCCACTTTCGATAAATCACTGATCACCTGTTGATGTGCCTAACAATAAGTGTTGAATAATTGAAAAATAGAGGTTTAAGTGAGTTTCTAAATTACATATTACAAATTTACAATTTTATTAATTAATTTGTATATAAAAACAAAACAGCCATTTGAGGTCAAAGGTGCCTCTACGTAAAATGACTGCGACGTTGACAAACTTCACAAATGCACTCAGGTGAAATGTGCCTCGCTGTTATTGTTGTTCTTGCTTTGCTTTTCTAAGTCTTGCGGAGTGCCGCACTCATTGCCGAATTCCGGATAAATGTTTTACATATTGTGAAATAACAATGTAAAAATTTAGCAAACGCCAGCGCAACAAGGTATCGCACATACGCGAGGGTTGACAGAGAAATGTTCTAAAGTTTTGCAGGCACAACAAACATTTATTTATATGCTCAAGAAATGCTCTACAACATCTTAGTTAACCCAAGTTTGCCGAATTTTGTGGCTGACGATACCAGCTCGAGTTTCATACAGTACATATACGCATATAAAGTATACCTGGATACCGCTGTGGGCACTTTACAAGATTTGACGATTTGCCAGAGCTCTGGCAAATTGACATGTGGTTGGGCCCCCATTGTTGTTACAGCTGCTTCTTCTCCTTTTGCTCCTCTTCTTTCTCGTTCTCCTCCACCTCCTGCTGTTTTCTTTTGAACAGGTTTGTTGGAATTGGCATTAACAATTGCTGCACAGAGGATTATAGGAAGTCCATTATTGCATTCGCAATAAAATGGCGAAATGGTCTCGTATCGTTCTTCCTTTTCCTTTTCTTCAAATTTGGCATTGCTATTGAAATTCAGCAGAGGGCTCCAAATTTAATGTGTATTTTATTTAATAGCCACATTATACATATACATATATTTTCATTGCGAAGCTCTGTTTCGGGTCGACTTCGTCTTTCACTTGGCTTAATTTAGATTTCCTTTTTCTGCTCTTTAGCTCGACTAAATATGACAATATCATTATCCAGCAATATACACTGATATCGGTGACCATTGAAAGGTCACACTGGGTGTATAGCTGTAGGTGTCTGTGTGAGTGTGCATTCTGGCCACGTAGTATTCACTTAGCATACACTTTGTGCCTTTGCTACCATCTCAATTTCCCTTAGGCCAATCTCATCTGCATTTTACGCAGCTGTCCGTCTGTCTCACTCTATCTTTTCCATCTGTCCGTCTGTCTCTTCGATGGGCCTGGGCTGAATTACAAGTAGACAACAGAGAGAACACAGAACAGAGCGAGAAGAGCAAAAAGGAGAAATAAAAGAAAACATACACAAAAACAGCAAATAAAACAACACCAAAAAATACAAAACAGTTTCAAGTGCCAAACACTTCTAACAAAGTTCAAATGTTCCTCTGTTTGTGCAATTGTATTACACACATAAACACACACAGACACAAACGTACTTAGGACACACACACATCCCTCTAAGAGGCCCTCGAATGTTTGTGCCATCTCCTTCTGTTGCCATTGTCAGCAGCTTTGAGGAAGCGACCACTTGTTGTTGTTGCTCCCATTGCTGTTGCTGTTATTGTTTGACGCTGCTTTTCGTGTTGTTATGCACATAAGCATAAAATATTAATACCATCAACTTCACCAACAACGAACAACGGAATCAAAAAAAGTAAATACAAAAAAATGCTATTATTTTGGTGCTGAAAATTGAAAAAATAAGAAATTCAAAAAGTCAACTAAATAAAAATAGCTGATAAAACAGCAACGCAGCAGATTCGGACAAGTCCAGAGAGAGAGAAAGGTAGACAGGACACTTTTGCACTCTATAAAATCAATTTATGATTTGTAGCACATGTGTAAAGCGTGAACTTTCTCCCGCTTTCACTGGCACTTTTACTTCGAATCTATTCTTTATGGCATCTTTAAGCTTCCTTCAAATTGGATAACACATGTGGGAATAATAAATGGAATATGATTTATTGTGTTCATTCAATATAATATTCAATACGAGGCAAATTACATTTTAAATCTGTATAACATATAGAGATTGTGAAATATGGAACATTTCTTATGTAAACTTTGTAAAATTCAAAGTAAATTTCAAAGTAATTATCTGACTCTATTCCCAACTCTCTTTAATCTCTCTCACATCTGAGACAGCTCTAAGCAAACATAAAGTCTAGAATAATAACTGGTCCATAATGTGTTCAACCATCAAGGGAAGGACAGTGTAAATAATGTAATTAAAATAAAATTACAAAAAACTGCAAATCTTTTTTGGTTAAATATAATTAAGTACGGTTCGCACACACAGAACTTGATGACATTTAGGTTATATGGATACCCTGCCAGGACTCCGTGTTCCTCTTTGCATCAACACTATTATAAGAATATCATATAAGTAAATTGCATATTATCCTTATATTCAAACTTAATAGTATCTTATACCTTCCTATACATGCTATGAATAATATTCTATACTATCCTATACATACTTTGTAGTATCCTATATCGATAAGCCAAGTGAAACTGCCTAGAAACTACTTCCTTTTTATTTTGTTTTCATAATAATAATTGATCTATTCATGTTATTATATATTGGTATCTATTTTATATGTATAATCATAATTATATATATAGTTTTATTTCTGAAGAGTCGTTATAGCAAAGTTTAGTACCTTACAATCACAAGGAAGGAGAGCATTATTTACCCAGCTGAACCTCATATCACAAAACGAGGATTACACATCTTTCTCTTCTTCTTTATTCCCTCTCGTATTACTTTGTATTTGCTAATAGCTCAACTGGATTTAGCTGAAGATTATAAACAGCTTTAAAGCTGGCTGCAAGATGCCAGTTAGGCTTATCTCCAGTCAGTGTATCAAATCGTTGGCATTGCCAGCCAGCACAAGAAACATTTTCCGTTCCATGTTTATTTTTTTTTAAATCAGAGTCGACTCAGTCGCACATTAAAATGCTAAGTCAACATGTGTGAGTGTATCTGTGTACGTGTGCGTATATCTGTGTGCATATGTATGTATGTGTCTGTACTTGTGTTTGTGCACTTTACGACTTTAATTATGTAAGTACATAATTGTGTTATTATCATAAGCATACGAACCCGGTTCTGGTCAGGTCCCTTCTGTCTCTGCATTTGTGTGTGTGTGTGCGTCCAGGCCTGACCTTGTCTGGCCTGCCTGCTTGGCCTGGTCTTGCTTGCCTCGGCATTTTACGGCCATTAAGCCCCGGCAGTGTCTTTTCGGGGGTTACGCTTGTTATGGCGCTTGGGACGTTGCCGTTGTCGTCGCATAATGCCACAGGTCGAACCCGGACCCGGGACCTTCTCAGCCTGCTTTGGGGTCCCTACTTACAATTTAATCTGTGCTCAGTCTGCGCTGGCATTGTTATTGTTCTTATTCTTATTATTCAAATTATGAAATGCGCAATGCTTTTAATTATGCATCGAAACATTTTCGCCGCTTCCTTTTTCATTAGCCAACTTTCAAAGAAAAAAACAGAGAGCGCCGAAATTGGGACAGACAGACAGACAGACGGACGAACATTTTTGGAAATATCAGAGCAGAGGGGCAAATGAAGCCCCCCTCACGAAAATGAACAGGAAAATGAGCTGGGAAAATGAGTATGAAAATGAAAATGTCTAATAATTAAAACCTGAACGATGATTATTGGCCTCAAGTTGTTGCTCTTACTGCTGTTGTTGTTGCTGCTCTTATTGTTGTTGTTATTGTTGTACTCATTCTACTTGTTGTACTTAATGGTTGTTGCTGTTGCTGCGACTGTAAACAATTTATTTGCTTTTAATTAGGGAGCGCAAATTAATTACACATACGCCCTGGCTAATTTTGTCTTTTCGTTTTCATTTTCTTGACTGGCTGTGTACGCCTGCGTGAGTGTGCGCACGTCTGTGAATGTGTATGCCTGTGTGAGTGTGTGTGCCTGTGTGCGAGTGCGTATTTTTATTTATATTTGGTTCAAACAGCATTTAATTAAATTATGGCTTTAATATATTTATTATGCTTACATTTCTTGGATCTCGGCTTCCACAACTCCCCTACACAAACACACTCCCGCCCTGCCTTTCTCTGTCGCTCTGCCTCCCCTGCTTATCTCCTTCTCTGCTTCACTCACTTAGGCTTCATTTCAATGCTTCCCTTGCCTGTGCAGTGCCGTCCCCAGAGGGAACTGCCAAAAAGGTCTTCGACTAATTGCGCATCTACAAAATTTCGCTCATATTTCAAAAACTTTCCACCAAGGATTAAATTACGAGAACTTTAAAGATCGAATGTCGCGAATTTACATGGAGTTCACTCTATAGCACTATAGAGTGGTTTATTATAATGGGATAAATGTAGAAGAGCCCAAGGCAATATGGTCAGCCTACGATAGGTTCGTATTACTTTTTTGACTTGTGTTTAATACTCCAATTGATTGAAGCTTCATGTTGAAATAGAAATGTATTCTCTAAAGGCAGGGTGACCATTCTTCATTAAAGATGACCTTGTATTTTCATTGTTTTCAATTTAATCAAACTAGCCTTATTAGACAAAAACATAAGGCATCATTTTATATACTTTCTGCAGATTCTTTTCATATTTTATTTACTATCTTATAACAAGGTGACCAAACCCAATATTTCCGACTCGAATTTTCACTTGGACAAACTTGAGTAAAGAAAAAGATAAAAAACGGGTCATTTATCTAACAACAGTAAATAATTTTCTCTTGTTATAAATTAGAATTATTCGCAGGGTGACCATACTCCATTTGCTTATGCTAAAAACAGAATGGCCTTGCCCCAAATATGTTTCTCTTTAAGCATAACAGACATAAGTTTCTATTTGAAACACAATTTAAGGTATTATTTGTTGACTTTCTCTTTTTCCTGCCTACAATCGTATTAGGGTAACCATACTCGACTTGTTTTTGCTGAAATCAGGACGCCTCTGTGCGGGAAACGTGTGTCAGTCGCAGGCATTTTAACTTCAACTAAATTATTATTAAGTGCTTTTCATTTTAAGTTGCCAGCACACACAAACACACACACTCACACACACGCACGCTGAGCAGCAACAGCAGCTGCCTCTGCCCCGAGGCTGGTGGCGGCTTCTTGCCTCTCTGTGATATCCTTTAGCAACAATTCGTCAATGTCAAAATTACGACAGTGGGCACGCTTCTACTTACGAGCACGAGTACTTTTGCGCCTGCTGTTGCAATTTGTTGTGCACCCCTCCCTCCCCTCAGGCACTCTCCATGCTGCCCCCTTCTCTTTGCTATCTGCGGCGTTATTCCAATTTTGCCGTCGTCGTCGAGGCTGCTGCGGCTGTAGAATCTGTGGAATGTCGCCCCGACCCGCCCTGCCCATCCCTTTGGCTCGCCTTGCCGCCACGACGGAAATAAATTGTTATTAATGCGTTCGGTTCGTAGAACGCCTTCGCCTGCCCCTAGATTCCCTTAGACCCCGCTTAGTCCCCTCGGTGCCTCAGCCAATGAAATATCGCGAACTGCCCCCGTGTGTGGGTGTGGCTCAAAGCCCGAATAATGTGCGGCAATTTAATGTGGCAGCCACTTGTTGCAGCAGCCAACAACAACAACAGCAAAAACGACGACGATAGCGAAGCGCCGTAAACGGTTTACGGCTGCCGTCAAATTGATTTGTGCGCGCGGCACACAAGGAAGCAAATCAATTGCACTGCTCAGGCAAAGGTAATCATAACTCGGCTAAGTTAAGTAGGAAGTAGCACCCCCCAGCGCCCTCATCTTTATCACGCCTTCATCTCTTCAGACATCAGCAAAGCGAAGGGCGTCAAAAAGCTTAAAAGTAAAGCGGAAACAGTCACAGACGGCACACAGTGCGGATGTGGAACGTGAAACGAACGTAAACATGGTGGCAAAGTGAAACGCAACAGAGCGCCAAACAAAAAGGAATAAGAACAACAAACACACAAATGAAGGAAAATAAAATGAGAGAAATATTTGCAGAAAAACAACTGCGAACAGTTCTACAGCCCGACTCGAATAACGAATACTCTTTAATTCTTTTGATGCAACGTTGAAAACGGAACATCATAATATGATATGATATATACAATAATAACTTTAATATATATGTATTACAATATACAATACATTTACTTTTATAACATGTGTTACAGAGTATCAATAAACAACATTGTTTTTAATACTATAAACATTTACGAAATACGGTCACTCTTTAGCCAAGAAACGCAGGATACAACATATTAAAGTGTAACCAATATATTTGTTATCTTTATTTGTATAATATATGTAATCATGAGTTGTATTATGTTAATTAACATGAAAACCTCACAATTATTATTGAATATGTTCACTCTTATGCATTTTTACCGATTTCTTGCATTAAACATATGCTTTTAATTATAATATTCATTATTTTTACTTATGACAGTCTGTGATCTGTCATATTAACATATATTGAGAAAGACAACATCAACATCATAAATACTTTCCCTTACTTAGTGTGGGTATTTTTCTCTTAAAAATCTTACGATTCCCATTAAAATCCTATATAAATACATATGTATATGTATTCATGTCTTATCAGTGTTCCTAGAGCTTTACGGGTTGCCAAGTTGCCCGACATAGTCGTAACATAGATCCGGTTCCAGAGTATCGAAATGATGCCCGCAAGCCTCGTTAAATTGCGTGCTGTTTCCGTTTCGTTTTCCGTTCCCCTTCCGTCCTGCCCGTTCCTTTCGTTGCCATTCCAGTGTCCTCTTCCTTGCCCAATTCCATTCGGTTTGACGTTGACTTGGTACACTGTCGCTTGTCCTAGGCGTCAACGTAGGCATCGCGGTTGGCCGCAGCCGAAGCTGGACCAGAACCGAGTAGAGCAAAGCGCAAAGCTGCTTGGCATCACATAAAATCGCAAGGCAGCCTCGTTAAATGCCTCGTTCAATAAAGAAGTCTCCCCCCGGCTCCATCGTGTTTATCGTCAGGCTTCTCCTTTTCTCCTCTCTTCTTCCGATTGTCGCCTTTATTTGAATTTTGCTGTGCGTCGGTCTCGGCCAAGGAATTCAAAACAGATTTCTTGGCCAGATTGTGCAGAGCTAACAGTTCATTACCCAAATGACTGCTGTGGGCTGCCCGGGTGGGGATCATCATCACTGGGATCGGAATGGGCGTGGAATTGTCGGGTCATGGCTGGGATTGGACAAGACAGTGATTTGACGTAAAAAAAGGTTTCATTCCAAAATATTTTACAGTCTCGGGCCGTCGCAAACGAAAACTTTTGCTCATTTTCCTTATGCATATTGCTCCCTTATAGTTTACGCCCTGCAATTTTCTTTCAAACTTTTCCACAACTTTTCATTCCATGAACCCAACCCGACGACCTGCTCCGCCTGTTGCGGATTGAGTATCATATACTTATTTATTCTGGCAGCAGGTTGGGGACTCTTCTCCTCCTCGTCCAGTTGTCGGGGGAGTTGCGAAACTTTTTAATAGTTACTCATACAAAATCATTTACGAGTGCCGCACAGTTAATTCTGTGTGTGTTCTGTGTGTGTGTGCGTGTGTTTAACATATGCAAAAGAATACGAAAAGTTTATCAAAGTGCCAAGTTGCTAAGCGAAAAATTTGTACGCCAAATGTTAACGAGGCAAAGGAAGAGCCAAAGTGAGATCCTTGAAGTGCTTATACACGCCTTCGAATCCTAGCTAAAGATTCATACACAGTCTAAGCCTTCTTGAGGAGTGCTTGCTCTTACAACAGACGACTTTAATCTACCTCCAACTGTGCAATTGAGCAAGCACTCTGCTGGAATAATTACGTAAGGCACTCGAGACAACTGCAGTTCTTGTTGATACTGCAGTGCAATTAGCTCCTGGTCACTCTGTGAATTGAAGTGAATCCATCCTCGAGTGTCTCTCGTGATTGGATGTGTTTCTCTACGTGTGTGTGAGTGAGTCCTCAAGAGTAAGCTCAGCCATAGCTTAGTAGCAATCACTGCAGTAGTGTTTTCATCCACTCATGTCAAGAGTTACGGTTAGTATATCCTAGACAAACTGCGGCATATTTAATTAGAGTAAAACATCAGATCCGTCTAGTACCTTTATTGCCAAGTTCCATTAAGATTTTAAGACTATTTAGGATATATTATGTATTCAGTTATGCCTTCTGCTTAGTTGAAGTCTAAAATTCGCTTATTTTCCGCTCATTGCTTCTCTTTATTCCCATGTTGTTCCTTATTTATCCCCATCCTCCATTTCGATACTTACGTAATGCCCATGAAACCAATATTTTAAGTATTCCCATTAATTTGCACTCACTCCACGATGTAATAGGCTTACGTAGTATGGCACTCGCAATGTCGTTCGGCGAGTGTCGAGTTTTAGTATGTCGAGCATTTTGCACATTAAGTTGCAGATAAAAAACAAGTAACGATAGCTGCAATTGAGCTCGACATTCGACTAGGATATACCCTTCTATTGTATGTAAGTCTAGAAATATATTTACAGCCATAACCAGCTTTTGCTTTTCGAGTTAAGTGGACGAAAAGGCCGTGGTCAGAATCTAAATCCTACTTTAGCTGCATACAACAATAAGACATAATGACCCCAAATTTAATAGTCCTAGCTTTTAAAAAGTCTGAAATATAAATGTTCATACAGACGAAAATGGCAATTTCGACTTGTCTGTTGGCACTGCTCAAGACTATACATTTTGTGAAGTGCCTTCTTTAGCCTGAAACAAATCTATACTACCCTTCTACCCTATGAGTATCAGCATCTATGCAGACCCTCCTGTGCTTCGTACATTGCTGTTCTTCGCAGCTTACGAAATGCAACAGAAAACGTTACGTCGACCTTTTTATCAGTCGCCTCGTTACGACATTAACTTAATAATATCCATAAATTCGTTGCAGACTCCCCTCTTCTTTCCTCCTCCCTCCAGCTGCGCTAGTTTCAGGCCCCTTTTCCGTATACCTCAGCATGTGTGTGCGTAATTACAATTACGCGAAGCCTGCGCAGATCAGCGCCGCTGCGCAGCATGTGCCGCAATGTGGCATAGCGTGTAAACAATGCAATTACGTAGGCGCGAGGGCGAACTATAGAGCAGGGGGAAGTGGGAAGGAGGGTGAGCTGTGCTGAGGAGAGTTGGAGAGCGCGCAGCTCACGCACTGGTAACATGCCACGACATCTGCCGAGGCAAGGCCACTGCCACTGCCAGGGCCGAGCAGGGGCCAGGGCCAGGGCCAAGGCAAGCGGCTCAGTCAGTCAGGAGCGGAACAGCGGCAGCAGAATAGCGGAATGTGTGTTGAACTTTTCGTTTGTGCGGAAATTTCATTCAATTGACTCGAGGGTGGTCGGGGCATGGTCGATGGTGTTAGGTTATTTCTTTTTATGTCTCTTGCTGGGTTCAGCTGGAATCAATAGCAGGTGCTCGCTCAGATGAAGGGTCGGGATAGGTCGCTGGGCTTTGTAATTACAAATCCCCTTCAACTCAGCCTTACCGAACGGGGCTTTATACGGTTAAGGTTAAGATTAAGGGGACTTAAATTTGTTTTTAATGCGTACTTACAACCTGATGTCTCTCCTCTTTACAGATCTATATGCCCGAGCTGGCCGGCATGGGGCTGTGCGTTATCAACTTGATGGATGACATGCAGGAATACTCGCGGGGATTGTTTCTACTCATGTAAGTAGCGTCGCAATCGATGAAGCTCCTTCGGCTTCCCGCTCTTCAAATTTGTTGTAAATTTGTTTGTTTATTTGTTCTCTGTTTGTTTTCGTCACTTTTTCAGGTACTGCGGCCCGGCTGTGCTCCTCTCGTATTTGTATATACGTACCTCCCAGGAGCTGCGGCCCCCCGACGGACCATTCGCTGTCATGATGTACGAGCATCGCGCCGATTTGCGCATGAGACAGAGGTGAGTTCTCATGAAACAAGTTTCCATATCCAAAGTTACAGAAGAGAGCAGCTGCGTTCCTTTTGATAAATAATCTAATCAACTTCAGCTGTGCAATCGATAAGTGCAATCAGTCTGCCTAAAGAACTATTAAAGACAGTAAAAGCTAGAGAATCCAAACCATGTATTAGCAGAAAATTTATAAAGCAATTTCAAAAAGATGCGGCCTGCATAAAGCTATTCACATTATCTTATTCTACACTAAGTTTCATGAAGTTTTAGCTAAAATAATTCAGTTACAGGCCCTCAAAGCAAAGCACCCGAAACCTTCGCTGTAAGGTCACTAAGCCTGTCAGTCAGGTACAAAGTAATGTACCAGCGACAAAGTTGATTTCACATCAACAAGATTTGACCTGTATTAAGCTGTTAATAGGATCTAATCCTCATCAAAAGTTCATCTAGGTCAAGATATAAATAGCTCAGTTACAGGCTTTTAAATCAAGCGTAGCTAACTTATTAGAGATGAGAAATCAACAAAAATTACGGAACATCATTACCATTGAGCCGGGGTTTGTAATCAATCCACAGCCGCACTCAAAACTGATTAAGGGCAGGTCGCCCAATGGATACACCTTGTACCTGTAGCGTATTCTGTGCCCTGGGGCCGTTGTTTCATTAAATTGAAATATTAAGCGCGCGTTGCGTGCTGTGGGATGAGCGGAGTTCATTATTCATCCGGGTCCCTCAATGCTTCGATTTGGGTTTCACTCGTGCGAACCAAAACACGCTGCTAATTGCGCTGATTAATTTTGCGAACGGATTGAGATGCCGGAGCACACGCCACGGAAGGGCAAAGAAGGAGAGAGCAGGACAGGGCAAGGCAGGACAACCAGAGAGCACCTGCGAATCAGCGTCTTCGTCAGAATATCCGTTGCGCCTTCTCTTGTCCGACAACTCTCCATCGAACCCGTTACTAATGAGCTCAATTTCAACTCAATGGCAGTTTAATGACTTCAATTTCCTCAACAACTTTTTTCGCTCCGATTTTCCGCCGCATTTCCTTCGTTTATGTTTGATTTGTTTGACGTCTCATTTTCTATCTCTCACTCTCTCTACAGAAACTCTTCCACCTCGTCCGTGGAGCCGCGCACATTGAGTGGCGGTGGTGTTGCTGCCCTAAGCAATGGCCACGGCACTAGCACCCGGTCATATGACCTCTATAGTGCCGAGCTCGACGTGCATCGTGAGAAACGCAAGCAGCGCAATTTCGGCAGCATGGCAGCCACACAGGTGGTCTGCCTGTGCCCACTGATGATCTTGCGCTTCGCCCGCCTCTCGCTGGAGGAGACCTACGAGAACCAAAAACATTTTGACTTTACCTACCTAATGTTCGTATGGGTTGCCTTCCTGCCCACCGTCATATTCCCATGCATCTATGCCTCGCAAATATTACCGAGGTGAGTACGGCAGATTGAACTGCTTGGGATTCAGATCATCATGGCTGTAAATAGTTACATGAGGGTTGAGAACTTTCTAAGGCCATTATTGTTTACATTTATTTAACAAAACGTTGCATTTTGTAGTCAAATGTAAATCTCCTTTCTTTTCTATTAATTTCTATCGACTTAGTACATATCGGCCCACCGCCACCTTTATCGAGCAATTTTTTTAGCTCCTTGGCGTCAAGCTTCGATTAATTTATATCCATATAAGAAATATCGATCTACCGCCACTTTCGACAAATCATTGATCAAGTCTAGCAAAAAGTGTTGGATAAGTTACAAATATCAGTTGTAAACAAAGTGGGGCCCTAAATTACTTTTGTTGTTTTATTCAGAACAAACTAATTCATAATTGATTCATTAATTATAAGTCATGCATTTATTATCCTTAATCTTATAAATCTGCCTTGACAGAGATGAGCAAGAGCGCATACGCGGCTACTTCCGATTGTCAGCCAAGCGGAAGCCCAAGTCACAGCGGCGCAGCGATGCCGGCACTGGCAGCTCTCGGGAGGACTCCATCGAGAAGGATGAGCACACAAACACCACGAACATTGTAGGCAACGGACAGACTAGCCATGGCCCAATTGAGTCGCAGAAACAGCAGGGCAAGGTCGGATCAATATCGCTGCGGCACGAGCGGCCACATGGCGCAAGCTCCGGCGATCGCTATAGCGGCGCTCCTTATCGACAGGGAACAACTGCAGGCGGCAAGGAACGTGATCGGGAACGCGAGCGTGACAGAGATAGGGATAGAGATCGGGACAGAGACAAGTTTAGGGATAGGGATAGAGAAAGGGAACGTGATCGCGATCGGGGAGAGCGGCAACGGGGCAGCAACTCACTGGGTGGACGCGGAGCAGGAGACGCTGGCGTTGTGAATAATCTGGGCAAAAATATGCGCGGTAAGAAACATGACGTGAAGATCAACATCATCTCCGATGGCGGTCATGCAACGACGGTTCCGGGTCGCCATGCAAAGCAGCCCGCGAGTAGCGGCAGCAACAATAGCAGCAGCCGTGGCGCCAAACCTGCAGTGACCACAAAGCACAAGCTGCCCGTGGAGAGCATGTCCGTGAACAACTCCGTGTCCAATCTGACCGCCTCGA
This sequence comes from Zaprionus ornatus, assembly GCA_018904035.1. Taxonomy (NCBI): domain Eukaryota; kingdom Metazoa; phylum Arthropoda; class Insecta; order Diptera; family Drosophilidae; genus Zaprionus; species Zaprionus ornatus. Next base: position 24,997,659 of record JAEIFZ010000001.1, read on the forward strand.
CCTACTGCAATGGGCACAGCAGCGCGCTGCTCGATGACAGCAGCACAAGCAACTACGGTGACGGCGAGGAGAGCTCTGTGGTTAGCAGCATGATGCATCCTCCCCAGCGTTGGCCCATCGCTGGCGCAGCTGGACCAGCTGGAGCAGGAAGCGGAGGACTCCGACAGAAGGATATTTCGTTTAGCGAGTGCAGCAGTACCTTCTCGTCCAGCACACTGGAGCGCGATCTGGAGATTATCGATCTACTCGAACGGGAGCGCAGCATGGACATCCAGGAGATGATGCAGCGGGAGCAGCAGGGCGAGAAGGTGCGTCTGTCTGTGGGAAGCGGCGTGGGTCGCCAGTTGCCCGACATCGGGAAGATTTACGCACAGCGTTCGCCGCGCAGTTCGAAGCGTGACTCTGGCTACGGTTACGACAAGGCAGCCCTGGCACTGGTAATGCCCGGCAGCGATCCGCTGAGCGTCTCCCTGTCGAGCAGCAGCCAACCCAGCACAGAGTACAGTCTCTGCTCGACACTGCAGGAGCAGCAGCAGTTGACGCATCCGCATCACCCACAGCTGCTGCATCAGCCACTGCAGCAGCGTCTCAGCCAGCAACAGTTGCAGCTGCAGCCGGAGGTAGAGGAGGAGGTGCCACAGGATTTCTATGATAGTTACACACCCGGCGGACGCAACAACTTGCCGCCAGCAGTGCAGGCAGTGATGGCCGCACAGCAGGCGAATGCAGTTGCCACAGCTCCGCCTCCGCCGCCCGCCTACCAGTATCAGTACACCCGACGGCTGAGCCGCAAGAGCTCCGCCACCGGGTCACATCATCATGTCTCCAGCAGCAGCGGCATCGGCAGCATTGGCGGCAATAGTCGGGGATCGAAGCGTGACAGCTTTAACTCCCTGAACGGCACCGATCTCATTGCGGGTGCCTTCTGTGAACTCGATCCGACACAGCCGCTGAACAAGATGGCCGGTTTGGAGGGACGCATGCGACGCAGCAGTCCCAGGAATGCCAGCTTCAGTTCCAGCTCGGCTCGCAGCTCGCTCAAGTCGCGGGATTACGGACACGGATCTGCACATTCGACGCATCCGGAGCTTGATTTCAGGGAGAACATTTTCGCCGAGCTGTAAACTGTGCCCGGCGTAAGGGGAAAGCATGCGTAGCCACGCGCCCTAGCCCTCTACTAGGAACACCCCCCCAGTGAGCTGCGTATGCATTTTACTTTTCCAATTGTTTTTTCTCGCAGATAAGCGAAACTTTTCCGACAGTAGCGCAGATTTTTCCTGTTCTCACTGCGGAAAAATACAGTAAACATTGTTGATGCAGCCAAGGGAGTGTGGTAGGGGCAAAAGGGGGCGGGCGCTGAAGTTTTTTGGCTTCGTTTTTTTCTATCAAGCTTTTGTTTTCTCACAAGTTTTGTGAGAAAGTGGAAGCTGCAGTGCGAACTTTCCCAGCAGCTTTAGGGAAATTTTCTATCACGTCAAGTAAATAAAACTGAAAACTCTAGAGACTCTAGTGAAAAGCATACAGACACACACACATACACATAGAGAGACACACACACGCAAAGAAAAAAAACATACGAGTTTGATAAGGTTTATATGGGATCTGATTAGTTTTCGAAACGGAACGGAACGAACATTGTGGAAGCGTGCCTAAAACGAGAAGACAATTTCTTAGAATTGCAAGAAGAAGAAAGAAAGATATGATATATTTTTAAAGAGAGAGCCACAAATGTTGCTCAGTGAGAAATGTTACAAGCTACAAGAAATCAAATATTTATTAAGAACGCGCTCAGACACCCAAGGAACTTGAAATAGTTTATGCAAGATATCAAAAAACATAACAGAAAAAGAAACTACTAAGGAAGCTACAGTCGAGCGCGCCCGACTGTGATATACCCGCTACCCATCTGACCAAAACAATTTCTTGAAAATACATTTCATTTGCGTATTTTGTGTTGCATACCTTCAGGAAGCTGCTTTGGAGTCGGTACATTTTAATTATTGTATTTCTCAAATAACTTTTATGTTAATTATCCGATTTCAATCAAATTTTAAAAAATCATTTGGTAATTATTGTGTTTACCAAAAATGAACTCTTTAGTATTAAAAAAAACCCTTGGAATTTGGTTTTTATGGATTTACGGGAGCGTGTCAAAAATCTAAAATAAACTCTGCGTGCAATAATAATACATTTTGATACCAAATATGGTACTCCTAGTTCTTACAAATCCGATATTTAGATGGTCATACGGACGGATAGATAAATAGACATGGCTATAAGTATGTGCTCAGCTGTGGATGCTGATTCAGAACATATATATATTTTATTGGATCTGCCTCGCAGGAATTATTCCCTCCTAACCTATGGGTAGCGAGTATAATAAACAAAAAAAGCTACACAAAAATAATATATGAATCTATATGTTATATGTATACAGTACATGAATATACATACGAGATAAAGTTAATCAAATCAAATATTGAATATTGAATTTCACATCAATTTGTTAGCGTAAATCGTGTTGAATATTTAACGAAAACTGTTGCGAAATATTGAAAACCACGGGGAAATCCCGATAAAGAATTTAAGGAGGAAAACTGAATAAAAAACAAAATACTTAAGTCACGTTTGGGAAGCGTGCGAAATGTGCCAAGCGAGAAATGGAAGTGGAATGAATAACGAATTCGAAACCATATTTTGTATATAAAGACGTCGTACGTATTTTATTGTGAGGCAGTGTAAGATGCATATTAATTGTTGATAACCTTATAAAGATACCGACAGGAAGATACCCTGTACCCTCCAGGTTAAGTGCATTTGTAAAGCTTCTTCCCTCTGCACTCGATGACAGACAGAGGGATCTTTATAGCCGATTTAAGTCCTACAAGCTCAACTCATAAATACCCTCTATAAGGGGGCCTAGTACACTTCCCTCTGCACCTGTAATGACTGATTGAAGGGCACCAAAATGAGAAAACTTCTTATTATTGCAATTTCTCAGATATAGTACAGGAATAATAAGAGATACACATGAATATATGATAACAGAAAGGGATCTTCGACTGTAGCACAATACAACATCCCCTTTGACACCGCTGGCACAGTGGGTACAGGGTATAGCAAACAGCAAAAGTGAAAATATTACTATAATCCAAACATACATAACCCAAGGCAAATAAATATGAAAATATATATATATATATATACAAATACATGCAAACATTTATATATTTACCGTGAAATGTTGTGCAAACGTTTTTGAAATATGCATTGGCAAAAAGTTTTAATAGCGAAGTATATCGAACGTTATCTGCAGAAATCAGAAAACAGAAACCAATAAATAAACAAAGAATAACAGAGATAAAATATGTTTAACCAAACACAGAACAGATATCTTTATCATACATGTATGTTTGTAAAATAGTTTAAAGATTTTAAACTTCAACTCAATGTTGAAATTCTCGCGAGCCTCGAGAATTGTGAATTGTTAATTTGTGAAATTAACGACAAATTGAAAAGATTAACGAAATTTAATGAAATTAACCAAACTAACGAAAATTAACTGAGGTTAAACTAAACCTAACTAGTCTAATTTTAATGATGACTTTGTTAACTACGTAATTAAAACCAAACCAAACTGAGCTAACTTTAAGGAATCAAAGATCGACTGGTTCTCCATGCCCCATCCTTCTATCTCTCTCTCTCTTTCACACACACACTCATTCACTCACTCTCCTTTACAAGTATTGTAGTCCACAAACGGTTCTTTGAGTAATTTCGATTCGCTAGCGAATTGTTATTCAAAAATTAAGTATAAATTTATTGAAATTAAGACAAGATAAAAATCGAACAAAAAGGCGCAGTGAGGCCCATCAAGAGAGAAGTCTAAGTCCCCTATAAATAAGTGCATAATATATACAATACATATTATACATACATATATATGGTATACTATATACAGACACGTCTATATACTTACATATTTGTGCGTGTATTGAATATGGTTGTTGTTTTTTTTCTTGGTTTTTTGTATTTGATGTACTATGAAGAAAAATGAGAAACTAATAAAAAAATTTTATGTGAGTTAAACATACAAAAAATAAAAAAAAAGGAACGAAAATCCTGCTGCATTGCTGTCGTCTTTTTATTTATCTTTGGGGCAGTTGCACAGTGGGGCAAGCTGTGTTGGAAATGAGTCAATTGAAGTGACAATGTTGAGGTAAGTTTTCCAGTTGTTATTGATGAAGCTTAGCATCTTTTTTTAAGGGTTCTTTTTTCTTATTTATTTATTTAAATTTAATTAAGAACAATCGATTCAAAGATACAAATAGTGGGATATAACTTTATATAAGTAAACTATGAATAGAATTAAAATAAGTAACAGAACTTAAAAATAGTTGAAAACTTAAAAAGGTTATGTAAGTATTTACTTTGTATTCAATTTCTATCAAAACAAGTTGAAGAAAGCATTATACTCCCTTTAAAATATGTAGTTAGTTTGGGATTTTAAATCATCAATGAAAGTAAAGTTTTTTAATATTCATTCCATGATGGGATTGACTTTATAGATCAGTGAACTGCAACAGCTTTTTGATTACATTTTTGCCATAAAACTCATTACTGGCATTTCAGCATATTTTGGTGCCACTGTGCACTGAGGCAGAGCCATAAAAAGTTTGATTCCAGCTGTTTGTCTTTTGGGCGCTGGCCTAGGTAAGCTGCGTGTGCGAAAGTCCAAATGCGGATGCGATTGGGGCAAGAATATGGAATCAGGGATGAGCGGAAAGGGGGTCAAAGGGTGCTGAAGCTGCGGCCACGTGCCCGTGTCGCCTCAATTTAATCTGTGGAAATGCAAAAGGCGAAAAAGGGAGCCAAAATAATTCGCAGCGCAATAAACCTCGCTCCAATTGGGTGAAGGGGGAAGGCGGTGGTTAAGGGATGGAGAAGACAGCTGTGCAAAGGAAGCGATTGTGTAAATATGTATATGGAATATGTATGTGCGAGCATCTCTTGCTGCATGTGCGTGTGCCTGTGCGCATTGAGGTCAGTGTGCGAGTTCAAAAGTTCAGCGCTTCAGGGTTTAACAGCCTCAAATGGTAGTTCCAGTCTCCGCTACCCTCCTCCTGTTCATTCTCCTTCATCGTTCTGCTCTGTTCAGCTGGACGCGGTGAGGTCAGTTGGCAGAACCGCAGCTGAGGCCGCTTTGCGCCTTCAAATGACCCAGTAAACTGATTAAGTACCGTTATTTAGCAGCTGAATAGATGCGCTCTTCACTCTCTGCCTCTGTCTGCCTCCCTCTCGTGGTCAGACATTCAGTGTCTCATGACATTTGTGTGTCTCTCTGTCTCTCTCTGTCCCTGTCCCATGTTATTTATATTATTCAGTTATTTTATGACCCATGGCATAATCGTAAAATTACGAGAATTTCATATTCCATTGTTGGCAGAGACGACCACGATGACTTTTTGGGGCCTCCCATCATTACACAAGTCGTTAAGAGACTCGGTCAAAGTTTTCTTGTCGCCCCTTTGCCAAAGCGACATTTCCCGCAATCCCAATCCCAGTTCCAATCCCAAAAACTGGCATATCAAGTTGGCAAGGTCAGGTCAGGTTTAACTTGAGGCAAGACAGTGTTTGGCATAAGGAAATGCCTTGTGGACTTGAAAGATGCTCTTTTAAGGAACTTTACTTTATTTCTGTTATTTATTATTAAGCTTTTCTAATTTTAATTAAAACACAAAGTACCAAACTGCCCTATATGCACTTTACAAATGATCACATATAATATGTCTAAACGTAGTCTAAACTGTTTAACCCTGTCGCTATAAAGTTTTAATATTTTTTCTGCAACAACTTCGACACTAACTAAAAGTTGTGTCTCTCTTTCAAGAGAAATCTGATCTACAGAACGAACAGATACACTAAGATTCAAACTTAATTCAAACTTATTAAAACTAACGATTAAAATCGATTGTAAATAGAACGGTCCACAACTTGGAAATCGATTTATAAGGTGCTAGTATTGGTATTTTTATAGAACTATTGAATCGTTACATGAAAGTATATACGTATGTATAGTATATGCGTGTATATAGTATATACGTATGAGTAGTATAGACGTATGTATAGTATAAACGTATATATAGTATATACATGTATAGATATAAAAGACCGCAAACGTCTTTTAACACTGAAATCGATAGCAGACTAATCGAAAAAACATATCGCAAAGCGTCTTTGTTCAGCAGAAGGAACTTTACTTATTTATTATGTTAATCATGGAGATTAACATATTAGATTATCTGTGTGTCTTCTACCTCAACAATCCCGATGGAACTGAAGGTTTATATATCTTAAATCCGCAAGAGTATCTGAAGTTCTTCATTTACTTGATTCTCTTGCCTCTTTCGAAACGATTTCGAATGCAATAATGCCTCGATATATGGACTACAGTTAGTGCTGCCCAATTGACCCATCGGTTACTGCTTCAATCTACTTACTGCAGGAAGCGGGCAGGCGGGGAGGGGAGAGGGAAGAGGGGAGTTGTTGCGTGTCTTCATTGTCGGCTCATTGGCATAATGCGTGTTAAATCGTTAACTGCGAGTGCCAGTGGCTATTCGCATTTCCATTTGCATTGCCCATTCTCGAGCACATTCCCATTTCACGCCTTCGGGCATGGGTGGAGAGGGGGGGGGGCTACGTGCGACTGGCGCAAATGACACACATAAACAACTTTCAATCATATGAAATGAGCTTTCAATTGCGATTGCGTCTGCGAAAATGAAATGAAACGCGCGCTACGCGAATCAATTTATGGCGATCACGTATACGCAGTGTGGACGGACCCACGAAAGGGACCACTAGCCAATGGCCACGCACACACGCACACACACAGACGTACACACGAATATTAACACACATACATACACACACCTACACATGCACACATACAAGCTGTACTGTGTCATAAAACTTATCTTGCCTAATCGCTTTAGTTGCAACTCTTTTGTCAGATTGCAGCGCATGCCAAAAGTTGCCTAATTGCCATCGCTGTTCGAAACTGCAGTAATTGCAGCGCTTTAACCTTAACCTCACTTCCTTATCGCTGACCCAACCACGCGACCGCGTGACCTGCCCATTTTGGCGACTTGTTGCCTCCTCCACTTGTGCATGCAGCGCACGTTCCCATAAACAACATTTTATGCCGGTCTTTATACCTAGTCTGCCCTGTACCCCCCACCCTCTCTCTTTGCCCGCTTGGACTGCTTGGTTTCCATTTCATTTGGGAAGTCAGAGTTATATAAGCGACCTGACCATATTCAATTAGCATTGCAGTCGTCGATCCCCTTATCCAATACACCCTTCGTCCCTCACCTTCCCCTCTTCTTCGTCTTCCTCTTCTTCATTCGTATTCATGAAGCATTTGAACGCACTCACTCGACAGTTTTGAAAGAAAGCGACAAATCAATGAGAATTATTTAACGCTGGATAATATAGTTATATTAATATATCATAATTGTTCATAATCGAAAGGTTTTCATTCGAGTTCCCTCAATAGTTGCTCTGTAAAGGGTATATTGACTTTCATCATATGTTTGCAACGCACATAGCAAGACTCAACATATTATATATAAATGTACAACATATATATTCCTGATCTGAGAGTGGATAATGCTTGCACTTCTGTCAGTTTCTTAGTTTTAGAGCTATCTTGATAAATCTGCCACAGCCTCACATTATTGGTGAGCGCTATAAATAAAGTTGGCACGTGTCAAATCTGTTTAATATATCGTATAGCTGCCATAAAAACTATCGGCTCAGTTTTGTTATGAAGATATGGCTACCGACCTAAGCACAGCTTGCTTTTTTTGGGCATATTGTACGAGGTGTGTTCAATAAGTAAGGTGACTTTTCAAATTTCGCCGGCAATGTATTTTTTTGTTTTGTTATTGTTAATAATAAAGTGGATTTCTTTATTTTAGTTATAATGTTTATTTATTTACTTTAGTTTGTGCTTCGTGCACTTCCATTCCGTTGTACATATTTTGAGCAAGAGAAGTAATTATGTTAATTTAACATTACGTTAAGTATTTGATAACAGCCGATTTAATCTTATGCTAATTAACATTACATATCGAGGCATACACATTTATTCCAACAGTTATGTTGGTACACTCTTCCCGAACCTCTGTTCCAAGATTCAAGTGAATGGCATTTTTTGTTTGGTTGTGAGAGGCATAAAGGTTATAAGTGTTTTGCGTGCTCGGCGATTTTTAGCTAAATTTTGACCAAAAGAACCGTCGCATGAGCATCGCTCAAGAGCTGTTGAATGACGTCAACGATGACCCAGATTAACTACAAAGGGTCATAACTGGTGACGAATCATGGGTATATGGTTATGATATTGAAACCACGGCCAATCGTCCCAATGGAAGAGCCCAGGTGAGCCAAGACCGAAAAAATTCACCCCAAGTTCGATCAAATGTCAAAGTTTTGCTCACTGTTTTCTTCGATTACCATGGCGTAGTGCATCAGAAGTTCAGCCTCAGCCACCATATTCACCGGATTTGGCCCCATGTGACCTTTTCTTGTTTCCAAAACTAAAGAGACCTATGAACAGACGGAGATTTGCAACGATTGAGGAGATAAAGACTGCATCGCTGACAGATCTTAAGGCTATACCGAAAAGTGCTTATAAGAAGTGCTTTGAGGATTAGAAAAACCGTTGGCATAAGTGTATTGTATCTGAGGTGGATTACTTTGAAGGAGACAACATAAATATTGATAAATAAATAAATATTTATTCTTAAAACTACAAAGTCACCTTACTTTTTGAACTCACCTCGTATATTCTACAAAGTTTATTCAAATCGTACTGCTATAACATACACCTAGCATAGGAACAATCTGCCGAATTGGGAGAACTTGTACGGAATGGCGATAAACACATTGTATCAGTTGCAATTAGAGAGCATATACTCGCTACATACCCAAATCAAAATCACACAGACGGGAATCAAATGAACACTATATAATATATAGCAATATAATATATAATAATAAATAAAAATAATAATATTATATAATATATAATAATAAGTATAATATTCATATAATAGTATACATATATAATTTGTATAGATTGCCTTATGAACTGTTGGACTATTTCGACTTCTAGAAGTTAAGCCTTCTTTCTTCAGTCTTTTCTCGTCTGCCTTTTCTATAACTCTCTCCCCCCCTCGTCCCCAGTTCCCCCCTTGCACTACCTGGTGTCTTTACATGCCTTGCTTCTCTTTTGGCTGTTTAACTCTTACTGTCCTTCTCCCCCTTTCTACCTATATGTCTTGCCCCCTCTCCCCCTCTCTATCCCTCCGTCTCCCTCAATTCCTCGTTCTCTCTCTCTACCCAATCTTTCTGCCCTCCTCATCTCTTTCTGTCTGTCTTCCGCTCCTTTTTTATCTCCGTCTGTTTCCCCCTTCTTCACTCTGTCCCTCCTCCCACTCGTTGTAAGACAGTTTGGCTGCCACCTCACGCACGCACGCGACACGCGGCGACGCGTCGCTTTGAGCAAAGTAAAGACAAAGCCAATAAATAAATTTTCCATTTGCCAGCAACATTTGCAGTTGTTGTTGTTGTTGCTGCTGTTGTTGTCGCATTGCTGCTGCTGCTGCTGCTGCTGTCGCTGCATGCCAAGTAAAATGGCCAAAAGCAAAAGGGCCGCGTATAAAACGCTCTGGCGACGTGCGGCCCAAGCACAGTAGCAATTCGGTAGCTGCACGCAACGAGGTCTGCGTGGTAACGGTAACGGTAACGGTAACGGTAAACTAGCCGGGATTAATTAAGGGCAAGACAGCAACGCCAACGTCGCGTCTCGCCTGCATCTGCATCAATTACAATTAGCATTCGCCGCTGCAGCCGCCAGTCATAAATCATCCACCCCCCCCTCCCCAACTCTCCACCCCTACCATGTCACGCCTTGTGTGCTTGCTGCTGTTAGTGGGCGTGTGCCACGCCCAATTATCACTGCATACGGATGCGAATACAAACTCCTTTACGCTGAAGACGCCGGGACTGCAGCAGAGTTTCACGCGCTACTACGGCGGAGCTAAGACGCAGACGCAGCAGCAGGTGGCACAGCCCGGTCTGCAGCAGCAACAACAACAAGAACAACAACAACAACCGGTAAGTATTGTGTGTGTGAGTGGGTGTTCAGGCATTTATTATGTCAAACAAAAGTCTCAAATCCCGACGACGTCGTCCAACTCCAGCGGGTCGCATGGCATCGCCAAAGCCGAGCTCCATTTGGCTGCGCATCTTCTGGCCAAGCACCTCGATGCTCTGATCGTTGCGTGCCGCAGCGCCAGACTCCACCAGCTCCTTCACCTGTGCGGCGGCCAGCATCATGCTGGTGCCCAGGTCCTGGCGAGCAAGAAGAGGGGGCAGCATTGATTGGCATTAGGGAGGCAGAGGGAACAAAGAGAGCAGCAAGAGGCATCAGAGGAGTGCAGTAGGCAGATGCGTGTGACAGCAAGGTAGTATGGGTGTTTGTGTGGCAGCTGTGCGTAAGTGTTGTAGTTGTCTATGTGTGGCACGTATCCTTACCTGCGGCCGTGCAGCAATGCAGGCGGAAAACAGCAGCAGAGCAAAGCAAATGAATTGCATTTCCATGGAATTGACTTTGTTGACGGACCTCGTTGGTTGGGGCACTGAGAACTGATGCAAGCTGCTCTCGCTGCGGCTTATTTAAGCACAGTCCGAGCTCGGCTCGACCATTTCGCTAATTAGCTGCGATGTTGCGATAAACAACTCTCTCGTGTTGTCACCCTCTACACAGTGGGACTGACGTGGCTTGTGGCGTGTGGCGCATAATCTCGAGCAACACACCTGCCAGCTGATACAATGGCCACTCCCCCTGCTTCCCCCTTTTTCGGCCTGCTCCCTCGTCTCTACCCTTCACTGTGAGTTCGTCCCGGAATCTGTTAGATCAGTTGTTGTTTTGCCTCGCGCGACATTCGCCATCGCGGCTGCGCATCTCATCTTGGTTGTCAAGCGCCGCCGGCCAAATTTACATTCTCGGCATCCATTGCTGGAATATCTTCACTATATATTACATTTACATTCTCTTCTCTGACTTCTTCAAAGTCTCTCCTCTCAATGTTGTTCCCTTCAAGAGCAAATTCATCTCAGATACTATCAGAGCTCATCTAAATTGCTTCGTGCTGGAATGGAAAACATGTTCTCGAAGTTTCATCAAGATAAGATAACAATAGATAGAATTATAAATAGTCATACAGACAGACCGAGTTAGTTGCAAGCTATAGATACTGATCTTATTTGGCGGGTTGCAGCAGGCATAACAATTATACTATATATATTATGTTATATATTATATTCTGGTTTTCTTTATCTTATGTAACAAAATCTATATTCACGATATATATTTTTTACATATCCCATGTGTGCTATGATAATAATCTCTAAATTTCTGACCAAACAGCATCTAAACACGGAAATTATTCAATGAAACTGACAGTTTTATATAAAATATATAGCGTGATCTAGGCCAATATATTTAGCTGCTTATGTGTGGGTTGAAATCTGATTATAGATTATGACAGATTGAACTAGCTCAATGAAACCTACCTGGAACATTTTTCATCATACCTACACTGTATTAAGGGAATGCGTAGGTCTGCTGTCTTATTACACAAATACACTTCCTCATTGGCTCTAGCTCTACTACTCTACTATATCTATCCCTCTTTGACACTTTCCAGATTTCGAATCTATAATTGAAGTAGTTGAAGTCAATCATCAGAATATTCTCACAGAAATGGGTTCTATCTCTATTGATAGAGTCCTACATTTTACGATGTTTGTTCTTCTTCTTTATTCACTTTCAACTGCTTCTACTTTCTTTTAAACCTTCTTCCACTTTCCGCGACTTCTACAGTTTCTTCTACTTTGCTTTACTTCTACTTTAGACTACTTTTTCTTCCACTTCTTCTGTTTTATACTACTTCTACTTTTTCCACTTTCTTCTATTCTTGTTGTACCCTTACAGAGGGTATATTAATTTTTGCTCCTCAAGAAACATCTCCGACACCATAATGTATATATATTCCGAATCAGCATCAACAGGGGAATCGTTTATCCGTGTGTCCGTCTGTTGCAACGCAAACTAGTCTCTCAGTTTTGGGGCTAACTTAGTGGAACTTGGCACACGTGCTTCTCATTGCTGCACGCTGTATATCAGTCGAGACGAGCCGGATCGCACCGATATATCGACATACAAACTATCGGCCGATCAAGATATTGCAACTTTTTCTATACATATAATTAGCTTATAAAATGTCATAAGAATCTGACCACTATAGCATATATGTATGTATATGTAGCTGCTATAGGAACAATCAGCCGATATGAAGACCAGTTCTGATTTATACAATATATAAATAACTTATCAAGTGCAAACCAAGTGAGACATCATATTGAATGTGGAGATTACAATTCAATTCTGCACCATTATAACAAGTATTGGAACAATCGAAGGCGATAAGAACCTGCAAGGGTATAAAGCTTTCGGCATGCCGAAGGAACAGCTTCCTTCTCGTTTCTTCTTTCACTTTCTTACATTTCTCCTTTCTTTTTGCTCTTCTTCCACTATCTACCATTTCTACTGCTTCCACTTTCTACTACTACTTCATCCTTCACCTTGTTCTTCTTGCACTTTCTTCTACTTCTACCCTCGCAACCTTTTCCCTTCCTCACAATATTCATTTGAATTTTTCTTAGTTCCCCAACTTTATTGCAAAGAAACGCAGCTGAAAAACAGCTAAAAAGTAGCTAAAATTTAGCTGGAAAGTAGCTATTCCGCATTGTTGTTCTTGATGCCTTCGGCAAAGACGCTGCGTACTTCCTCGAAGTAGTTGTGGAACGATTCGGCCATAGTCTGCCAAGCATTGCGGATGCTCTCGCCAAACTCTTGAGCCGCCGCCGTGATGCGCTTGTCCAGTCGCGGCTCATCGGGATATATCAAATGGGGCCTCACATCGTCGTACTCATTGGAGTAATCCAACTCCAGATCGTGCTGTGCCCAGGCCAGAGAGCAGAACAATGCGAAGAATAGAAGCCCAATGAAGCTCATTTTGCTAACTGATTAGGCTGCCCCAGGGCATTGTTCCTTTTGTATGGTGCATGCAGCGGAAGTGCCAGCCTCGCCACTCATCGATAATTATCATAATTATCGATCAACAACACTCTCTGTTGTCACGCTGTGGAAACAAGCGCAACCAAACACGAAACTTGTCACTTCAATTAGGGTTTGCATGCTCAGTTGGGTACATTTGGGTACACTTGGGTACACTTCGGTACACCTAGGTACATTTGTGTACATTTAGCTACATTCTGGCTTTGGTTGAATATAATTTTAATTAGTAAAATACAAAAAAAGGGGTGTACATGTGTTTACAGCTAGTTGCCCCCGCTGGGCGTCTGCGCAGCTGCCGCTTTGATCTTCTCCCGCATCTGCTGCGCCATATCGACCACATTGTCCACGAATGCAAGCCACAGTCCCTTGATGCGATCCCCCACAGTGGGGCCAAGTCTCTCCTGATCCTGAGCCTGCCGACGACGTCGATTGTGCAGCTTCTTCTTCTTCTTTACCTTCTTGACAATACGCGAACGTGCCGCATTGTTGGCCGCTGCCCGCTTCTGTGCGCGCTTCTTGCGTGCCTCCACATCGTCGGAAGCTTCTGTCGTGGTGGCACTCGTCATCATCTTGAAGCAGGGCGCACGTTTGACGCGATGATGGGCGTGGCTGTGGCTGTGGCTGTAGCTGAGGCTGCGTCGTCGTCGTCGTCTCTTGCGTCTCTCCTCAGATGAGGAGGAATCGTCGTCGTTCTGCCCCTTCCTCCTCATAGCATTGCCGAAGCCCATCTGAGATTTGGAGTGCACGGCCAGCAACGGCGTATCGAAGTTCAGCTCTGGCTGCGCCATGTGCCCATCCTGCAACCTGTTAAGCAGCTGATTGCCCATGCTGAGTGCACCTGTGGCCAGTTGCTCGAAGGGATTCGAGGAATCCGCTTGGGTCCATTGCACACAGAGCACGCAGAGCAGGCCCAACAATGTGACCAGCTTCATCTTGCTCGACTGTCTCCACTCCCAGCTGTTGCTGTCCCTTTTTATGCCGTGCACATCGCGTGCAACTCATCTGCAGCACGTGGCGTATGATCGATTTGATTGAAACTATGTTTGTTTTGTGTCGATCCCAGTAGGCAGTGAGAAGCACTTCCGCCTGTTTGTCGGATGGAACGTGAGCAGAGCCCTCAGCTTTTCAGTCTAATAGTCTCATTCGGTAGGTTTGTTCAAATTGTTCTGCCAATTTTTCGGGTTTTTCTTTTTGTTTTTTCTCACAATCATTGCTTTTTTACTGCCCTAACTCATTCGTGTGTGGAGCGTGCTATACGAAATTGAGTGCACAAATACATTCGCGATTCTTGTGTGCGATATTAGAGAGTGTGTGTGTGTGTGTGTGAGTGGGTGTGTCCTGTACGTTCTCTCTGTGTGCGTGTGCGAGTGCGTGTGCGTAAGTGTGTGTGTGTGTCTAGTCGATCAGGTCAAGTCGAGTCGAGGACGCCATGAGCAACTTGAAGAACCATCGCAAACATGGTTCAGTTCGACTGGTGAGGAGGGGACGAGGGAAGCGACGCTTTTAGAAGGCAAGTACTAATACTCTCTATCGCTATCGCCGGCAGCAATATCAATCTCGACTCACCTCATTTGCTCCGACGGGCCTCCTACAATATACACCTGCGTATCCGCAGCAAACCTACAGCCAAGCCACCAGGGATACACAATCGAAGCAGCCACTCGATCCTACTGGGGCTGGAGCAGTTGCCAACGCCGCCGCCGTCGCAACTGGGCAGCAACAGTCGCTGCTGCAGCAGCAGCGGCAACAGCAGCAACAGCAGCAGCAGCAGCTTAGCCAACAGCAGCAGCAACAGGCTGCCAGCATGCCCACCTACGCCGATCAAATGCAGGCCGCCTTCGTTGATTACCAACGTCAGCGACAGGAGTTTGAACAGCAACAGCAGCAACTGCTGCAGAAGCTCTACAGCTACTATCCCGACATTTCACAGGGCCAGCAGCAGCAGCAACAGCAGCAACAACAGCAAGCACTTCATCAGTCTCGCGCCCAGTCTCTCTATGGCAACAATGGGCTGCAAGAGCAGCAGCAGCGTCTGTTCCAGCTACAACGCCCAAGCGCGTCCCAGCAGCAGCAGCAACTGCAGCCACAGCAACAACAGGCCGGTGGAGCAGGCCAGACGGCTGGGGGGCAATTCTATTCGACGCAGCAACATCTTGGATTCATGCAGCAACAGCAACAGGATGTGCTGCGCGATCAGCAGCAAAACATTGCAGCGCAATACGCCAGCGCCAGCGCCGGCGCCACCAGCGGCCCGAGCAGCACGAATGGCGCCACGCCCCTTACCTCACAGAACTGGGGAATGCCCCTGCCTGCCTCCCTGCTGGCTTCTCCATCGTATCAGCCTTCATCAGCCGTCTCTCATGTAAACTTCAGCAGCGGCAACCTCAACTACAATTTCTGAATGGCTCAACCTTCAACCCTACACCATATACCCTACACCCTACGCCGTACGCCCTACACCTTCCTACACCTTCCCCTCCACACCGCAATCAACTCAAGTTCTAACTACATGTTGCATTTGATATTCATGTTACCTGTGTTTACTCGTACGTACTCTCATCCATGGCACCCAAATTATTGTTAAGCTCTGGCAAACTTTTTTTTATTTTTTTTTTGGAAATAATAAATTGTAAGTGACACAAAACAAATAAATTTAAAAAAAACTTGTTAGTTTTTTGTTACTAAAGCAGAAGGCAGACTGACTGATTTCTTGCTGGTATAGTTTAAATAAATCCTTTAATGTTTTTATTATTTAGCGTATTCAATTTCACAATGTGTTCACTTGTCTCTGATAAAACAGTGACGCTCTCCCACTCAAGCGTTATTCTACACTAATCTATCGATAGGGATATCAAAAGAGTTATCGTTAACTAAATAAACTTACGATAGTGTGTCAACTAAGGTCACACTTAACATAAGACAACACAATATTGTAAAATATAACTTGACAATAGTACATTTGTATTTGGATATAGGAAACCCTGCACTGGACAAAATTGTAATAAAATAAAAAAATTTTATTTGCATGTCTTCATGAACTTCGAACTGGACACATCAAATAAACAAAACGAAACTGAGTTTGATTGAAATCCCATGGAAATATTATTGAAAATAAATGGACTGTCATTGAAAATAGTGATATATCACAAGCTTTACCTGTACGCCCATTAAATTAATTTCTTCAATAACTAAAGTAGCAAAAATCATTTACATACATATATAGTACGTATTATTGCACACATCAAAAGGCGATTTTTTGGCATACAAATCATGCTTAGAATTAGATTTTTTACGATTTACGGAGGCGGAAGAGGGCGTGGCCAAATTCTAGGACGTATTACAACTGCCTCTAGCTATTATAGTCCCTGAAATCTACGCGTTCATGCAGACATTTAGATGGAAAAAGTTAGTTCTGCATATTTTATGAGTTCGAAAATATTCCATTACTAATTTCTAGCAAAGACTAATACACTCTCTGCAAGTTTATAAACATTTCCAGCAATTTTCTGATATCCAGCTGTATAAACATTTCGCTTTGCTTCTCAGGACTCTGACATTTAAATAAAAACTAGAGCAATTTTAATTATTTGAGGATTCCTTTTGATATTTTGCAAATCGTATTCTACAATATATGCATTTTAGTTTTATGCTGCAACTAAGTTAAATTCCGGGAATTTCATGAAAAATAGAGATAAAAAGAAAGTTAGAGATGGAAGAGAAAGAGTGCGGGGGAGGTAGGAAATGGAAAATGGTGGAAAATGTTTGACTCTCATGGTCAACTCTGTGTGTGGGGAATTCCTAGAATTGGCTGCAGACCACGCAAAAAGCAGTTGCACTTGGATAAGGCAACGAGAGAAGGAATGAGCAAAAAGGTGGGAAGTGAGAAAAGAGGGAGGGGGTGCGTAGGAGGGAAGGCGGGAGAGTGGAAGTATTCACGCTGATTTCTAAAGCTACTCGGGAACATATTTGCATAGAAAATTTCAATTTAGTGCGTCCTGAAAACAAGAAGAGCAAATCAAGGCAAATATGCAGCACAAAGCAAACCCGACACACGCGCCAAGCAGGGGGATCAGGGAAGGAGAGTAGAGAAAAGCGAAAGATAGACAGACAGAGGGACAGATAGACAGACGAAGCCAGGCGCAAAGTGACCGCATGCCTCCTGCAGGGCTCAGTGAGGCACTGTCTATGTGTGTTTTGGCCAGTGTCTGTGCCTGTGTCTGTGTGTGGTCGCTTCCTGTTCATTTCCCCAGCTGACAGGGCACAACACAAAGCCGAAATGTCTAGCAATGACAACGACTGCTGCGATGGCCAAGCGGCTGCACCCGCACACAGCCCCCCTTCCCACCCTCTCTACTCAGCCCCACACTTGATTGCCAAAGTATACGGCAAAAGGCAAGAGGAAAGAGGGAGGGGGGACATGTTCTTGTATAGGTCTATTTACGATTTGCGCTATTTGCATTTCAATTCGTGCAACGGGGCGTATGCGTAACAGAAAAACCTGCCAAAGATGCCACGCCAAGAGATAAGCAAATCACATGCTAATTAAAACACACGTATGTTTGTGCCTGCATCTGCATGTGTGTGCGTGCGTGAGTGTATGTACTTGACAAAGTTGCAGCTTTTTATGCGTCTCTAATTAGCTAATTAAAAAGCTGTGAAAAATCAATTGATGCAAACAAACTCCAAAGAGCACTTTTAAGTGCTTCCAAGTGTGTTGCTAAAGTTTTTCCCCGAATTATGCTGGAGTGCTTCACTGGGAGTGATTTCGTAGTAGTGGCATTGTAGTGTTTCTTTCCCTAATTGTTCAAGTGGAAGCTGATTTACTTTGGCTCAAATGCGGCCAGAAAACACTTATAGTCTTTCCCAAAAATTATGAACAATTTACGTGAGTGGCTGTTGCGACACTGAGCAGCAAAGTTGCCTGGGCAGCCTTTTTCCGGACAAATCTATCCTTTTTACTCATCTTGGCTGAAAAAATCTTCTTTAGTTAATGCCTGGACATCTCGTCTTTTATTTTTGTCTCAAATAAAAGTATTTTTTAAATATTTTATTTATTCTTATTGCATTTATCGAATTGTTTATGTATTGCATTGATCTTAAAATCGACATACCTCCACACTTTTTGAGTATTTCATATGGAACCCTTCGTAATATCGGCAGACCACCACAAAAATTTAACGATGTTTGTTGAATCGACATACCACTACATAATTTGTTGACAATAGTTATCTTTGCATACTGATTTGCTAATTAACATGGCTGCAATTGCCTGATGTCATTTTGACAAATCTGGCAACACTGCTCAGTAAGCCTGGGTACCCTTTCTCAATTCTTTTGATCACAATTCGATTGTTTTTCGATAAACATTTTCTGCTACTGCCTTAATAATTGTTATGCAATTCAAACAAAAGTTCATTATCTTCGGAATATATCTCAGGCTTAAGGTAGCAAGCAGCTTTGCTTTCCCATACCATTTTCAATTAGTCAAATGACGAGCTCAAGTATTTGTTTAGTATTTGGCGAAGTTCGAAGGGTTTGTTTGGTTTTGTTGAGTCTGTCTTTGTCTGGTTTCGTCTGGCTTGGCTTGGCTTGGTTTGGCTTGGCCTTGCCATGCTGGCTTTGTTCCTTCTTTGTTACCCTCCTACCCCCTGTGGCAGCTGTAGAGCATTTTCTAATGCAATTGTCGTGTTTTCCCTTCAAGTTTTCTCCCTGTTTCTGCGTTTTTCTTTGCAATGGCTTTGCCTGTTTACATTAACAATGTGCGCTGTGTATATGTGTGTCTGTGTCTGTGTCTGTGTGTGTGTATGAGTGTCCTTGGGCGCAGGTGTCCTCAACGGGGCCGCGCTACATTTGCATGGAGCTGGGCTAAATGAAAATGCCAACAGATTTTTGGTTGACAACTGTTGCTGCTTTCGCTGCTGCGGCTGTTGCCGCTGGCTTTAAGAGCAGCCTGGACGTAAGTAAGCTGCGGCTCAAGTCACGCACCGCAGGCAGCCTAGTGCCAGAGAGGGGGTTCGGGGCAGGGGGTATTGGTCCGGCAGTGGGCGTCCTAGCGACTTTGTTAGACACCGCGTGGCATAACTTTGCATCTTAATTGATATCCAGCTGGCTCGGGCAACTTCTCGCTGGGCAGCCTTGCATCAATATTTGTGCTTCCCTCTTACTCCCTCACTGTGTCTGTTTGTCTCTCTGGCAGTCTCTCTCTCTATCTATGTGTCTGTATGTCTGTGTGTGTTCCTAAAGTTTCCACGAAAAATAAGCCAGGAAAACATCCGCATAACCGCAATATGTTGTAGTTGCTTTGCCACGTTTACGACTCGTTTTTCCAGCGAAAAACGCCACTTGTAGATAAACTGAGACAATTATTAAACACACACACACTCACACACACACACATGTAGACACGGGCAGCTTATGCTGGATATACCAACTGAGATCCGTCTGGGGCCATTCCATTTACGAGTTTGTTGTTTCTGCATTTGTTTGCTTTGAGGTTTCGCTGGCTGCCGCCAAGGAGAGTCGCCTCGCGGCACCCTTCCCGCTCCCTCTCTAGCCCTTCCCCTTCCTATTTGCGACAACTGAATGCAATTCACATCCCATTCGTACATCGTATGTACATTTGTGTATGCCACATAACAGGCCACACATGCCACATATGCCACCTACAGATATAAAGGATACAGATACAGTTGCAACAACAACATCGACAAAAACAACAACATCCACGTCGCACACACACACACACACACATACGCACACAAGGACTATCGCTGGAAATTCTATTCATAGCCGCAGCTCCGGGCCCCATCAAAGGAAAGATACACCCCCGGCTCGATCTGTCGTTCGGTTCAATTATTCGCTGCATTCGCCACCGCAAATCGCATGTCGTCTTCGAATGACGTTTTAAACGTTATTCGTAATTGCATTCACAGTTAATCAGTTCTTTTGTCTGCCAACTAATTGGTCATGCGGCATCCAGATACCCTTTAAATAAGTATACTTATTTCACAGGAGTTGCATGTGCTTAGTGGAAGGCAAAAGTTTGAAGGTAGGTAAATATTATAGCCATAAGAAAAAAAATAAAGTTTTACAATCGCATTGCAAAATTAAATTCTTGATTTTCAGATATGGTCGGCGTGCCATACAACATTCGAAATAAGCTTTGTGAGTGTCTGGTATATAAAAACCTGCATGCCAAATTTGCTATCTATAGCTTTCGTATTAGCTGAGATCTGTGCGTCCACACAAACATGCCAAATTTGATTCTTGATTTGAGACAGTGGTGTGTGCGGCAATCAATATTTGTAAAAAGCATTACATGTATATGTTATACAAAAACTTGTTTGGCAAATTAAATATCTCTAGCTTGTCATTCAGCTGAGATATGTGCATTTATTGAAACCAATTAATCGACTACAATATATGTATATACTAAGCAAAAGAAATTTGTCGAAAATATAAGGTAACTCTTAGTTGATCAGTTTCGGGCAGTACACTTTGTCCTTTGTTTTCGTTGCTATATTTAACCATTTCCCGTTAAAAGAGGTGGAGCATATGAATTACAATTGGAATTTTGAGTGTGACTTATCATATTTACAGATATTGAAACTGTCTTTAAGGTTATAGGTTGCACAAGCATATCAATTATATAACAGTATTTTGGGCAATTGTTAAAAAGGTGAGTACAAGCAGTGAATGGAAAATGCATAAAAGGAGAAAGAGAAGGAGAGCGAAGCAAAATCGATAGACGACTACGCGAGGCAAGACTTGAAGCAACTTTCAGTAGCTCATGCTTTCAGGTTTCTTGGAAAAAGAACTTTGTAAAGGTATTTTAAATCAAGTTAACTTATTGGCTGTGCGCAGACATTCGCACAGTTCAAGGAAGCAAATATATATTGTTCTATCTAAAGATATAGCAAGATAGTTTCATGAAGAATGTAGCTGAGAAGTGGAGAAGTGGAATGGAGATATTGAGGTTAGAGCTACAATACATTATCAGTCCAGCTTTTCTGATGAATTCTCGTATGAATCTATCCATTTACCTTTTGCCCATTATCCATGAGTCTCATCTCTGTGAGGTTAAGTATTGTAAGTTAAGTGAACCATTCGTCTCACCCATGTTTAGCCTGCATTATCTTGTCTATTTTGAAATTCGCATTTAACCGTTATAGAAATATTTCGCCCACTTTTAGATGTTTATTATGCACAAAATATTCAGCATCGAGCCTGACATTTTCATTCTATTCTGCGCTGTTGGCTATATTAAGCGCATTGATCCAAAAAATGCGCTCCAAGTGCTATTTTCGAGCCGTGTGTGGTTGTGGCGTACGTGGCGTATGTGTGACGCGACACACAGTGGTCGTTGGCCTACACAGAAAAAAGGGATTGGGATTTTTGGGCATTTGAACTTTAATACTTTCGCTTGGCTAGCTTACTCTCTCTCTCTCTTTCTCTCTTCCTTACTCTCTCTGTGATAAATTCCACGCATTGCGCCATAAAGTATGCAGCAGTATGTAGCAGTGCGATATGGCAACTGCTCAACTGGAGCGTGGCATATAAATCGCAGCATAGTTTTCGGCGCCCATATATCATCGCGCAGCTGCAGTTCCCTGCCCACTCCTCAAATCGCCCCTCTTAACAGTGCTGCAATAGCCCACATACACGTATGTTCCTTGTATATAAGCAAGTCTGTCTATACTTTAAATGATTTTTATTTTTTCCAACATTTCACATGCATTTTCTGTACAAAGTAACGTTTAAATAGAACATAAATTCAACCGCGATAAAAAAAAATGTTTATACACACGAAATTACACAATTATTCATTGCGTACATAGAGAGAGACTTTTCCTTTGAACATGGAGAGAGGCGGCCGGGAGAGAAGATGATGGTGGAATAATCGACAAAGCACAAGAGAAATTTGAATTTCAATTGCAATTTCGCGAATCAATTAGAATGCCGTAAGGTCGAAGGTCGCATTATTTACAGTTAGCTTCGCCACGGATGTTATATGATTATATTTTTAGCCGCTTACTCCATGCCAGGTGAGGGTGCTGTGTGGTGCTGGTGGCTGCTGTGGTGGTGGTGCTGGTGCTGGTGCTGGTGGTACAGGTGTTAGACTGCTGCTCCAGTGCTCCTTAGTAGCCATAGTGGATGCCATGGCCAGACACGGATGTGTGCACCAGTGCGGGGGCAGCAACAGCAGCCCTGTGAAGAGAGACAGAGAGAGAGAGAGAGAGAGAAGGATGGAATGGTAGGTGATGAGCACAATTCGATCTATCTTTATTTATAAAGCTGGCCGCATTACTCACTTTAGCACTGGGGCAGCGGCCAGATGCGTGGTGTAGGCAGGTGCTGCGTAGGCAGGTGCAGCCAGTCCGATTCCATGTCCAATGATGCCAGGTGCTGTGGAGAGTAGCAGAGTATAAACAGCATTAGAGGCCCGTGCCGGGCTGTGCGTAAACAGAAGCATGAGAGACCCCACTTCATCCCTGTCTCTCCCTCGTTTCTCCCTCCCTCTCCCTTTCCCTCTCTCCCTCTCTCTCTCTCTCTCTCCTGTTATGCGCGAACAATAACCCAAGCAGGTTGTCAACATTAACAATGAAGCCGACCACGTCTCGAATTGGTCTATTGTTGCAAGACTTTGGTGAGGCCCCCAGCGGGATCGGGTCGTGCTGGGTTCATATTTGAGCACATGGCGAGTGACAAGTCGACATCAATCAAGTGATACGGCAAGGTCTGCAATTTTGTATTGTCAAGCGAACATGAAATGAGATATGTCACTGCTACAGTGGGACAAGACATTGAGACAGTGGTCAGTGCAATTTGGCAACAGCACGCGAACTGATGTTTGGCCACTGCGCAAGGCTGGCTAAACTGATAGGAACTCCTGGAGTATTGTTTACGGTTTTTAAGGTTTTAATAAGAAATTTGAAATTTGGCAACAGCGCATTTAATCAGTTAAAACACTTCTTTAATTAATTTTAACTTTGTTAATACTCTTTCAATGAGCAGAAAATTGGCAACAGCGCATTTAATTAGTTAACACTCTTCTACAATGCATTTTAACTTTGTAAAGACTTCTTCAATTAGCAGAAATTTGGCAACATCGGACCTTATCTGTTAATTCTTCACTAGAATGAATTTTAACTTTGTAAAAGCTTTTCTCGCCTTATTTATAGTTTGTCAAAATACTTTGGCAACTTCATTTAAAGTTGTTGTCTACATTAAGTGTGAAATGTGGCAACGTGCCAAGCACTCGAATGAAAAGAAATAACACAGCAAATAAGTTTGGCAACAGCTCCACACATACACACACACACACACACACACACACACAACTATTCTAGTTTTCTTATTTTCTTTCATTTTTTTTTCAAGTGTTTCTTGTTTTGTCCAAGATTCTCAGTTGAGTGTGAAACATGGCAACGCAGCATGGACAAGAAGACGTGCAAGACATGCCACATGACCTGCCAATGCCAAGTGCCACTTGTCCAAATGACTGACGAACCGACTGACGAACTGAGTACCTTACTTGACGACCCATCCTCATCCTCATCATCGTCATCTTCATTCCTCGTTCCTCGTTGGCCATGTGTCAATGCTTTAAAGTAGTTGGCAACAATGAATGAATGATTGATTATACGCCCGACACTCCCCGCACCTGTCCCCATTCTCCTGCTGACTGATACCTTCAGCTACACGTTTATAACTCTCTATATCTATACCTGTACACACCCCATACCCCCCGTTCCGCTGAGCCATTCTGCCCAAAACCTATCCTACCTATCCTACCTCCCCCTCTTCTGTTGTCTAAACAGAAATCGATATCGAGCAGCGTCGGGCCACCAATCTATGCAATGCTGCCGCTGGACACTGTTGCGGTCACAGACAGCACGTGCAACACGCCTTTATTTATTCATATGCTATACAACATGAGTAATTCCCGTATTGACCCATTGGCTGCCCTAAGATAATTGTACGTACTACATACGAGTATGTGGATGTTATTATTGATTTCACAGTTGACTTCGTAGTAAACGGTGAATGAAGGAATTACTATCAGGCGCGGAAATTAAATATCCAAGATTCCCGGAAATAATGTGAATCAATCTAATAGATTTAGTTCAGTTCGATTCATTAATCGTTCAACTGTACAATAGCAATTGATATATTGAAAAGTCTTATATTTAAGCAGAAAGGAAGGTAGTTTGCTTGTGTGCTTTAAGTAGATAAGGTTTGTATAATGTAGAAATTGTGTTTGAGTTAAGGGAAGCATGAATCAAATAGGATTGATAGTAATCAATGCTAAGTCTGACTATAATTCCTGCTTTAACTCAGATATTTCTCTATCTTTACTATTCAATTAACGATACTCTCAAATAATATCCGCCTTTACTCATCATTGCCCGCCTCTCATTCTTCCTTTCTAGTATTCTTTTAAAGTTTTTATCTTTTAGTTTTTAGAATTCCACTGCTTTTCCAAGTCAATTCTCCCTTTGTTATTATATCTTAAGTAATATTATATATAAGAAATAAATAATTCTTTTCGCATCTTCTCCTGCTTCGCACTCTCCTGTTTAGTATCATCTGAATGTGTTTACTGAATATCTATATAATTTATCATTTCGATCTCCGATAGGTATTTTAAATGAATTGCATGTTTTTGTCGCCAGATGGCGCCAGTAGATAGAGTTTATCTTCTTTTCGGCGTGCTGTTGTTTTCACGCTACTTTGAGCACACTTCACACACACACACACAGACATGAACAAACACACATACACAGAGAGGGGAGCAGTGCAGCGGAGCAAAAAGGAAAGTTGTGCCTCGTATTTACACAGCAGCATCAAGTTTGTTTTGGCCAAGTGCACTTGGCCGGCAAGCACAGAGAAGAGAAGCAGAAGAAGAGGATAAAGAAGTGAAAATATAATAAATTGCAGCACAGCAGATAAAAGCTGAAAATTCAGCAGCACATCTGCTCTGCTCTGCCCACTTGACAACAGATCTCGGATCGGAGTTCAGCTGAAAAGGATGTTAGGAACTTTGGCTGGAGCATTAGTATGAGCTACGACTACAGCTACAAGAACAACAACTACAACTACAGGTGCAAAAGGTGCTGAAGATTAGAGGCCGTGGCGGATGGCGGGGTGGGGGGCGTGGCACCTACCATAAGCTGCTGGAGCAGCGGCATACTTCACAACGGGAGCTGGTGCAGCGGCAGCCAGATAACCATGCGACAGAGCTGGAGCAGCGCTATAGCCATAGCCTCCATAGCCCCCATAGCTGGCATAGCCGCCCAGGTGTGAGACGCCACTCGAGGCCAGCTGCAGAGCGGGTGCAGTGGCAGCATAGTGTCCGCCATAGGCAATGGCAGCCGGAGCAGCGGCAGCATAGTGTCCACCGGTGTAGGCCACAGCGGGCGCTGCATAGTGACCGCCATAGGCAGCAAGGCCACCATGACCAGCGGTGGTGGCCAGCTGGATGTGAGCTGCGGGCGCAGTGTGTCCCACGGCGGCGTAGCTGGCTTGAGGAGCGACTAGATTTGGAAGTGCTGAGTGTGTTAGCATATCAACTCTACGTGCAGCATCGAGTGATCGTGAGTGCTCTTTGTGAGTGCGTGAGTGTCAGTATGGGTGTCAGTAAATGAGTGCAGCTTGGCTTGCATGCAATCAATGATGTGAACGAGGGTGGGGGGAGGAGTGGTAATCTCCTGCTTACCGGCATAACCATGAGCGGGAGCAAGGCCTCCATCGTTGCTGATGCTAGAGCGCTGCACATGCGACTGCGAGTGCGCTGTCTGCACTTGGCTGGCGTAGTCCGACTGCGAGGATTGGCCGTAGTGACCCTTCACCGTGTGCTCCTGGGTATTGCCCACGGAGGCGTGGTCCACGCTGGGTGCACTAATCGAATAGGCAGCGGGGCCGCCGGGCTTGGCCTGGGCGCAGGCAATCGCCATCGCGGCAATGCAGAAGATGAGCTGAAGTTCAAGTTGCAGGTGAATGTAGGTGAGTGTATGCTTACGCTATGGTATTCTGTATGTATGTGTGTGTGTCTGTCTGCCTTATTGGCATAGGAAACACACACACACACGCACACGCACACATCGACACATGGCACAAGGAAATTGCAGGCGCATAAACTTTTAATTAAGTTGCTAAAGTAGTTGGTAGCTTTTCTCTCTCATTCCCTCTACCTCTCTCTGTCTTTCCATCTCCCACATCCGTTGCAGCATGTGCAATGCGGCGTATGCGTATTATTTACGAAGAATTTGCCTGGCAGAAAACAGGAATAACAACGAGTGAAGCAAAGCAAAGGCAAAGCGACTGCTTAGAAAAGCGTCCGACATCTGTTTCAACTTGGCCTCGCAACAATTAGCGCATCTGCAGAGATTTCCCATTGCGGAGGGACTTGCCAACATGCTTTATTATGTAGTCAATTTGTGCCATTAACTTGTTCTTCTCTCGTTCACTCAACTAGACTCGTTAGTTAAGCTTCAACTTGAACTTTACTGTTCATTATTAGTCTTATCGCGTATTAAGTTCCCTTTCGTATTATTGTAGTTTGCCACTCGCTAAGTTACTCGTTACTCTCTACTCGTTACTTGGTTTTATCTGCTTAGCTTTTGAAATATTTAATATATCTTTCACTTCTAAGTCACTTTTCGTTACTCTTTCTACTCGCCAATACTTGTTACAGTCTTATACTCGCTAAGACAACTTCTTTCTTAAACTAAAGTCTTACTATCTCTCATCGAAGTGATCTTGAAGTTATTTACTAACGTTGTACTCGTTACTTTGCTTCTTTGATAAGTTAGACAGTTTACACTGTGTTTATACCTTTTCTTTCCTTCTAATAACTTCTCCTTACTTTCTCTACTCGCCAATTCTCGGTACAATGTACTCGTTACTTTGCTTCTTTGATAAGTTAGACATAAGATAGACACTGTGTTCATTCCTTTTCTTTCCTTCTAATAACTTCTCCTTACTTTCTCTACTCGCCAATTCTCGTTACAATGTACTCGTTACTTTGCTTCTTTGATAAGTTACACCGTTTACACTGTGTTCATACCTTTCCTTTCCTTCCAATAACTTCTTGTTACATTCTCTATTCGTCAATTCTCGTTACAATATTATACTCGCTGAAGCCACTCATTACTTTTGCTATATCTTATGCTCAAATCTTACTATCTCTCGTCGAAGTGAGCTCTGAGTTAGTTTAATAACGTTGTATTCGTTACTTTGCTTCTTTAAAAAGTTAGGCAGTTCACACTGTGTTCATTACTTTCATTTCCTTTTAATAACTTTACGTTACTTTCTTTTCTCGTCTACAATTTGTCAAAGTGAGCTCGGAGCTAGTTACTAACGTTGTAATCGTTACTTTGCTTGTGCAGTTCACACTTTGTTCGTTTGTTCCTTTCGTAAGCCCATAACTTCTCGTTACTTCCACTCGTAATTTTACAACACTCGTGTCTTTCGCTATAACTTGTGCTATCACAAACTCGTAGAATCATTGAGTTAACTGGCTTATCGCTCGCCAAAGAGTTCTCTAAGTTAGTTACTAGTTCTCTAGTTAGTTAGTTCTCTATGACTCGTTGCTAATTTAAACGGGTGAAATACTCGTAGATATTCCAATTAGATCTGACTAGAACAAGGAACTAATCGATAGTCGAATACTAATGAGCTTAGGTACTCGTCAATAGTTTTGATACATTTATTTTCCGAGTAAGTATCTCTTCGCATGCCTTTCTCTTTCCGGTCTCTCACGTTTTCTACACAATTCCATTCAATTCCAATTTACGCACAAAAATGCAAAGAACATTCAAAAACATTTAAAAACTTAAAGGGCACACGGTCCCTATTCGGGGAGTTCCGGATGCCTTTTTTATTTAAAATTTATACCATTTTTCGTTTCGTTTGTTCTCTGTTCCAGCTTGTCTTGCTGTGTCTGTAGCTGTTGCCGTGTCAGTTTCTCTTCAGCTTCAGCTTCATGTTGTGTTTTGTTCTGTTCTGTTCTGTTCTCTTCTGTTTTGTTTTGTTTTATTTTGTGCCGTTGCCGTCGCTGTTGCCTGGCTCGCACTTGACTTGGCGCGGCTTTTATTTGTCTTTGGGTATTTATCTGATTTTAATTAAGCGTAACTGACTGCCGGACAGGAATGGGGCGTGGCTTGGAAGTGTGGCGTGTTGGAGGAGAGCAAAGTTACGCAACTTTTACTTAAATATGTTGATTCAAGCGGAGCCTTTAAGTTGACCCATTCGCCATTCGCCATTCGCATTGCAGTTGCAAGGATTCGCACATTAAACGATGTTTTCTCAGCATTTTCCTCACCACTTTTCCCACTCCCCCTCCCCACCCTGCTCACACGCTGCTTTATTGACCCACTTTATCAGCGCCGCCACACTCGCAATTTTCATTATTTATTTTCCATTTCGAAGGCGAATTCTCAGCTAATTAGCATTCATCTTGTCTCGCCCGATTGCCTTCGACTTGAGCATTTTAGTTTGATTTGAATTTCGAAAACAACTTTCAGCGAACCGGAGGTCAGCGATGTGATTAAAGACAGAGAACTCTCCCACTCTCTGGGTTCTCTGTGCTGCTTAAAATGCAATTCGGCAACTTGACTGGTAGAAGGAGAAGAGGAAGCGAGGAAACGAGTGGGTGGAGGACCCTCCATGAGCTTAAACAGTTTACTGTGCTCAACATTGAATAAGAACAACTTCAGTTCACTTCTGAACTGATAAAGAGCTTTAATGCGAAAGTAAGATTAACATATCCATTTTAGCCGACTTCAGGTTCGATTGACTTATCAATCATTTAATTTGTGTGCACTTTTAATTAAAGTAATCCATTCTCTCTCTTTAGTTCCATTTGCAGTTAATCACATCGAGATGCAAAGACTCGTTTATGAATATTTATGAGCTGCAACGAGAGACTTGCAATGATGCGACATGTCACGCGTCCGTGGTACAGTTGCACATGGGTCAAATGCAAATAATTGTAGGAATACGTAGATTTATCAATTATGCAGGCCGACATTGGGTAATTTATTTGATTTATCATAATGGAGGATGATGTGAATTTTCACAGAAAACCAACTGAAGGATCTCTTAATTAAGAATTCTACTCAGAGAATATATAGCATAGCATATATATTCTTGAAGAGCAGTGTATATGGTATATAACTATGTCTGTATGAGCACCTGGATCTCAAAAACTATCACAGCTACATCTACCAAACTTGCTGACTATATGTCTAATTATGATACGCAGCTAAATCATACTTTAGAATTGAGCCACGCCCCTATAAGCCGCCTTAGAAGCAAAGTTCTCTTTGATTCATATGTATGACTTGAGTATATTATTAGTTAGATAATAACTAGTTTACACGCGTTTAAACTGATTAGGTATTAGTTTAATTGCTGCTCCTTCTATTGAATCACGTCCAACATACGTTCAAAGTTTCTACTTTATCAAGGATTTCTTGATGTTTCGACTGAATTTCGAGTTACTGCTACTTAGCCTTGCTGTCTCTTGTCCAGTGAAGCAACATCCTGAGGATCTCCTGCGGCACACATATCACTTGCTCACACACACACACACGCACACACACACACACACAGAGTAATGTACCATATAGAGGAACGGACTTTAGTCCTGGCCAGTTCGCCTTACGCACCTTGAATGCCATTTTAATTGTGGGTTTTGTTTGTTTTGAACGAGTTAAAAAAAAGAGTTTTGTAGATTGTGTAACTGCACCGGGCTGCTGGGCTTCGAATCGAAAACTGTCTCAGTGTCGCGTTCTTTGGGCCTATTTATACCACGCGTGGTGTGTGATTGAAATGCGCTTGGGAAAATATCTATGCAGCGGCAGCTTTGGCAAACGAGTTTCCAACACTGCACACACACATTTTGGCAAAGCAGGCAGCCCGCGGCCAGCCCCGTCTATTGTGAATGTACGCAGGCGCGGCCGACGCAGACGCAGATGCAGACGTCGCCACAGATGCTGTTGCAGAGGCAGAGGTAGAGGCCAAAACGCAGCCAACACCCGCCGCTTGGAACGGTTGCTTTGCCCATTTGCTGATTGCGTTTCGATTCAAGTTAATTAAAATCACTTGAGCGTCATTGTTTAATTGGAAATTGTTGTTATTGTTGTTGTTGTCTTTCGAGGAAATGCGTTGCGGCAGCGGGAAAAACTCATTTAATTCGTCTTTCGCGATTTTCCACGAGCCAAGTTCAAATTAATCGAACACAAAATGTGTGCAAGAATGATTTCGTTATGAGGACCAGCTACAAAACTAATAAACATCATTGTAGTACAAGAATTAATCAGTTAGCAATAAAACACAATCATTTAATTGTTTTACAAGATCTTTTAATAACTTTGTATATGTACACGTATGTGGAAGAACCTTTTCTTGTTCTACTTATTCTTCTGATTGAGCAGAAAGTTAAATCGACTTTCGCATCGATTATTCGATGTTTTAAATTTTCTCCGATGCAACGATTTAATTTTTGAGAATCGTTTTATTCGAAACTAGTGCTTAATTACAACTAATAGACTAGTCATCATGACTAGTAGTGGTATAAAAGGGAAAGGCATTTATTTTTGAAGGACTGGAGTTGGTTTTTGTTAAACAATAATAGGAGGTCACTATTATATTTAAAACATTATTTTTCTATAACTTCAAGCCAAAAAAAGTCAAATAACGTGTTTTCTTATATTGAAAATTTTCGGCAAAAATCGATTTTTTTTCTTGAAATTCGATTATAAATCGATTCAGTTAACATCGGTTTATTTCCTTCTACTTCTGGTAGTCAAAAGAAGATAGATATGTCTCGATATACAATATAATATATATCATTTAGACTTTTGTTGAAATATGAAAACGGAACATTAAATTGATTTGTTTAATAATATTAAACAGACAGGACTTCCAGTTAGACTTAGGATTTAAAACACAAATTCACTTACAGTTAATCCCATACATAGCAAATAATTGTAAATTTTTTTAATATTCTAATATAACTTACAAAATTTCATCCAGATATTCGTATAAATAAATAAGTAATAGAAAACATTTTAACCGCAACATATCATCACAATGTATTCAACGTACCTTGTGTGGTGCATGAACTTAAAATAGATACTTTACATGGAATATGCAACCAATTATAAGCAGCTACCATAGAAATGAAATATGCAGAGAGAGAGAGAGAGAGAGAGAGAGAGAGAAAAAATTGTTATGCATGTTCTCCCGTTCGACAGAAATTACGGTGGTGCAAATATATTTCAAAGGTCGCTGGGTGGGTGGCAAAAAAGTTCTACATGCAACGAAGTCCGACAGGAGAGCACAGAGAATTCAGTAAATTAAGAAATTGTTTGCATTCAAAGTGGTTTTATTTACGTTGAGTTTCATTGAAATGTAATTTGAGAAATATTTTTCAGAAGCTTAACTCAAGCACGATAGAGTTTACATACATACATATGTTGTTCGTAGTACATACATCTTGTTCCCAGAACGGCAAAGTTAAATTAAGTATACGCATAGAGTATACGCAGCAGGCAGAAGGAAAGCTGAAACACTCTTACTTGCGACTATATTGAATATATATAATCATAAATTGTGTAAAGATCGTGTAATTAAGTGCAATTAAAGTGCTTGCGATTTAGCTAATTGTTCTGCCCCGAAACGATTGAACCAGTCGTCGCAGCTGCCACTCGAATCTGGCGCAACTCTCACTTGACAACGTCAGCCACTCCCCACCCTCCCCTGCCTTACCCCCGCGCACGCATACAAACGCACGTTGCATAACATTGCAGCTACAGCAACTCCAAATGCAGCTCCAGTTCTCCGCCGAGTCACGACTTGGGCAACGCATAAAGTGCGCATAAATTGTGCGACCCACAAAATCGAAAGCTGCTGCCACAATTTAACCAGCTCGCGACACACACACACACACACACACTCACATACACATACACTCGCAGACGCACACAACTGCCAAAATCACAAATCAAACCACTTGCAAAAAGGCCTCAACCCTTGCACTGCCTGCCCGCCCCTCCTGTCCCCTCTCCACGACCCTGTTCAGCATTGTTGTGCGGGCATTCGAAAGCAAAAAGCCATGGAGCGCGCCCCACCAGTCTTGGATACGCCAAACGGGCAAACGGCCCTGGTTGACTGTCCAATTTCCGCGCCCAGTTGGCGGCTGCTGCGTGAGAACAAGAAACAACAAAAAAAGCCACAACTGAGCAGAGCACTGAAGCAGAGTGGGTTGCAGTTGCAGTCCAAGCGACTGTGAGATACCCTGTACCAGACAGAAAAAGGCATCAATATATGTAGAAATATTATCTCTTTTCTGTCTGTATGAGCACGCAGATCTCAGAGACTATAAGAGCTACGGCTGTCAAATTTGTATGTCCTTTCATTGCCCACAGATAAAGGTTGCTTTCGTATTTAGCCACGCCTCCTTTCTCGCTTATTAAACGATATACAATTCAATTGCTAAAGTAATTGTACAGCTAAATTTTTCTTTTTCAGTGTGTGCAATAATTACCATAGTCCAAGTGATTGAATGACGAGTCGGACAATTTATTGTATATAGAATTTATTTAAACTATATTGCTTTTATATGCAACAGCACTACATCCGTTTATAAGCCTCACACACATCTACACAAACTGCATATACCCATTTTGAATGGATTTTGATTGTGTTCAGGGTACAAAAGTTGTATATATAGTATAAAGCCAACAACAAATCCACAATCAGGCCAAAAATGTGGCTGCACTTTTAGCAGAATTTTCAAACCGAAAACTCAGGTCTGAAGCCCATTAATAACGCACTCGATGGGCGCCACGTGAATGATTCGAGTACCCGAGAGGGTGAACGAGTATGCAGACGTACGTCTACATGCGAAACTGGCGATTAGCGATGCGAATCGCTCTCAAGTGGACCATTTCGAAACACTTTTTTGCTTTTCGCACTTCATTCGCTACGCTTTGCACTGAGATAGTCATTTTAAATATCTTTATATTATATTATTGATTCTATATATAAGTATAGCTCATATTTACACATATCAAATGTACTGTGAATGCGAATAAAAGTAACACTTTCAAGTAAAATATTCAACATAATGACACTATTTCAAACGATTTACATTTTTCCCATGTTTTTTAGCTTTCCTTACTTCAAATGATATTATCACTCCTTATAGGTATATTATAGATCTATGATACCTCCTTCTAAGAGTAGAGCTTCTTATGAAGTCTAATGACATCTATTATAGTCTCTTTTTTATACTTTGCCTAAATGAAAGATCAGAATATGCAGTTGATGTAATAAAAGACCTTCTCTCTTGAGCTTATCATTACCTTCACTAGAATCGCACCCCAATTCTACTGCAATACATCATTGTATGTTATATAGTACTTGTCTTAAGGTTAAGTTATAATGCAAACTGATGAAGTTTGCCATTTACAGATAAAACAAGAACAACTGTTTGTTTTCCCTTCATTTTGCTTCGCACTTGCGCCACTTTGGCAATCGAAGTTACCCCAAATGCAGAGGAAGGTTCTCCACTATACGATGATTGAGCGCGATTCCAAAAAAAAAAATAAAAAAAAAAAAACGATGGTGGGGGAAATGGAAAACTAAAACGCAGCAAAAGCTTTTGGTTCCACGAATGAAATGACCTTCAGCACATGTACAGCATGACAGGATGTGCAGTTGCAGGAGTGGCAGACGGACGACAAGACGCCATTTTGCTTGGCAAGGCAACCGCCTGTGGCGCAGGCAGTGCTGCTGCTTCCTCTGCTGCTGATGCTGCCAAGGCAAATGGCAAATGGCTCAGCTGTGTTGGAGGTAAGGAAGGTTTACCGAATCCAACTGTCGATATTATTGCAAACCCACTGACAGTATCTGTCCCAGTCTCTCCCTCTGTCTCTCCGCATGTACATATCTATGTCTATATCTGTCCATCTCTACAGTTTGATATTTAATTCCGCGTGACAACGCAGCGACGCGCTGATGACAATTGTTTTGTAACATTTTGAAAAGATACAAACAATCTGCACGCCGCCTTTGTCTCGAAATTAATTTGTATAATTGCAGCGTCAATACGCACAGCACACAATACACACACACACGCACGCACACACACACACAGCATTTACGACAACAACAACAATGGGCATCAGTCCAATGTGCAAGCGAGCAAGGCCCTGCTCCTACTTCTCGCCTCCGCTGTCGGGCCCACTGTCATTGGCGTCCAGTGAGGCGCAACTCCACGCGTCTATGTGGGTCAAAACTGAACAGGCCTCTGTTTCTAGAAAGAGACAACGAAGTGTAAATACTCTGGATGTGAACCAATATATGGTAAACATATACACAGCTGGTATTAAAATTCTAGAGGTGATTATGTTATCATTTGATTATGTTATTATTTGATTTCGTGTCTACTTTAAGGTTTATTTTTTTGCAATATCTTTGGATTATGAGATTATGCTTTGAATTATAGGTACTCCTATTTTTGCAGTTATTATTATTTGATTAGGAGATCTAAACCGCGTACTATTGTACACTTTTTGAGTTTAGAACTACATTACCAGTCCCGTTAGTCCTTACATCATCTAAGGTGGCCTGTGAGAATACTAGGGGCTTCAAGTGAAGTAACATTTCATTTGAAATCAAGTACCCCTTTGGGTTGTAGCAGCTTAAGAGGCCCTTCGATAGATGCAGGTCGGCTGTTAGATCCCATTCCGTTGTCTTTAACTTTGTTCCTTTGCATTTCTTTTATTTTTGCGCTTTACTTCATTCGATATAACATAAGACAGTGCCAAAAGATATGCTGCTTCAAGTAAAAATAAATAAAAACATCTATAAATTAAAAATGAACAACTACAAACTTTTATAGTTCAATGACACTTACAATATCATTTGATGTACATTCCAGGTAATCTGCTGTAAAAGAGAAAAGTATTTTTACTTAATATGAATATATTCTAATGATATATACGGATTCTTAACTTAATAAAGTTACTTCACAAAAATTCAAAGATGGTATTTGCTGTCAATAGTTTAGTCGCCTTCACCTTCTATAGGTTCTTTGCTTGCGGCAGGGTATCAAAATAGGACTATGTCTTTCACTGACCGCTGCCTGTCAACCATTTGGCCAGGACAACAACAGCGCTGCTACTGTCGCAGTCGACGTCACTGTCGTAGTTAGCGTTAGCGGCGTGACAACACTTGTTTCAATTGCGCCTATTGATGTCTCTGCTGTTGTTGTCGTTCTGCTGTTCTTGTCCATTGTTCTGCTCTGTCTGCTTTGGCCGCGCTGCTGTCTTTGTTGTTGTTGCTGTAGTTGGCCGAGAGCGACCACATTTGCCTAAATACTCGGCACGGTCCCCGGCATTAACACGAGCCTCCAAGGGGGGCAGCAACACGACGCGTAGTGTGTGCAAATTTTTTGCTATTTTACATGGAATTTCCACGGCATTGAAGATTAATGACCGACGTTTGTCATTTTGTTTGTCGGCCTGCCACGAACTCGATCCATGCCATGCCACGCCCACTCGGGGGGAGAAGAATGCGCATTATGATGCATTTGCATGTCGCAGCTGACATTTGTTTGCATATAAAGTACAATATTTCCACGTCTGATATACATGCATATACAATATAAATACAGCTCATACTATATAGTAGACCATATATGACGCTGTATATCAGATCTACAATGCAATAACGCCATGTAGCCAAAGATAGCGTCACTTAAATAGGAACAAACTTGCGTGCCGACAATTGATAAGGCGAGCGGGCATGAACTACGAAAGGGGGAGAGAGAGATAAATAGACACGATTACAGTCTGGCATTTTACAAAAATAAAAAAAAAAAAAAAAAAATTGAATAAATAAGTAGCATTTTTAAATTCACTATTTTAATATTATTTCTGACAGTGTTGACAAATTTTGAAAGATTTGTTACGATTCAAAAACACAAGCGACACCCATTACCTATCGAATAATCGTTGCTACTTGCTATCGATGTTATTATTTTCAAGTCCAAAGCTGTCAGTTGACCTAACGAGTTGTGCAGCACTTTTTTTCTACAATTCTCCAAACAACTTGTATATTTCGATGCTTCTGCAAAACTTTCACCAGTTTTGTCAGTCCAATCGTTGACTAATAAGTGTTATAAGTAGCAAACTGAAGACGAACAATAGAAAGAAGAAACAATAATGACGGAGAATGTCGATCGCGGAAAACAGTCGCGGTCTGTGATGCCAGGGCAGGAGCCAAAGCCCCCGAAAACGGACTCTCATACACAGCCCGTCAGGGATGCAAAAGAGGTAAGTATATGTGTACATGTATATTGAATTAAATTTTACATTGTGTGCATGTGTGTGATTGTGCGCGATGCCATCGAAAGTTAAACAAATTAAATTTCTTATAAGTACAAAATATAATTTAGAGCTTAAGACATTTTACATTTACATATGTTTTTGATCCTTGTTAAAATATCGTAAATTTCAGAATGTAGTACATCCTTAATACTTTCACACTAGCGGTTCGGTCTACACCTACTCGCAGACTGAAACAAATTCGTTTTCATAATCATAATCATTATTTAAAACTGACATTTTCCAAACTATGTTTGCTTTAATTGAATGATTATTCAAATTTTCCAAGCTCCAAGATAAAACAGCTAAATCAAAATACGAATACCAAAGTCGCATTTTTCGGCCAAGCTCGAAGAACAAAGATAATCCCGATAAGCAAGAAACTAATAAATCAAATAATAGTACCGAAAAGAAAACAAAATCAAGCTACCACCGATCTGGGTCTAAGAACAAAGCGAACCAAGAATCCTCAGAGGCTCAACAGGTAAACGAAGCACGTAGTACTTGCAATCATTATTTTAAGTACGTTCATGCAATTTTTATAGGGAAAACGAAACGAGACCCACCACAAAGCTCATAGAAGTGAACATGAGAAGAGCAAATCGAACCAGTTTGAAAATAAGTCCAATGAAGAAAGACCCTTACCACAGAAAAAGGCAGATCCATCATGTCCAATAATTATAACAGATACACCTGATAAGGAAAATGCAGAAAAGGAACGTAATAAAAACGTTGCGACAAAAAACGAAGAAAATAAGAGAGCAAAAGACAAAAGCTATGAAAACCAAACAAATAAAAAATCTCATTCCAGCAGTCATAGATATGCTAAAAAAGAGGAACTCAAGAAATCTGAAGAAAAAAAAACTTTGAAAGAACTAAACATTTCAGAAAAAAATTGCAATGAAATAGAAAATGCAACAAAACTAACAGACAACAAAGATCCCTCCGATAATAGAGCCATGGAGTCATTTAAGAATGAAAACATAAAAATTTCCGAGTCAAAACAATTAAGGGAAAAATCTGATTCTTCTTCAGCAAATGGAAGCATTGAACCAAAAGAAGAAATGCTCTTTTCTTTGGCAAACCGAAAAACCAGAAACCCATTTTCCCAAAAAGTGAAAAATGTAAAAGAATCTTCGAAAAATAAGAGTAAAAATATTTCAGAAAGTAGAAATAAACAAAATCAGTCAATAGAACCAATGGTTGCAAATCATGATTTTAACAAAAAGAAAGAGGTTTCATGCAACAGAGGCAACGATAAATATATTTCGCCAAAAATAAACAATAATGGGAATCCTTTGGAACAGGGAATTAATGAAAGATCGCATGATAAAGATGATCGCTCAGTTAGTAAAAATAAAGAAAAACCTTTGGTAGTAAAAGAAAGCCGTGATTGTTCTGAATATAAAAGTAAAGAATTAGTTTTACCCACTAAGGAGGAAACAAGAAATAAACGAAATCCATTTTGTCAACATCCAGAAAGTGAGAGAGATTATTCAGGAAACCCAAGCAATGAAAAACAAACATCGCCACAAATTGTCGAATATGATTTGTTTCTCGGAAATAAAAACAACAAGAAACCCCATAAGGAATTTTCAACAAATGGAAGTAAAGAAACAAACATTATAGACATGGCAGGTTCTTCTGGTAATTTAAGTACAGAAAAAATATTCTCAGAACAATTCGAAACCATCACAAGCTCTTCGGAAATGCAGGTGAATAAGACAACATATTTAGTAAATAAAATCGAAAGTACTTCAAAAAATGATTGCAAGACAAATATCACTTCACAGCAAACTAAAGCTAAGCGCAATCCATTTGCATGTAAAACTAAACAAAGTTTTCCCCAAGCTGTGGAAGAAAATAGAACCCAACGAATTGGAGAGACATTTAAAAAAGATAAAACACCACAACAACAACACTCCCATAGCCTAGGAAATCTCGTTGAGGGTAATAAACCCAATAAAGAACCAGTTCCTCAAATAAAAATAGAATCGAAAGATTTTCAGAAAAAGAACTGTGTGACAAAGTCATCTTCAAGACAAAGAAGCAACTCACGTTACCACAAAAGGGGGGAGAACAAAAATTTAGAAAAACCTCCGTCTCAAGAAATAACTGAAAAGAAAGACCAAAAAACAGATAAATATACTAACTTTTTGAGTACACCAAAAGTCTTGGAAGAGGAGAGGATGTTTTATAAGAGGTTATCTATTGATGATATATCCAAGCTGGATAAACCAGGAAATGTCAATTTGCCACCCCAAGCACACCGAGAGAAGGTTGAAACGATACCTATAGGGGATCAACAACCAAATGCCAACAACACATTGAATAACCCATGTGACCTTTTAGAAACCTCAAAGGTTGAGGAGGAAAACAAATCGAAATTTGTTATACCAAAGTTAGGAAGAAAATATCAGGATATAAACGCAAGCTGGCAACGTCACAAAAGTTACCCAAGAAAATCTCAAAAGTTTGATACTCCTTTGTTGAAGCTTGAAAGAAAAATGGAACAAAGCAACAGAGAGTTACAAATGCAAAAAGAGCAAGAAGCGAAAGCCAAAAGGAACCCATTACAAAATACTCCGAATCCAGAGATAACAAGTAAACCAATTGAAAAGATCTGTCATGAACTTGAAAATGGCATGAACTTGAAAACAGAACCAACCAAATCAAACCAATGTGACACACTAAATTCAGAAGAGAGTTCCATTCAGGAATCCATCTCACTTGTCGATGTTAAAAAGGGAGACGTAAATCAAAAGGATCATGTTGGAACGCCACCCAAAAATATGAACAATATGCAATATCAGAATGAAAAGGAAAGGATTCCAGTTGCCAAGAAATGTATCCCAAGAACTGGTAAAGAAGACTTAGCTAAAAGTATAAACGTATCACAAGTAAATAGAAGATTGCAAGATGCGCGAGAAAAAGAGAAAAAGATTTCAAGGCATATAAATATAAATGTAGTTTCAAAACTCCCAGAAATTCAAAGCGATAATCAAAAATTTGAGAAAGATGAGAATAAGAAAAAACCAATAAATAACAAACAACAACCGAAGACGCATAATGTAGAGACACCCATTGAAAACAAGAAAAATAATGAAATCAGAAAGGAAGTTGATCCAAAACCAATAAAAGCAAGATGTGAGGTAAGTAGAACCCTATTATTTAGGTAAGTTTCTCCGACGAAACATTTATTGATTATTTTCTTAGGAAAAAAAAGTGGATGTTGAGAAGAATCATAAAGAAATACCCACGCAATATCTTAAAAAAGGAGAAGCTGTTAAAAGTTTTAATCAACCTATTAAAGAAACTCCGAAAGACCCAAAGATAAAAGCCGAGCAGACGAACGAGAAGTACAGCAACACAGCTTTATCAATTAATGAAGAAAAATTTGAGCAAAGAGAAAGCTTTAGAAAGCAAACCGAGGTTCTTAGAGAAGGGTTGAAGAAACTTAAGGAGTTACAAAAAGACGACACCAACGATAAAGAAATAATAAATAATCAGGAACACTATAAGAATAAAAGTCACAAGATTCAAACGGCACTTGAAAAATCAAAAAAGCTTCAGATTTATCCTGAAGATCAGAACTCCCACCAAGTATCTTCAGCTGTTCCAGAGGTAATAGCTCTTAATAACTATACATATTTGTTTGTATAAATTCTAAATTATTTTCAGAAGAAACTAAGATTAGAAGAGTTATCCTCCAAGAATTCGCCCCAAGAAGAAATGGACGAAGAAGATAAAGAAGCATCTTCTGCTATTGGCAAGGAAGATGGTGGTACTTTCAGTGACGATCTTGAAATGCTAGAAGATATGATTAAGCGAAAAAATGAGGAGTTACGGCAACTTGAAAATGACATTCAAGAGAAAAATGCAAGAGAATGCAAGGCAGAGTCTTTGGAGGAGCCAAGAGAAACCGTAAAGAAACTTGGCTTGAAGGTAAATCAATTTTTAAAAGATATCATACGATTTCAAATATATATTTTTAGGAAAAGCTAAATCTTGGAAAGAGTATCAAAGCAGTTAACAGTAATCAAGAAGTAAACGTTGTCTATCACTCTGTTAAAACCAAATATAGACAGAAATCATGTTCCGATGAACAGGAAGTTGATTCAGAATTGATGAACGACGATATCGAGGAACTGGAAGAAGCTATTCGACTGAAAAGTGAGGAGCTTAGAGATATTGAAGAAGCTATAGAGAAGAAAGAAGAAGCAGATAAATTGAAGAAAATAAAACAGATAATATCTAAAAGCAATGAAAAGAATATACGTCATATTATTGAAGAACTTGATCAGTTTGCAAGGGAAAAGGAAAAGAAGAATTTAAATTTGCCCAAGTCAGATGATTCGCAGTCCAGCAAAGACTCGACTGAATTAGAAGATCCTAACCAAGATAAAAGATCTAACAGACAATTCTATACAGTTAATCGGAGTTATGTGCATAGGGAAACTATAGTGGGAAACAATATCGGAATTGTTAGAGCTGATGAAATGCACTGTCCTGATAATAGAATGGCTTCATATGACTTACCAAACCCAGATCCAAGACTACACAATGCATTGGCATTTCATCAACAATTCACTTCGATCGCTCATAGTCAAATCGCGTTGAGAACAAGGTCATCTCAAGTAAATCCCTACGTTTGGGTACCAATGCGAAATGATATAAGAACTCTACCCGGCCAGCCAAATATGTGTGATAGGAATCGATTTTTAAATGTAAACCCAATGAAAAAGCCGTTGCCGGTCTACGGCTTCGTTCAGTTTAAGAACGCCGAAATGGTCCCTCATCAATATATTCAATTTCCTCAACAGGTAACTTATAACAATAATTTTTTTAGGCCTCTGTATAACTATCCCAAAATTCTTTTTTCTTAGATTACGCCAACTCAATGCGATGTCTTTCCTCAACAGAGTACTGACTTAAATATGGTCCAACCCTTCCCGAATGAATCTTTTTTCAATAGAAAGAAAATGCAACCGTTTTCAATAGGTACTCATTTCAGAAAGGTAGAAGAGAGTATTCAACGTAGAAAAGACGAACTAAAGAGATTCTTAAGAGAAAAGGAAAAGCAGCAAACGCATCATAAAATAAGTTTAGCTGATGCATGCAGACAAATCCAAATGTCAGAAAATTCTAATCAGCAGATTAAACAGACCGAAATAACCATTAAGAAGATGCCAATGCCAAAAGAGGTAGCATTTTTTTCAAATTTCTAAAATATATTCAACAATATCATACTACTTATAGCAAAAACCTGAACAAACTGAAAAAGTTACAGAATCTATACCCGATCAGGATCGAACAACAATCAAGAATTGTGGGGATCAGAGTTGTGCGCCACGTAAATATGACGAACCGAAACCAACTGAAATTGAAAAGGAAGAAAAAGAAAAAAAGACTGACAAGTCAAATACTCCCCCCACATCTGTTCTTGATATACCACAAAACGTAGCTGCTGAAGAGGTAAACATTTAAGTTTATAATTTTTCCTTTCATTTGGAAAGCTGTTTGTAAACTATCTACAAATTATCTTCTCTTTTTAGCAATCTGAGCAAAATAAACTAGATAAGACTGTAGAGAAACCGCTAGAAGAACAACTAAATTTAAACCAAAAGCAAGACAATCTTTTGAATGAAAATAAGAAGTCGATCCACGTTGAAAAAATAATTGAAAGCGATATAGTAAATGTCTATAAAGATTCATTAGAAGAAAAACTAAATTATATTCAAGATCGATCGTTAAATAAGAGACTAAAAAATATACAAGATCGATCGCCAAGTAAGCAATCCACAACGGATTGCAGTAAGTTAACTGTGCTTAACCAATTTCAAAACATGAGCAATGCATCGTCCAGTAATATGAAAGATAATGAACTATTAATGAGTGCCAACTACGAAAATGGAAACAAAATAAAATTATATGAGAATAATGAAGATGTGAAATCTAAGGAAGTTCAAATGATAATGGAAGCCCATGTTAAAACACATAAACTGAATTTACAAAGAAAAGAAAACCCTTCCCATCGTAAGAAGGTTAAGCAATGTTCGGCTGGCAACAATTCTAGGGAACCAATACTTAATGAGGGTACATTACATAACAAAGAGGTAACCATGCCTAAGCACTTATTGAAATACGTGATATATTTTTAAATATTTTTCAGAAAAAAATGTTCAAAAACCAAGCTAATTCATATTCAGATTCCATACGCGGTAATATCGCAGAGCTGGAAACAACTATTCAAGTAAGAAGTGAAACACTAAAGGGTTTAGAAACAGGTATAGAAAATAATGCTACAAACAACATTTCAAAAAAGGAGTCAAGGAAGACAAAAGAGAAAATCTCCGAAAACTATTTGATGGACAACACCGTGGTAAATCAGCATTAAATGTCAATTTCCTTTTAATAACATAAGAAGTTATGTTCTTTATTTCACATTTCTTTTAGGACGACTTCAAACTTTCTTTAAAATCCAAAATTGAGGAATCAAAAAAACTAAAGCACGACACAGAAAAAGAAGTTATGAGTGACAAGATAGTAGTATCGACTGACAGATCTAAACAGTTTCAACTTCCAGTTCCACTGAATAGTCAACAACTAAGGAACCCGATACCTCATAATGTAACTCTACCTACCCAAGAGGTACAAGAGGCGTAATAGTTGAGATTTGTATACACTCTAACCAAATATTTTTATATTTTTTACTCAGATCCAAGAAGAACCTTATTTCGATGCAACACTCTTTTCCAATCTTACTGAGCTTCAGGTTTTTCCCATTGATAATGACTTCAAAGGAAATAAAGAGGAATCGCTGACGAAAGAGGTAATTCATTTCATCAAGTCAGAACACATTGTAAAATTGTCTTTAAATCTTTAGCAGAATAAAATGCAAGAAAATTTACTAATTCAAAATAAAAAACCAATATCCAATTGTGCTAAGGAACATACAAATACCTATCAGCGTAGTAAGGCAAAAGCTAAGAACCTTGCAGTGAACCAAAAAGTATTATTAGATGATAAAGTTCAAGAGATACAGAAGCCAATGGTGAGTGAGCGGCAGATCAGATACGTGCACCATTATTTCAAGTCTTTTTTTCAGAGTAAACTTTTTCAACTGAAAGAGATTCAAGTATTTCCTATTGCGGATGATGATGTTCAAAATGTAAAAAAGAAATCAAGTAACATGGAAATTATACCAGAAGTAAAGGTAACATGCACGAAAGCTAGTCGAGTGCGCTCGACTGTGATATACCGCTATCCACCTGTCCAAATAGTATGCATAATACATACCCTCTACCTTACTACAAATTACTTCTTCTAGAACTTTTATGTTAATTATCCGATCGCAACCAAATCATTGAAGCGTTAATAGTTATTGTGTTTACCAAAAATAAACTGTCGTGCATTGAATTCACGATTGGAATTCGGTTTTTGTCGATTTACGGGGGCGCAAGGAGGCGTGGTCAAAATCAAAAATAAATTTTATTTGTTCACAATAATAATACATATTGATACAAAATTTACTAGTTCAAGCTCTTATAGTCTCCAAGATCTAGAT
The DNA here is from genome assembly GCA_018904035.1 of Zaprionus ornatus. Taxonomy (NCBI): domain Eukaryota; kingdom Metazoa; phylum Arthropoda; class Insecta; order Diptera; family Drosophilidae; genus Zaprionus; species Zaprionus ornatus. The sequence continues at coordinate 25,041,838 of JAEIFZ010000001.1, forward strand.
GTTCATACGGACAAATAGACATATGGACATGGCTACACGACTCGGCTGTTGCCTGCTCTGCCTGTAACATGCATTTTAAATTGACTTAAAGTTATAAAACCCTTCTACCCTATGAGTAGCGGCTATAAAAAACACTCAAAAGTCAATATTGAATGATCCAAAAGATTCAATGAATCAGAAGTGTGCACAAGGGGGAATTTAGAATTTAATACAGTTTTTTTTTTATTCAATGGGAAAATTTATTGTGATAGGATGTGATGGATCTGCGGCAGTTTTCGAGGCTGGAGGTAAGCAATGAGGTGTCCACAGTGAAACAACTTGAAACACCCGAAGATACCCCAGCAATAAAACGTATAGGAGCTAAAGAGGTAATCGAATTTTGAAGTCATTTATTATTTCATTATTTTCCACGTTCATGATAATTACTTTTACCAGAAAGCCAAAAGAGTACGTAATTATTAATTTTTTTTTTTTTTCAAAAGAAAGATAATGTCGCAGTTGTAATACCGGTTCAGAAAAAACCCGATTTTAATCCGGGAAAAATTCCGGCGTTTGTCAAATGTCGCAATAGTACTGTTGAAGAAATTATGGAGGAGTCAATGACTATTGAGCATCAAATACCAGAAAAGGAATCAGCCGAGAAGGTAAGAAATTTTAACAAGATAACACAAACCGTTTACCATTATCATCCTTTATCATCGCATTTTAGAGAGAATTATTGCAATACCATTCGATAACTGTAACACCAGTTCAAAAGGAAACCGATTTTAATGCTGAATTATTTCTCAATCGAAGAGATATTCAGGTTTTTCGACTAAGCAACGATAGTGAGCGATGTAAACCGATTTCTCAACCTAAGAATGATGAATTAACGCAAGAGAAAAATGATAATGAAGAGAAAAAATCAAATAATTTGGAATTTACATCAATGGCAAAAGTAAAAAAGGTCAAAAAGGGGACGTCAAGCGCTCCACGTAACAGAAAATGTGATTCAGTTCCCAAAAAGATAGTAGTCCAAGAGGTATTCGTTTCATTACCTTTAAATATAAGTAATTTATTAATATGACCTATTTATATTCAGCAAAAAATTACCCAATGCCATCCTCTACCTGTAAACCTCGTTCTACAGACCACAGATTTAAATTCCATTCCATTGGTTAATCAAACAGGCATTCAAGAGTTTCCAGTTCACAATGAAATTAATCAGGTAAACGAGGAATCGAAGAAACCGAAACATAACAATGCAAAAAAAGCAATCGATAAGAAATTGACTTCGACAAAACCCTGTCGGTCACATCAATTAATTGCAAATGCTCCACAAATAGGGAAATCTGTCCATAAGAAGAGTATGCAGAAAGCCCGAAAGGTCAGACATGTCATTCTTCAAAAAAATTCAATTGCTAAAATTTTATCTAATCAATTCTTTTAAATCAGAAATCCTTGAAACCTAAAGAAACCATTAATATTGTAGAAAATCACGAAAGTAAAATAATTTCTGAACAAAAGGAAACTCGATATCTAACAAGCAACGAAACGCAGAAGCTTCAGAGTAATACGGCACCGATTCCAGAAAATAAATCAGGCAGTTACATTACAGGCGATGAAAGATCAATGGTACCGATGAAGAAATCGGATGAAATTGTAATAAGAGCTCCTAATGCTCCTCAAGAGGTAAGCAAATGCGTTAGGTTCACTTAACTAAAGTAAGTTTCTAATTTACAGATAGTGTCGGCAAAAGAAAAAGTTCCCCAAACAAATGTAGAATTTGAAAAAGTTCAACAGGTTAAGGAAAATGAAATATTTAAGACTGGTATAATGTGTGATGACAAATCGAGGATAGTGCAAGACTCAATAGTTGATGGGCTACCAATCGAGAATACTAAATCGATACCTGACAATATCGACTCATTTAGTCAAAATCCTTGTATTTCAAATACAAGCTCACCCGAGTCTGGCCCTATAGCTTTAATACCTCTAGCTGAGCTGATTGCTCAAATAAAAAAGGGTTCTCCACCGGATTTGGTCTCTAGTGAGAAAAAGGTTCCACCGTTAGTAATAAAGAAGGAAAATGCAGCAGGTCAACAAAAGAAAGGGTTAAAGCGTCTCACAAATTATGCAGTAAAGAGCCCAAAATCAAGTCCCAACAAAGTCGAACTCGATGAAAAATTAAGGGAGATTCAGAAACCTCCTGAGGCTGGTTCTTCTATCAAAATACCTGAAACTTTACCTCAAAAACTTCCCCAAAATGATGATATTTCTTTAAATTTCATCAGAAAGCGTACACAATGTCGTCCTTTAAATCAGATACCTAAGAAAAGAAATTGTGTTCAAGGTACTGAACCCAATCAGAATGATATATGCCAGAACTCAAAGGCCGACAATAATCGTAAAAGTAAAATAGAGTTACAAAACCCTCTTGCAAATAATATCATAAATAATCAAATAGACACTGTAATATCAAAGGATTCCCAAATAAAGCAATCCCCCAAAATTTCCAATAGAAAAATATTTCCATCGTTAACGGTTAGTAAAGATATAAAGAATCTTGAAGAAACAAAGCAACTGAGTGTGAATGAGGATAACGAAACTATTTGTAAGCCAAAAATTTCGTTAAATGAAATTTTCGACTGGAATGGTCAAATAAATCAAATCGAAAAACCCCAAGAAAACCCATCAACAGTTTCCAAAGACAATACAAATGCATTACCATTTCAGAAGAAACCCACTCATTGTGGTTTAAACATTTCGAATCCCATCCAGCAAACTCCAGTTGTACATATGCAGAAATCACTTGAAGCTCCAATGATCTCGAATCAAGTGAAAGCTCGATCGTGCTCGACTGGAAAAGATCTTAAAATATTTGGGGAAATAAAAGAATTAGGGATGCACGAAAACGTGACCGAGAAAGAGTACTTTGGTAAGAACAGCATAAACCCATGTTGAGATACCCAAAATTAATCCTTTTAAATTTTCCATAGTTCAAAAAGATCAAATTGTTCAACTTAAAGAAGAAGAACGACAACCACTCAAAATTCGTATTGACTTAAAGAAGAATTCCACGAACAATTTATTAGATGATAAGAAACAAAAGAAAAAAGAAAAGAAGAAAGCGAAAGAAGAGAAGAAAAATAAACGAATGAAGAGTCACAATAAGGTAAATTCCTATACCTACATTTACAAATTTTATTAACGTTATATGCCTATTTAAGAAGGAAACAACCTACGAAGATCTAATGGAATTAAAGCAAGAGAACAAGCTATACCTGGAGAAGCCAATAGAAACTCCAGATTATCTTGAATTCTTTACGGAGACAGATGCAAGAAGGCTGCGAAAAAAACAGAAAGGGGAAGAAAAAGAACGTTCGGCAAATGAGAATGTAGCGGCTCCAGTAGAATGTAATGCCCAGAAGCCCAGCCAACCGATAGCCCAGAATAATGTTCTTCCTCGTGAAGTCTGTCCTACTTTGCAGGGGGTAATGAAGTCTACGATTCATGGAGGATTCAATACTTTTCATATCTAACTTTTTTTAGAATACACCTGTAAGTCCAAATACATTGAGATTGTGTCAAAAGCAACCAGAACTTAGACCTTTTTCGAGAGGAAAGGATCTGTCGAGACTCGAGGAAAGTTTCCAACCTCAGGAGGAAGTAGAAACCAAAGTTGTATTAAATGAAAAATCCAAAAATACTGTGTCTGGCACACAAGAACCAATAAAAATGAGTGATATCAATTCAGCTTCTTGCAAGGTAATCAAGTTTTATAAACTTATGATTATTATAGAAACACTATTCATTTGATATCTCTCTCTCTCTCTATATATATATATATATATATAACACTTCTCTAGGTAAAACCAATAGAGAACCATATAGCTCAGCAAAGTGAAATCAACCAGATAGTACAATTTCTTCAAGTAGGAACCAAGAGTCCCAAAGAAGTTAAAAATAATGTGCAATTGAAGAAAACTGAAAGCAATAAAGAAATAATACAGATGCAGATGGAAACTAGTGGAGTTAAGAACACTGCGATTAACAAAGTAAACAAACGTCCTAACGAGAACCCTTCGTCCGTAAACCAAATAATAAAGAAACTGAAGCTTGCCTCGAATACAAATTCTAACAATAGACAGGATGAGACTATTCCACAAACCGGCAATTTAAGCATTAAACAAGAAATGCAACCAACTGATAGTACAGAAAAACAAGAAGAGGTAGAACATGTCAAAAAGAAGGTAGTTAGGAACAAAATTATTGCCACAACTGACCAAGGCAATGAAATGGAAGAACAATCAACAATAGAAGCAGAGGTAGTGGAAGATCAACAAAATAAGAACATAATGATGCAAGCAGTAACAAGTAAAGACATTCAAAATTCCACTGAAAATGCAAATCCAACTGAAACAAATGTAAGTAACAATTTGTATACCCTTGGAGGGGAGGAGTTTGCAACGCACTCTGTGCAACATCTGTGACTCCATCATGTCTACATAGATTCAGAATCAGCATCAAGAGAGGAATCGTACTAGCCCTGTCCGTCTGTCCGTGTGTCCGTCAGTTGTAACGCAAACTAGTCTTTCAGTTTTAAAGCTATCTTGATGAAACTTGGCACACATGCTTCTCATTGCTGCACTCTGTAAATAAGTCGGAACGAGACAGATCGGACCGATATATGCAATAGTATAGCTGTCTTTTAAACTATCTGCCGATTTTTGTTATTTGTCAAGGTAAAACCAAAACCAAAATTACTACATCGGACTTTTTCTATATATACAATATAGTATGCATATAAGATTTAATCAAAATCGGAAGACTACAACATATTGCTGTCATTGGTACAATCGGCTGGAATGAGGGTTTTTGTATGAAGACAAGATCTGATTTTAGAAATAACTGAACTTATCAGTGCCAATCAAAGTTAGAAATAGTATTCTGCACCATTATAAATCGGCAGTATGGGAACGACCGGGGAATATTAGCCTTCGTTCTCGTTTATGAAGAATTTGCTTATAATTGTCGGTTTTCTAGGTGATTGCCGAACTGAAGACAGTTCCGCAAGAAACCAATGAAAATAGTGACAGTACTGTTAAAGTTAATAACGACACTGGGTTTAGTGATGCGTTTAAGGCACTTGGGTTCAGAGGGAAACCCGAAAACGAAGCTGAACCTGTAACTGAAACTCCTGTAGCAAAAGTAGAAGATATCAATAAAGGCGCAATTGGGCCGGAACAGAAAACTATACTTGCTCCCAAAGAAGAGGAGGTAAAGGTATGTACAGAGTTTCCAATTCTGATAGTGAGACATGCACTACATTATACAAATAAATGTTGTTTTAACTAGCCCAACGAAGAGGAACTAAGAAAAGAAGCTGAAAGAAAGCGGGTAAGTTCAGCAGGTATCACCTCATTATATACTATTCCTCATGTGCTTCATACACAGCGTGAAGAGAAGAGGCAAAAGAGATTACAGAAAATAAAAGAGGACTTGGAGTACGAGACTATCAGGTTTGGGCCAATAGATGTAAGTGGAAACGTGGAAGGAATATATAAAGTAAGAATCCAAATTCAATAGTTTGTTAAATTTTAGGCAGATGGAATGGAGTACCCACAAATGGACATACACGAAGTGCTTCAGTCCAGAGTGAGGATGAAGAGCATGGTCAATGGCCAGTTGAAGATGTCCATGCAAACTCAATTGTCAGAGATGCTGCCCCACCTGCCCGACGAGGATGCAGTGGATCTGGAGGAGGTTGGCGTGTTGGACACATTTCAATCGTACGCACCCCAGATAAGCATCAAGAACTCCATGTTCGAGCACCCTAACAAGGTGTTAGAACTGTCCTCACTGTGCTCTGTGCAGCTGCCGGAGGTTGACAGGGAGATGCCGCTGACTGAGAAATACAAATACGCGAATCGACTTAGCAACGCGCAGCTGGAGGTGCTGAGCTATGCAAGCCAGGCCCATGAGCAGCTACTGAGCAGCGGACAGCGCACCGGGTTCCTGCTGGGCGATGGTCCAGGCATGGGCAAGGGACGCACACTGGCGGCGCTTATTTACGAAAACTTCAAGCAGGGTCGCAAGCGTGCATTGTGGATTTCCATGACGGAGGAAATAAAATTGAATGTGGAGCGTGAAGTGCACGCTGTGGGGGCCAGTGGACATATCAAGGTGGCGCCGTTGACCAGTTTCCAGTATAATGATATCGTTACTGACAACGAATGCGAGTCCTTTAGGAAGGGCATCGTGTGCTGCAGCTACACAGAGCTGATCACGGAGTCACAGAGTTCAAGCTCCACTCACAGCACTCACGTCATGCAGCTGATCGAGTGGCTGGGCAATTGCGGCGTGATCGTGTTCGATGAGTGCCACAAGGCGAATGCACTGAGTCTGACCAATACCAACAAGTTCATTCGCTTGTGCACCATGGTACTGAAACTGCAACAACAGTTGCCTCTAGCTCGTGTTGTCTATGCCTCGGCAACTGGTGCCGCAGAGCCACGCAACATGGTCTACATGTCGCGGCTGGGGTTGTGGGGCGAGGGCGCCTCGTGGTCGCTGTTCCAGGACTTTGTCAATGCCATGGAGAAGCGTGGTAGCGGTGCCATGGATTGCATTGGCGCCGACATGAAGTTGCGCGGCATCTACCTATCGCGTCATCTCAGTTACGAGAACATCCAGTTCCGCATCGAGGAGGTACCTATGACACGTGAGTTTACCAAATTCTACAACTATTCTGCAGATATTTGGGCCAAGATGTACGAGCAGACGAATAAGGCGTGTCGTCGCTTGTGCATTAACAGTCGAGCGCAGGACATGATCAACCGGAAGTTCTGGTCCGCACATACACGTTATTTCAAGAATCTCTGTTTGACCGCCAAGATGAAGCAAGTTGTTCTGTTGGCCAACGAGGCCTTGTCCAAAAAGCAGGCGGTTGTCATTGGGTTGCATGCAACGGGTGAATGTCGCGCGCTAGATTATCTGATCGATGGCAATAGCAAACTGAACGAACCGCAGACCTTCGTGTCCACCGCAAGGAACATCATTCAATCGTTTATAGACAACTACTTTCCAGCGCCCACTAAAGAGTACTTTGAGAAACTGTCGAAGGCTAATGCATTCTATCCGGAGCCACCGAATGGCATAAAGCGGGCTCGCATGGACTGGGATGAAGAAGAGTCAGGGAAGGACAGTTACGAGGAAGAACTGGATGATGAGGACAGTCGAAATATTCCCATCTTTGGACGCAAGCGTCGCCACCCGCCAACAAAAGGTAAGCACCGTCCTAAGGGGACAGCCTTGTTGATCACTGCATGTTTCGACCTCCTCGACACCCTATATTGCTTGGGTGTCTATAAGCAGCAGGTCAGCAATGACAATATTTACATGTTCATGTTAGCGCCTGTAGATTGTGTAGGGTGCCAGGGAACATCTTAGCCATGTTCATTATTTTGAGGTGTAATCTTAACTTACTTCCCCTCACTTACTCTACAGTGAAGAAATCGCCGCAACAGCGCATCCTAAGGCATTTCTGCAATATCAAACATCCTGAGAACGAGAACGAAGACTTTCGTATCAACTTTGATACCTTTGACCCAATGCTGGCCAAGATCACAAAGGCTGAGGTAATGCGCTGCATGAGCGCACGCGACAAGTTCGTGGATAAGATTCGACAAATCGGACGACGCATGCCACCAAATACTCTGGACAAACTGATCTCCGAATTGGGCGGCAGTCAACAGGTGGCAGAGATTACAATGCGACGCAGCCGTGTGGTCAAGAGCTCCGACGAGACATATCACTATGAGATGCGTGCCCAAACGGATGCTGCACTGGATCAGTTGAACTTCAGAGAGCTACAAAGTTTCCTTAGTGGCAGCAAGCAAGTGGCGCTCATCACAGAGGCAGCCACATGTGGCCTCTCCATGGTTCAAGGCGATGCTGCTGGGAATCAACGGAAAGTGCAACACTTCACCATGGAGTTGCCATGGAGCACGGATCGCGCAATCCAGCAACTTGGACGCACCAAACGCACCAATCAACAGAAGGATCCCCAATATGTTCTAGTCGTCTCGAATCTGGCCTCGGAAATCTATATGGCTAGCATGGTGGCCAAACAACTGAAGCGTCTAGGAGCTGTCGAGTGTGGTGTGGCTCGTCAGCAGGAGGAGGACCTGCTCTTCAACTTGCACAGCAGCATCGGTCACAGCGCCCTGGACAGTGTGTTGCAGCAGATATCAGGCAAGCAGCCAATAGAAACAGATCTGGTACCAAAATCGTACGAAGGCAACTTTCAGTTGCAGACTTGTGAGGCGCTCTGCACCGTCGGCATTCTCACTTTGGATACCAAAGACATGAGCCAGCGAGCGTACCTTATTGAGTGCTCCAATGTTACCACATTCCTCAATCGCATTCTTGGCTGTCCCATTGAGATACAGAACGCACTGTTCCAATTCTTCATCAGCAAGCTCAAGTCACTAATACTCCAGACTCGTCGCACGGGTCAACTTGATTTAGGCGTTATTGACCTAGATGTGCATGGCAGAGTCAGTGGCATCACCAAGCACATCAATTTCCGACGCAAAACTGCACTAGGTACTGCCTCAGCGGAGATACGCACTATTATCATCGAGCGGGGCATGACTTTTGAGGCGGCAATGACTGAGTAAGTGTAGGGGGCGTGGCATGTATATCATTATCTGCCTGATATTCCTCTTCGTAGATATGGAAAAAAGGAGCGCCAGGATTACGAGGGTTTTTACGTGCTGGAACAACCGCTAAATGACATCAAATGTGCCATTCTCTGCCTTATTCCCGATGGCATTCAAGTACCGAGTGACGACTGCATCCAGCTACGCATCTGTCGCCCCAATATCGGCTTCCAACAGCGCACCGAGTCGCTGAAGTCGATCCGTGCTCGGTACACAAAGACGTTGCCCAAGGGGGCACAGCAATTGTGGCAGGATCATTTCAATCGAAGCCTCAATTCCTGCGCCCACGTCTACTGGAACAACAAGGGCAGCACCTACGGCAAGAGATGCAACTATGGCAAGAAATGTGGCCTAGGACTCCGCATGCGCAGCTACCATGTTCTCTCCGGCCTTGTTGAGTGCATTTGGGAGCGCGTCGCGCAGATCATCGAGAAGACCGGGCGCCAATTGCAAATGGTACGCGTGTCTCTGGATCCCAGTCGTAAAGTAGTTGGCCTTGTTATCCCCGAAGTGGCCTATCGGCGCATTGTGGCCGATCTTTCTCGTGATTCCATCGTCGAGTCCCGGTACTAAAGGAGTAGTACCTTACTTTTCATGTGCTGTTCATCTAAAATATCTTGCATATCTACTATCAAATAAAGAAGGAGCAAATAAAGGTCTCCACGGAGGCTGAATTAAATGAGCTTTCATTCATAGCTGCATCTATAGGAATTTCTTATCGCTTTGAGGTTTATAACAAATTTTAGAACGACGCCCATCTAATAGGGTTGCCAAATCACTTGCATTTAATTTAGTCTAGAGTTGCCAGACGTCAAGTGACGCTGTCGATATATCGGAAAGGAATCATGCATTTATGTATTTACTAACATTGGTTAGATATAAAGAGGTATAAAAACTAAAGTCACTTAAAGCGGCATATGTGATTGGTGGGCGTGGCGTGGGCACAATGTCGTACCACGTTCTGCGCCGTAAACGAGGGCATTCCACACACACACACACTCACACACGTATTGCATAGATAAGTGCGCGTAGATATTAAGCCAAGTATATTAAAATTCACCTTCAAAATCAATAAAAACGAAAGCCCACACCTCCCAATTACAACGACAACAACAACAATTTAAGTGAACTACTACTAAAAAAAGAAAAACAGACAAGAACAACCAAAACAACAACAATGGAACACGCCTCGAAAAGACAACGTACAGATTTTTTGGAGCAGATTTTATTTTTTTTGCAGCGTTGCGCATTTTTGCTTGTGTTTTCTGCTTTTTTAAATACCCCTTGAGCAATAATGATGTTTAGGTAGTATTGGTTTACGGGCTAAACTTGTTTAAATGTGTAAGACAGAAAAGAAATGTTACATCGTTGCCAGATTCGCTTTTCATTATTATGGAACTGTATTTAAAATCGACATGCCATCACCTAATTTGAATAATTGTTGCTATATCGATCTTATAATCGACATACCACCACATAATTTAAATAAAAGTTCTCATTGATGCGCTGCATATCGTGATTAAATAAGTTGATAACCATAGATATAATAAAATAAAATGTTCACTTTAACGTTATTAATTTATGAATCCTCTAATTACAGGGTATATGGCAGTCAAACCATTCGATAACGTTTGCCAACTTGTTTTCTCTTTATTATTTCAATGAATTTTCTGCGCAGTGTGTCGATGCCACAGCTGCGATAGAAACGTTTCGGCGTACCATTCCTCCATGCCACGGCCACCTCACCTACCAAAACGACGCCCACATTACTGTGTTAATTTCTTGTGAAATTTGTGCAATTATTATTGTTATTCTTCTTACTGTTGTTATTATTATTGTATTACGACGTTCCAAGCTGAATTCTTATTTTCTATTGTGACCTGACAACGGAAATTTCATGGGGAGGTGCGAGCAGTTGCTTGTATAGGGGCGTCATAGCATTAATAGATAACAAGATTAACTGTAGAGACAGCACACGTCGCCTTTATTGAGTTAAGTCTGTAATGAAGAGCCTCGAATGGTTTTTACTACCCTCCGGCCTTAAGTGTGACCGTGTGCGCTTGTCACAGCTCGCAATGGTCACACAATCTCCTGCAATAAACTTCGACTTGTGACTCAGAGATACAAAGGAGAAGAAGCATTTGCCCAAGTAAATCTGACGCGACTTAACAGCGGCTTTGCCTCGACCTTTTTATCGTCTTTTTCACATTTCACTTTTCAATTTTATTCGCCTGTCGAAGAGTTCTTGCAATCGCAGCTCATTGCGAGTGTTGCCAAGTTCAAACTTTTCTTTCTTTCTCTCCTACTTTGCCTTTTGTGTTTGGCAACTTATGACAACACTCGCAAATTTTTTCCATTTTTCATCTACAAAATAACAAACTGAATGGCAATGACAGCTACAACAAAAACAACAACAACCAGCACTTTAATTATTATCGCTGTTCAGTCGAATTCCCACTCAATTGACTTGGAGGGAAAATGGAAGAAAATCTACGAGATGGAAAGCTTTGATCCTACTTCGATAAAAATATAACCATAAACAACGTTTAATATTTATTCGTTTATATATCCATTTTTAACTGTTTTCGAGAAGTTGTCAAACAAGCAAATAAAAAAAAACAAAAACATCATAATTAAATAATCTTAATTTAAATAAACTCGCCTCAGCTACACTAGATTAAAAACAGCATTTAAATGTTGTTGCACTCAAAATGCAACCCAATTAATATTTTTTTATTTATTTATTGCTTCACTTAGCTTGGCCAGCGTGTTGTATACGCAATATTGCGTCCAGGAAATCGCAGCTTATCTACAGTCTTATCGCAGAGCCCGCGGAGGCAAGCGCACACAGAGCACACTCACCATATGCGTTGCAATCAAATTGCAAATCGCGCCGCAAGGCAGCTGTCGGCGGCTGGAGCACAAAAATACACTGCGAATTAAGCGACAAATCAAACGACGCATATATAATGGTGCGGACCACGCCCCACAAAGCCCACTGTTAGAGTCTACACACCGCCCATGACGCGCGAATGCAAGGCAGCGCATGCAACCACGCAACGGCTACGCAATCAAAGACAAGATGCGGCATAATCTGGTAAAACGAATAACGTATACACTCAGCAATAAATCAAGTATACCGCTAGACGATCCAACAGAAGCGATTAATTGTATTGTACAAATCATAATGTTATGAGTGTTTGTAACTGAGTAGAACGAAAAGCATTAATAGTAATAATTATTAATTTAATATTATTTACTGTTGTGTTTCATTAAACATTTCTTCAATTTTATTGCATTTTTTATTCGTTTAAGCTTCGATTAATTTCTAGAAAATTGAATAACATTTATCGGCCTACCACCCCCTTCGATAAAACATTAATAAGTGTAAGTAGAAAATAGAAATGTTAAATAACATGCGTAAATTTATCATTCACAATTATTATCGATCGTTGGTATCAGTCGATAAATCGTTAAGCAAGTCTTACCATAAGTGTAAAGTTTGTCAAAAAGAATGACAGACATACCCGATTAAATTAATCATTTATAATGATTAAATAATTGTAAATATAGTACTAGCAATTATGCTAATAATTTGTAGAGAGTATGGGATAGTTTGCTAACCTATGGTGTGCAACAATTTCTGTCTGCCTGCAAGCAATTTATGGCAACTCACTTTACAGACAGTCGGAATGAAGCAAGAATTCCTCGCTTCACTCGTGCTGCTGCTGCCTAGCGACGCTCTTTTAATTAAATTAGTTTTGTTTTTATTTATATTCGCATTTATAGCCAGAATTATTTTGGCCACCCACGTAGTTGGCTCGGACCGAGCAGCCATACAAAACATAAGGCACGGGCAGCAGTAATAGAAACAACAACAATAACGAGATGAGAAGAACAAACCCTAAAAACGTTTCTGATTCTGATTGGAAATATGTTTGGCCTACGGCGGCAGCTGCCTAATTGAGTTGGTTTATTAGTTTCGGCAGCCGCAATTGAACAAGAAGCGCTTCAGTTGCGGAGGTGAAGCAGGAGAGAAAGAAGCCGGCCACAGTTGTAACTAGGCTATGAAGAACTACATAGGTCTGTGAGTGATACAGATTAAAGAGCCAGGCTAAACTAAGCGTAACTCGAGTGAATCCCAATTCCTTTTATATTCCTTGTATATTCCCTTTATGTTCCCTATATATTCCCCATATATTCCTTATAGATACGCAATATATTTCTTTTGTTTACTCCCATCTATATTCCTCATCTAGTATTGCAATTGTGTTTATAGATGTCCTCTCTGCAAAACTATCGCACTTTAGTTAGGTACCTCTGGAGCCTAAACGGGCTTGGGGTAGTGGGAACCATGGACTTTGGCTAGTTTGCTCAATACTTTGGAGACACACCTGGTCTAAGTGCACATACACACACGTACAGTGTCCACATGCGGCACACCCTTTGCAATAATACCCCTCTCCTCTTCCCTGTCCCTTCTACTCACTCCCTTGCGAATTCTGGCGCGTCGATAGATGCTGCCCAAGATAAACACACACAGTATCTATATCCGATGACTGTGTGTATGTGTGTGTCTTGTGCTTCATATTGTATAATTTATGAATCGATTTTGTTGTGAATTTCCACTACACTCTCCTCGCGATGGATGGCCTTCTTATATATTCAATGAGTTTACCTAAACACTCGAATGTCTCCGTCTACAGTCGAGGATCTCCCGATGGGTCCACTTCGCCGTTGCTCATTGATATGTATGCGGTGCGTTGTGTGTGGCGTGCGTGGGTCGACCCTCAAGCCCCGCCTTCTAACTATACCACAACACACAGCTGACCCCCTGTCCCTTACCCCCTCCCCTTTGCACTTAAACCACGTTTAGCTCGCAGCGGACCAGGCTGAAGCTGTTGCTGGTGATAGTTGTTGTGGTCGTTGTCATTGCTGTTGATGTTGTTGCTGTAGTTGTTCTTGTTCTTGTTGCTGTTGCTGTTGCTGCTGCTGCTGTTATCCACCTGAAGCCAGCTAACTGTGATTTTGGCGTTAATTACGTATACGCACTGCGGTCCTCGGCCATTAAAGTCGTTCCGCCCGCCTGTCTCATTAAAGACGACAGCAATAAGCAGGAGTGTAAGCGAGATAGAGAGAGAGATAGACAGAGAGAGAGAGAACGAGAGAGAGAGGGACGAATGTAAATGGTAAAAACAAAAAAGCCAGCCCAGACACGGGCACACGAAATGCAATTAAAGTGCGAACTGCTACAATTTTGACCAAATTCGCGAGGCCACAACAGCCACAACAATCGACGACGATGTCTGCGATACCTGCAGTCTGCACATGAACACGGCCAACTGGTTTATGTGCTGTTTTTTATACCCTCTCGCCTAACGGGGTCTGTCGTAAACGGAAGTAGAGAGGAAATGAGACAAGAATGAGTGTGCTTCAATTTAAATTGATATTCATGAATGAAGTAAAACGAAATGGAGATGATCAGTGCAGTGTACAGGATATAAGTGCTTGAGCTACACAACTTATATATAAATCTATCTCTTTCTACCTTGGATACTAATGCATAAGCTCTTGAAAAAGCTTCTTCTTATTGAGTTACGATTGCAGTCTTATTTAGGTAAGCATTTGCGAATTAAGATAGCTTTTCAAAAAAGCTTAACAGACATATAAAAGCGCTTACTTAAGATTATATAAACGAGAGCTTAAAGCACATTAATACGCTTGGAAATGTGCTTTCGAAATGCGAAACGCATAAATACATGAAGTGGAGAACCGCTTACAAATAATGATATGAACAATACAAGCTCTACTAGCTTACTAATCTCTACTTTGATTAACGTAACTTAAATACAATAAAGTTTAATTCTTATAAAAGCTCTCTGCTTTGAAATAAAGTTAACTACACATTTAACTGTACCTTTAAATCGCGTTCTCTTTATTGATAATAATAAGAAAAAAGACTAAATATAACGAAAACTTAAGCTTTAATGCGCTTTAAGATGAGCATTGGATGAGATACATTGTATTTATTAGCGGAGAACAGCTTTCAGCCTTTAATTAAAAAGCTCTGTAAGCTCTTTGCATGATTTTGACCCTCGTTCGACTTAAAGAACAACAAAGTGATTTCCTTATGAAAGCTCTTTTTTTTCTTAAATGCTCACTTATGTAAGTTTGCAGTGGATGTCTTCGCCTTTTCTCTTTAATTTCTAAGTGTATTCTCTCGTCGTTATCATTGCCAATTTACGCTCTCTTTTTCAGCCAACTTTGCTGCCCGCATTTCTGTGCCGACAGCCAAAAAACCAACTTGCGCTAACTAAGTGAGCGACCAACTTGGCTAAAGGGGCAAGTGTTTTGGTCAGCTCAGCTTGGCCCGCCTTGGCTCGGCCTGCCTTGGTTGCTATTGTTAATCTTGCTTTAGTTGTTGTCGGAGTTGTCCAAGTTGTAGTTGCTGCTGCTGTTGTTGTTGTTGTTGTTGTTGTGGCTGCTGCAGATGACTGTTGATGGGGTTGCTGGCCTGCCTAGGAGCGCTTCCAGGCCACTTCACTTTATTTACCGTTCGCCTTAGCGCGTTAAGTGCGACGACGCGGCGCAGTCGCATCGAACTGCTCCCATTTTTTATGGCCAGTTTATTGAAAAGAAGCTAAACCCGCCAACCCACAGAGAGTCATGGCTAAAGCCAAAGCCAAAGTGGAGTCGCTTTGCAGGTGATAAAACTTAAACGTTGCGTAAGGCGTTGCAAGTGTGGCAAGTGGCAAGTGGCAAACAAAGTGACCATTGGCAATTGCATTGGCCATTGACATGCACTTCTGCCTGTTACTGTCTCCCTCTCTCCCTCCCCCTGCTCCTCTCCCATTCCCCCTCTCTTTCCACACAGTGTGTTTGCCACAGTTTTTGTGCTCTCCTTCTTTGTCACTTGCATCGCCTTTTACGAGCTGCAAAGGAAGTCGCTGAAAGTGCTGCAAGGAAGTGCCTCGTCAGCGCGAAGCACGCGGAAATTTATCGACTGCCTTTTAGGCGACGATAACAACGACAACGATGACGATAGCGATGACGATGGCGTTGAAAGTGCAACTGGAATAAAAGTGTAGATGAAGTTGGAGATGAGCACAGAAATTGAACCTCTCATGGATATTTATTGGATATTTTTTTGGATATAACTTCAGCTGAAGATATTCCTAATTAAGTCTTCTCTTTACTTTAATCGCTTTCCCAGCACAAATACTCTTTAGTATAGTCCACAATATAAAACTCTTGAAACAAACCATTCAAAATGTATTCGAATGTTTTCCTTATCGTTTGCATCGCCTTTCACATGAAATGAGTAGGAAAAGAACCCTCTTTAATGCTGTTCGAGAGTTGTACTGCACATATAAAGGGAAATGTCGGAACATTAAGCTTAACACCCTCTCAAAATAAGAAAATGACAGACAGCCGTATTTTTAGTTACAGACGGAGTGCAAGGGGTTCACTTAAGGAGGATAAATAAACCAAATGATAGCTTCACTCAGTCGAAAACTTGTTGCAACAGATGATTAGCAGTGTTCGAGCAGAACTTACATGTGGAAACAACTACCTACATGCATATGTACTTATATCTGTGTATATAAAACACTTTAAAATAAGCAATGGTAGCTTTTATAGCCTCTGAGAGGTGTTCACACAAACGGAAATGATGCCTTCTGTTGCCTGCATTTAAATATCGGTTGATAATATCTTTGTATGCTATATATACCACATATAAAACGAACTTAAATAGTTCCTATGAATAAATAATTAGAAGATTTTTTAATTAATTGCATTTCAATTCAAACTGAATGTTTAACCTACAAAGTAAGTATTTTTAAATATTATTATTATTAATATTATAATAAATTACAAAGAAACTATTTTTTAATGCGACTGCATTTAGTTATAGTTAAATAAATATTAAAAATATGTAAAAAACATCATTGCATCAATTAAATTGCATTTTGTAAGTTATCTCCCTCGCTCAACCAATTCTTGTTTTGCTCTCCTGCTTTTGCATTTTGAATTCTGGCGCCAACGAGGTCAACACAGGGCACTGCCAGCTGCAACGAATACTCAACGCAGCTGAAGCTTTCGCTTTCGCTTTGTTTACAAACACAACAAAGAAACTGCCGGCAGCAAGTGCAGCGCTCTCTCCCACACTCTCTCTCTCACCCACTCACTCTCACTGCGATGACTGGCAGCCGCTCTCTTAAGCTGTCGCTCTCTTTGCTTTGGGAAGAGCGCGTGCGCTGCAAATGTCAAATAATTGCAATCTAAAATGTAAACGAAAGAAAAGTTGTGTGTGCAAAGCAGGCGGCGACGGCGACAAATTAACTAAAAACAAATAACAACAACTAATAACAAATTAGTGAAAATATATAGAAAACAGAGGAACACACACACTAAGTAAGCAAAATAAATGAAAAACAGAAGTGCGAAGAAAGAAAGCAAACAAGAAGAAGAAGTCGTGATTGAATTTTTCCATAGCGGCGCGAGGAATTTCTCACATTCTCATTCTCATCACTTTCGTTCCCCTCGTCGCGTCGCGTGGAAAACTGAAAAAAAAAATTGACAAATTCTTAATTTGGAATATTTTGGAATAACGTTCCAGAAAGAGACAGAGACATTCAGAAGAAGAGTAAGCGAGACAGAGCGAGCCCAAAGCAACGTGTGTGTTTCTTCAGTTCCTCGTGTTATGCAAAGTGCGAAGGAGTGTGGAAGAGTGTGAAATAAAAAGATAAAACTAACGTGCAATTATATAGTCAATATTAAATTCGATAAATACACAGTATATATACCGTATATATTCCCATATTCCTCGTGTGATCAGGTATATGCTAGAAGTATCTCTCTCTTTCTCTGTGTCTTTCTTTTTGTTTGTGTTTCTTCTTGTTTTTGTTTTTGTTCTTCTTCACCTGCTTCTCCTAATTGAAGAATGCTGTAAAAATTAACTGCGCCACTGATGAGTCACCCTGCTGACGCTGTTGTTGCTAGTGTTGCTGCTGCTGTTGTTGTTGTCTGGCCGACCACATGCGGCATATTTTTAGCTCATGCCACGCACAGGGCACGCACGGAGCACACGGCGTGGGCTGTTCGTCGTGTTGATAGATCGATAATACACGAACTGGATTTATTTGCAATTGTTTTTGTAATTAGACGAGGTAGCAGTGACGACTGCTGTAGTAACAGCAGAGGCGGCAAGTGCAGCAGCATCTGCAACTGCAGAAGCTTAGCAACAGCGCAGTTGCAGAGGCAACAACAGCAGCTGCACAGCAATGGTAACAACAAAGGCATCGCCGTACCAAAATTCGCAGCATACTTTCAGGTGGCGCATTTAAATCAGCATTTCTGCCGCCTGGTTTGTCTCTTCTTTTCCCCTCTCTCTCTCCCATTCTTGCTTTGTTTGTTTGTTTTTCTGCCCACCTGGCTTAGTCTACTCATTAACTGCGCTTGTTTCGCACTCTCTCCCTCTTTGTGTGTGTATGTATGTGTGAACAACAATAACAAATGAAATTGCAATACGCGTTTTATTGTTTTGTATTTATGTACGTCCGCCGAAAGTATGCAATGCAACTCTGCGCACGGGAAGAAGAGTCAAGAACAAAATATCAATGTTTGTCGGCTTTTCTTCTATCCAATTTTTCGTTTCGTTTCAAAATAAAACAACCAACAAATTAAATTTTTTTTTTTTCTTACGAATGACACATACGCATTCTCAAATGTAGAATTATTTGGTATATAAGTATAGTTATTGCTTGCACACATATTCTCGATCCATCTATGGCTTCGTTCAATCTATTGAAGAACTTATGCAATGGCTCAAACACTTTGCAGTTCATTCAGTTAACAACATCAAAACATTTAACCATAATTAGAACAATAATTACAACAAGAATAACAGCAACAACAATCCGAACTGACAAAGAAAACAAAGCGGAAGCAACAATAGGAACACCAGCAATAAAAACAACAACAAACACAAGAACAACTACAAGCAAAACAACCACAGCAGGCAAGGCAACAACAACAGAAACAACAACTAATTACGGAGCCCTATTGCGTCAACTGAGCCTCAGCAGCAGCAGCAACAATCGCAGTCGCAGTCGACGCAGCAGCAGAAAGAGCTGCTGCACCTATGCAAGCTTAAGCAGCAAGCCAAAAACAACAAGAAGAGCGACAGCAAGGAGTAGAAGAACAACAACAATGACAACAATGTCTCAAGAGGCCGCTGGCAGTGCTGCCGATGCTGATGCCGACGCCGATGCAGCGGCTCAGGCTCAAGCTCAGTTCACCAGAGAGTATTATGACATGCCATATCAAGTAAGTATGCGACAGAGGGCGCCACAGTGCCGGAAGAGTGTGCCGAAAAGAGCGCAGGGGAGCGAGCAACGAACACTCACCCACACACACACATACAGATGGACATCAATCAGCTGCAGCTAAACTCATTAGCTTGCTGAGCCAATTGTGTCACACACACACACACACACATACTGCCACTCACACACATGCACTCACACACACACACACAAATAGTGAAACTCTCTGCCGATGTTCTTTTGTGCACTTAACTGCTTCGCTGCACCGCCTCCGCTGCCCTCACGCTGCCTGCCTAACATCAACTTTCATTCTCTGTCACATGCTGCAACTATCTCTCTCTCTCTCTCTCTCCCACTTAGAGACCTAATTCGAAGATGTTCTTTTGTGTGAGTGTGTGTGTGTTTTTGGTATTTACTTCTCAGCACTACTTTCACTTATTCATCCCTGTTCCTCTCTCTCTCTCTCTCTTTATCTCATTCCCCCGCATTCTTATGCCTTTTCCGGGCCCCGCCTTTGCAGTGCGAAATGAGCGACTCAGCCCCGAACACGCCAGGTCCCTGCTCGGCCCCCAAGAAGTATTATCGTCATGCGGCTCACAGGTGAGTGTTCAAGCAATACCTTACCTTATTATACAATACATATGATGCTTTCAACTACATAATACCCTATAATTAGAAGTGTTGTTTATTATCTCGGAGTCTCTTTAAACGAGGATCCTAAATACAGAACCCCAATTTAATTCACTTATCACAACAAGTCTTTCAAAAAAACAAGAAAGTTTTTAATTTGATCGACTGTGATATACCCTACACAAAGCGATAAGCGATATACGATTTTAACTAAATTTATTGAACTTGTTTAAAGGGAACTAAATCAACAGTACTCATTTAAACGGGATTTTTACTGTACACAATAATTTATTATTTTCGATTTACGAGAGTGAAAGGAGGCGTAGCAAAATTCAAAAACACGCTTTAGCTGTGTGCAATCTTAGTAAATATTGTTAGCAAATTGAATAGCCCAAAACCTTATAGCGTCTACGATAAAGCTGTGCCAACAGACAGATACGAGTATATCGACTCTACTGTTGATGATGCTCAAGATTATATACTTTGCTGCTATATCGTAATACTAATTTAACTTCTTCTATGCAAATCTTAATCAATTTTCCAGAAGTGGAGAGTCTCACTCTCTTCTATCTATTGTTGCTAAAATATTAAGGGAGTTTACGGAGATCCAACGATTATAGTAAGCAGACTGAACCAGCAGCTGAAGTAGAGGGGAGAGAGTTCCTTCTTTTCTCTTTGTCTCCCCTCTCTATCCGGCGCTGGTTGTACTGTTTTTTTCTATTTCTGTTTTTGCGTATTTCCTTAACTCTGCCACAGTTGACAAAGGTCAGTCTCGGTAGGGGGAAGCGTGAACAAGTGTCAAGGTTGAGAAAGAAGAAAGAAAAGAAAACTTTATTCTATATGAACATTAAGTCCAAGTGAGGTTGTGGTTGATCTTATCACTTGAACATTGAGTGAATCATGTTTATGTATGTACTACATATATGTATACATATGTATATGGAACAGGTTGAGACAAATCTTATCACTTGAACATTAAGAGTGCGCTCAATCAGTACGCGGCCGCGCATGGCACCAACGGCATTTCGGCATCGCCAGAACAGTTGCATCTGCAGCAGCAACAGCATCACCAACCACAGCAGCAACATCAAGCAATGCGCTCAGCGACTTGCCGCCACCACCGCCAGTGCCCGATCAGCACTCACCAAAAATGTCGTCGCCTAATGTGGCACCTCCGCCGCCGCCACCACCGCCGCCACCACCGCCGCCACCACCGCCTACGCCACCACCGCCACCGCCACCACCGCCAGTGCCCGATCAGCACTCACCAAAAATGTCGTTGCCTAATGTGGTACCTCCGCCGCCGCCACCACCGCCGCCACCACCGCCTACGCCACCACCGCCGCCGCCACCACCGCCGCCACCACCACCGCCGCCGCCACCACCGCCGCCTAATGTGGCACCACATCAATTTCAAAATGATTATCAGGAAGAATGCTATGAAATAAATATGGACTATAAATACGAAATATAACGTTAAATAAAGGAGGCAAGTCGTCAGCATTTTGCGTACACTATGAAAATGCAATATATATGCAATAACTATAAATATATTCTAAATACTACAGTTATATCTATCTAAATAACTAAACATTTCTGCTAATTATTGACTCGCTACTACATACGTTATCTAAGTAGCTACAATATTGTGTATTATTTTTTTGTTTTCCAAAAAAAAGCAAAAACAAAAACTAAAAGAATGCTTATAAAATACTTCATGGGTCTACACATATATATGTAATTATTGTTGTATATTTTATCTAATTTAAACAATTAATAAAATACTCCAATAAGGAAATCAAATCTATATTAAGAACAAGAAAGAAACGTTATCACAGGGCTTATAGCTCGGTACAGAGTATGCGTATTCTAATTATTATATATGATAGTGGAAAGTATAACTATAATCTTAATTTTTTACTGATTATTCCCATGAAAGCTATAGGATATAGTTGTCCGATTGTAATATTTAGAAAAAGAAAGAAACGTTATCACAGGGCTTATAGCTCGGTACAGAGTATGCGTATTCTAATTATTATATATGATAGTGGAAAGTATAACTATAATCTTAATTTTTTACTGATTATTCCCATGAAAGCTATAGGATATAGTTGTCCGATTGTTATAAAATTTTCACAGCATATCTTAGTAAATATTGTTAGCAAATTGAATAGCCCAAAACCTTATAGCGTCTACGATAAAGCTGTGCCAACAGACAGATATATCGACTCTACTGTTGATGATGCTCAAGATTATATACTTTGCTGCTATATCGTAATACTAATTTAACTTCTTCTATGCAAATCTTAATCAATTTTTCAGAAGTGGAGAGTCTCACTCTCTTCTATCTATTGTTGCTAAAATATTAAGGGAGTTTACGGAGATCCAACGATTATAGTAAGCAGACTGAACCAGCAGCTGAAGTAGAGGGGAGAGAGTTCCTTCTTTTCTCTTTGTCTCCCCTCTCTATCCGGCGCTGGTTGTACTGTTTTTTTCTATTTCTGTTTTTGCGTATTTCCTTAACTCTGCCACAGTTGACAAAGGTCAGACTCGGTAGGGGGAAGCTTGAACAAGTGTCAAGGATGAGAAAGAAGAAAGAAAAGAAAACTTTATTCTTTATGAACATTAAGTCCAAGTGAGGTTGTGGTTGATCTTATCACTTGAACATTGAGTGAATCATGTTTATGTATGTACTACATATGTATATGTATACATATGTATATGGAACAGGTTGAGACAAATCTTATCACTTGAACATTAAGAGTGCGCTCAATCAGTACGCGGCCGCGCATGGCACCAACGGCATTTCGGCATCGCCAGAACAGTTGCATCTGCAGCAGCAACAGCATCACCAACCACAGCAGCAACATCAAGCAATTCGCTCAGCGACTTGCCGCCACCACCGCCAGTGCCCGATCAGCACTCACCAAAAATGTCGTCGCCTAATGTGGCACCTCCGCCGCCGCCACCACCGCCGCCGCCACCACCGCCGCCGCCACCACCGCCGCCGCCACCACCGCCGCCGCCACCACCGCCGCCACCACCGCCGCCGCCACCACCGCCGCCTAATGTGGCACCACATCAATATCAAAATGATTATCAGGAAGAATGCTATGAAATAAATATGGACTATAAATACGAAATATAACGTTAAATAAAGGAGGCAAGTCGTCAGCATTTTGCGTACACTATGAAAATGCAATATATATGCAATAACTATAAATATATTCTAAATACTACAGTAATATCTATCTAAATAACTAAACATTTCTGCTAATTATTGACTCGCTACTACATACGTTATCTTAGTAGCTACAATATTGTGTATTATTTTTTTGTTTTCCAAAAAAAAGCAAAAACAAAAACTAAAAGAATGCTTATAAAATACTTCTGGGTCTACACACATATATGTAATTATTGTTGTATATTTTATCTAATTTAAACAAACAATAAAATACTCCAATAAGGAAATCAAATCTATATTAAGAACAAGAAAGAAACGTTATCACAGGGCTTATAGCTCGGTACAGAGTATGCGTATTCTAATTATTATATATGATAGTGGAAAGTATAACTATAATCTTAATTTTTTACTGATTATTCCCATGAAAGCTATAGGATATAGTTGTCCGATTGTTATAAAATTTTCACAGCATATTAAGTGCACAGAAAAGGGTGGATGTGGTCAGTTTGGTTGCGCTATCTGGCAATCTTCTCTCGTATAACAATGGTTACCAAAAAGAAAACATGACTAAACAAGATCTACAACAGTGTCAAGTGCTTGAGGCACTTGGTAACAATACTTCTTATCTGATGGAAACCAAATATATGTACATATGTATGTATGTGTAGTATACTCGTATATATGTACATGCATGTGTAATAAGAGTATATATAGTAATATATGGTATAGTACTATATTTAGTAGAGGCAATTGGCGAGGAATGCCGCAGATTGAGGGGACCCTTAGTATGCAGATAAGTATAACAAATTTGATTTGATACTAACTGCAAATACTGATAACAGCTGGGAACTGTTGTTCATTTAATTAAGTGTTATCATCCCTTGGCACCCTGTGACTTCGCTACTGGTTTCTCTCAGTGTATTCTTCGCTAGTTTGGAACTCTGTTCATGGCCAATGTCGAATGCAAAAACCTCCGCACAAGACCTTATCGGCTCAACTCCGTCTCGACTCGCAGACATCGCGAGAACAACATCAGCAGCAGCAGAAACTACAGAGCTACAACTACAACTTCACTACCCACTACAGCACTGTGCACGCGTATATGTGCACACGTACACGTAGTACATGCCTCTCTTGCCCCCTCTCTCTCTCTCTCTCTCTATCTCTCTCGGCATTAATACTATATAAGAACGTGTACGTTTGCGTATTTTTGAAACGTCTCTACATGTGTGTGCGTGTGTGTACGTTCAGTTGAGGCAGGGTATATCAACCTTGTTGTTTAGTTTGTGACGCATCTTCTGGGAAAATTCCATTGCCACTAGCAAAGTACATATTTATGGAATATTCTACTCAATTTTGGAAAGTTTCTCAAGCTGATGCTTGGTTGTAAGGGTATTGGTGGCGTGACATATGTCGGACATATCAACGAGCCCAGCTCCGGCATTGATGTGTTGTCGTATTGACTGTAAGCACATGTACTTAATTTTGTTGGTTTCCATACTATCAACCAGTTTTCTCGCTTTCGAGTGGGCACATCGGCGAGTGTCAACTGCATTTTCCAAGCGATATATGTATATACAAATAGTTAGTTGTATATGCATATGTATGGTACATATGTACTACCCTCGTGCCCGTCTCGGCCCGGTGTATATTGATGTTATCTGTCTGTTTACTTTTTGTTTTTGCCACGTAACACGCCTGACATTGACACACTACAGACAGTCGTCGTCGTCTACCGTCTATGCGTGTGGGGTCCATGGTAGTCTATATAGAACAGACCCCGGTCAAGTGTGATTCAGATTGCTATGCCAATATTTGTCTATTTTCGTTTTTAAGCTTTTTTCTACAATGGAATTTTCGATTTCTCGAATTTTAAAAAGCAATCGAACATAGTTTAAACAAACAGTGCTCTCTCTATTTCTCTCTCACTCTTTCTCTTTCTCTAAGAATGTTTCTAGCTCGATTCCATACGGTTTTCGGCATAAAAAATGCTCTCCATGTCCGGACCGTGCATAAATTATAAATAATGAGCTCTAATTTTAGCAATGTTTATCGTTGAAGTTGTCACATTGTGTTCTCTCTCTCTCTCTCTCTCTCCCTCGCTCTCTTTCTTTGTTTGGTCGACGATATTTCATAACGAAGATTACGTGAAGAGTACTAGCCAGGTTACGTATGATTCATTAGTCTACTCCGGCTAAGTAGGTGCTCAAGTTTCAGAGTAGACTCGAAGGTACTTTGGACCATTGTAAACTTCACTGTTCCCCATTAAAACTAATCGATGGGCAAAGGTGCCCCTTGCCACAATATGTTCGGCACGTACCATTTCAATGCTAATGCCCAGTGGAGGAGATATATGCATACGTAGACGGGGCTAGTGACTAGGCTTATGAAATATTTATGAGTCCACGCACAAAGCACAAACGAACAAATCATTATTATAATTGGACAGTGGGTGCAGGGTGTGTGCGCACAGGTAAACCATTCACCCAAAGAGATAGCTTAGTGAAATCTTAGACATATCAAGATAATAAAATATATCAATCTACTGTGTGAAAACACTCTAGCATGCACTGTAATATAATTAATGTGCCGCTTAAAGACCCAAAAACGGATCGAATATGACAGTCCAAGATGTCAAGAGTGATGTCAATGGGATTTGCATAGTTTCATGAATGAGTACACCCATATTTGTATGTATACTCTTGTCATACTCGACTCTCTGAGTGTATATTGTATAATCAGCTACGTATCTTTCATAGACACGTTTCACTTTTTTGGGAGAGTGGAAAAGGAAAAAAAAAACAAATAATAAACAAAAATTCCACTGTCCCGCTGGCTTAGCCAAGTTGCAAACCCACGCACGGTGCATGTTTGAATACGTTTTTATTTTTATATATGTATATGTATGTTCATATTATGGTCATATTTACATACATATATGTATTTTCCCCAACTTGGGTTTAATGTCTCCAGTTGTTGAGTGTCGTGTAGTTGTTGTTTGTGCTATTTATAATTTCTCGTTTGCTTTCCCGACTGACACACTGAATTTTCCACTGATCGCAGCTGTGCGGGTACGAGTACGAGTGCGAGTGCGAGTGTATTTTCGAGTGTACTCGAGTATTCACGTATTCACTTTATAGTGTGTAGATAAAACAATCATAAAAAGTGGCACGACAAACTTTGTATGCTCTATAGAACAAGATCTTTACCTAAACGTATATATACTTATACTATATAACATATATTTAGATATAATAAAAGTGATGTTGAATACTATACGAGTATCTACTTCTGCCTTTGTAATTATTATTTGTTTCCACTTTTTTATTCTTTCCTGTATTTATATCTTGGCTAAAGAGTGCAAATAATGAATTTACTATAATTTTGCCTTTTACTATCATCGATTCGCGAATTTCGCAAGTCATTGACACATAAAGTCAGCTGAAAATGCAAATTTTATCGATTATTGGCGAGTTTAGAGTTTCGTAAATAATTTTAATTCTATTTGAAATTCAGATATGAACGTTTAAGACTTACGAGGGTCGTTTGATAAGTCCGTGACTTTTTGTATTTGCCGCGCACCTGCTCTAAATACAACACTGCTCCTGTCAGCAGTTATCGATTAACAGCTGACTGTAAAATTTTGAGAAAGCTGCGTTTCTTAGTTTGCGTTTTATAGGCATTGAAAGCAGACGATCTCGTGAATTTTAACGAAAATGGAAAAAAGTGAATTTCGTGTGCTAATTAAGCATTATTTTTTGCGTAAAAAATCCATCACCGAAACCAAGGAAAGACTTGATAAATATTATGGGGACTCTGCACCATCAATTTCAATGGTTAAGAAATGGTTTACTGAATTCCGTTGTGGTCGTACCAGTACAAGTGATGCCGAACGTTCAGGTCGCCCAAAAGAGGTCGTCATGCCAGAAATCGTCGACAAAATCCATGGAATGATATTGGATGATCGGAGAATGAAAGTGCGTGAGGTAGCTGAGGCTGTAGGCATCTCAACTGAACGGGTACATCACATTTTACATGAATATTTGGACATGAAAAAGCTTTCCGCGCGATGGGTGCCGCGATTGCTCACACACGACCATAAGCGCAACCGTGTGACCATTTCAAAGGAGTGTTTGGCGATGTTCAACCGCAATCCAAACGAATTTTTGCGCCGTTTCGTTACCGTAGACGAAACATGGATCCACCACACCACACCAGAGACCAAAGAACAATCAAGACAGTGGGTTTCTCCGGGTGAACGTGCACCAAAGAAGGCCAAGGTGGGTCTGTCGGCCAACAAGGTCATGGCCACAGTTTTTTGGGATGCACAAGGTATCATTCACATCGATTACCTTGAAAAGGGTAAAACGATCACCGGCGAATATTATTCAGAGCTTTTGGACAGATTCGATATTGATTTGAAGCAGAAACGACCGCATTTGGCGAAAAAAAAGTGCTGTTCCATCAGGACAATGCACGGGTGCACACGTGTGTAGTCAGCATGGCAAAATTTCATAAATTGGGCTACGAACTGCTACCCCATCCAGCATATTCTCCAGATTTAGCCCCCTGTGACTATTTTTTGTTTCCAAACATGAAGAAATGGCTCGGCGGTAAGAGATTCGGGTCAAATGAAGAGGTCATCACAGAAACAAACGACTATTTTGAGGGCCTTGAGAAAACCTATTATTTGGAAGGAATAAAAAAATTGGAAAAACGCTGGACTAAATGTATAGAGCTAAAAGGAGATTATGTTGAGAAATAAAACGCTTCTTTGACGAAAAAAATATATTTTATTCAAAAAGTCACGGAATTATCAAACGACCCTCGTATTAGATATGATTTGAATGAACTAAGTCGTGAGCCACATTAATTAAAAAGATTGTAGTCTAATGTAGTAGAAGGTACTTCCAAATAATATCGGATTTGAATCTATATTGATACAAAATGAACTCATGCGTGTATAACTACTAATTATATCCGATAAACATCCTACTATCGTGGCCATATGTATGTTTATGCAGGTGTAGCTATATTTGTGCACATGATGTCTGTGCTCAGCTGTGCTCTGTGTGCTCTACAGTGCTAGATCCTCATACAGGTGTAACTATATTTGTGCACATGCCTGTGCTCAGCTCAGTCACCTCGAAGCTCTTTCGCCCTGACCCTCACTAATGTCAAAGTTGATGAAGAGATTCACACATTTTAATTTATTGCATAAATGCCACGAATATCACAAAAGCAGCAACAACAACACTCATTATGCTGCTGTGCTCTGCTGCTGTTGTATTTGTTCTTGTTGCTGTGTTCCTCTATAAGTGCGCGCGCGTTCTCTTTCTCGCAGGTAAATTCCTCATTACAGTGAGACGAAGTGCGGCGAGCTTTCGACGTCGGCTGCGACGGCGCAGCGAGAGAATGGTGAGAGAGGAGAGCATGCGCGCGTCGCTCAATTCGCTCTCTCAACTGTTGCTTATTTGCCGTTTTCGTGTATAATTGATGTTGTTGTTGTTGCTGCTGCTGGCTTCGCTGTCGCTGTCGCTGTCGCTGCTTCCTTCCCGTTTCTACTACGTTGCATTGCGACGTCGACGTCGTCGTCAGTTGAAATCCGAACGTTGACCGAAATTGTTTGTTGCTCTCCTCCTCGTCTCGTACACAAGAAACTCTTTCTCTCTCTCTCTAACTCTCTGTACCGCCAATTGTACCCAAAAATTGTACACCAAATAATTTCGTGTTTTTTTTTTCTTGTTCCCCTTTCCCTTTCTGTTTTCGGTTCTCGATTTTTTCTTTGTTATTATTGTGTGATAAAGCAAAAACAATAACAAAAACACTTAACTTGACTAGCCTTGCAAAGATCGCCGACTGCGCTGCCGCTGCGCGCGTTGATTTGTGACGTTGCTGATAAGAACATCGCCACATCGCTTGTTTTCGTTTGTTGTTATAATTTCTTGTTCGCGTTCACTTTTTTTGCACGTCTCTCTCTCTCTCTCTTATTCGCTCTCGCTCTCGCTGAGCTGTGCTTTACGTTTATCGACGGCGGCAGCAGCAGCAGCGACGCAGCGTCGTCGAAAAGGCGCCGTAGCTGGCATTGCTCTTTGGCACCTTTGGCTAAACAGTCGCAGCAGCAGCATAAGCAGAAGAAGCGCAGGCACAATGAGCCAGCAGACAAAAATGCCGTTAACTAAGCAACAGCAACAACAACAAGCAAAACAACAACAAGTGACAGCAGCAGAGGCAGCACATTCCAAGCCGGCAGTGAACTCCTCCTCTGCCGGCGCAAGGGAACGCACACAAACAATCGGGGAAGCGGACATTGATCAATCGGTGCTAAATGGCTTGCACCTGGGTGTGGATGGGGGCAGCAGCTACCACGGCTTCAAGCGCGAGTTGGGACACAGGTGAGCAGAGCGTGCAACAAGTTTAAAGGTTACCAAATTCACCAGCAAAGCAGAGCGACGCCTTATCACGGCTTAGTCATCATCAATCGCAATGTTTCGTTTGAATTTCATCAGTTCAGCAATCACGATCCCGATCGCAATCACGATCACGATCAATGGCATTGCACATTGCAGTCGATATGCGTGCACATGCATGCATTGCTTTGTGTAGAGAGACCATCATCAACAACTCTACCTGTCTTTGTCTTCTATCTTTGTCTTGCCCATCACGGAAATCAAAGAAATAACGCGTCATGTTGTGGGCGCTGCTTTCATCGGTCTTATTAATATTATATGTATTTCCTGATCAGGCTGAACAGACATGATAAACTTGATATATACGATTATATGCGTATTTTTAATATTTGGTATGGGGTTGACATATGGAGTAAGGATAAAGATAGAAGGATCTGCTATATGTTCTTGATCATGAAGAATATTATGCAAATAATGTGTCAAGGTTTCTTCCCGTCTTGCAATGTATGCTTCATCTTGTTTAGATATGTATTTCATTATTTTCAAATTGCACAACCCTAAGATAACCTAACAAATTAAACAAACTAATCGGTTGGACAAGCTTCGATTGTTTATCATGCAACTTATAAGATGTTTATCGTGTTTGATAGCTGGTATATTTAACATTAGAGTGACCATAGCTAAAGGATATCATAACTTTGTGGCAGTAGAAAATTAATGTGACAGGTAGAAGGAGGCATCTTGTATTTATATATAATCTACACCATCGTTAAAAGCCGAGTCAATATAGACATTTCTGTTTGTATGAGCGCCTATATCTTACTGGCTATAAGAGCTAGAGCTACCAAATTCGTTGACTATATGGTCAATTAATGCACAAAAGTAAAGCTTACTATAGAATCTTGTTACAGCTCCTTTCGCTTCCAAAAATCGGAAAAAAGGGAATTGAAAGCGTGATTTGAAAGTTTAAATGTGCATTTGTGTACAATAATTATCAACATTCAAATTATTTCAATTCAATCAATTAATTTATAATTGTATAGAAAATATAGTAGAAATAAGAATCCAACTATTTTGCAGTGTTGTCAAACATCGCACTCTTATCTCTTACAATCTTCCCTTCGATGCAATTGACAGACAAGCGTGCGATTGGCGTGATTTATACGTGTTGCTACACATCCCTCTCCCCCATTTCCTCCTCTCTCTCCCCTCCCCTTTCTCCTTCACCGTCTTCCGCTCTTTTTCTCTCTCTCTCTCTCTCTCTCTCTCTTATCTGACTGCTATCAGGCAGCCATCTATCAGGCTGAAGCTCGCATTATCTAATCTAATTTGTGTGCTTATTATGATGTGCTTTTCCACTAATCTAGCCAATGTTTCTCATCTGTGGGAAGCGTATAAGCGCGCAACACACACATACACACACACACACGCACACACACAGAGCCTACTCTTGGCAACTAACTTAATCTGACGCGGCCTGATGTCGAGGCCTGCCACAATTTGCATCTGCATTTCTGATGCAGCGGCACTTTCACTTTGTCTCAAAACTCATTGCATATTTTACGGCGTGTCTGCATGTGTGGGTGTGTCTGTGTGTGTGCGTGTGCGTGTGTTGACAGCGACAAATGTTTATCAAGATAGATAGCTCGGTAGAGGAAGAGCGATGGCGAGAGAGAGAGAGAGAGGCGCACTGGCTGACACAGGTAGTCGAGGCTTGCAAGCATATTAACATGCCCTTGGCCACAGCCCCTTCTTCCTTCCTCCTCCATCTCCCTCTTGCCTTCCTGCCCCATCTCTTCTGCTCGCTCTTAATTAATAGTGAGCCGTTTGGCTGGCAACCTGCCTAATTGATGTCGTCGTTTAGTTTAGCCGGCAACACGCGACGTATGCGCAATTTTTCGATAATTTTTTCACTGTTTCTGTTTGTTTGTTGCTCCCTCCCCTTCCCTCCTGCCCCACTTGGCTACCCTCCCCCATTTTGATTTCTCTCAATTAATCTAATTTTTTCGTTGCTAATCTGCGCGACTAATCAATGTTGATTTGTGGCGCTGCCTCATCGTAAAATTAGCACAGAAATTTACAATGTTTTTCCTGTTTTCGTTGCAAACTATCGGGATGTTAACTTAAAGCTTAGCACCTGCTCTAAATGCCAGCACGTGCCTCGTCTGCCGACTGAGATCAGTGGCGGAGGGGTATAGGGGGGAGAGAGTTGAGGCGCTAGACGTGACCTGCACCTGTTCATGCAGCACAATTGCAAACAATGCACGGCACAAAGTTGTCTTAAATCAAAAGGCTCTATATGCATAGCAAAGCTACCCCCTCCTCATTCCCCCTTTCTCCTCAGGGCTGGGTGTACAAAGTGAGCTGCGGGTCACGTAGCTGAAACTTTGCAACTTTTGCGCGTCGCCGGAAACGGAAAAGCTCCGCACGGCAGCAGCAAAGCAGCAACAGCAGCAGCAACAGCAGCAGCAGCAGCAGCAGCAGAACTTTAATGCAATTTGCATTTCATTGAAAATTCACATGTAAAATTTATTTTATGTTTTATAACTTTTACTTATTATACCCTGGCAGAGGGTATATGCATTTTGGCCAGGAGTTTGCAACGCACCTTAGGAGACATCTCCGACCCCATAAAATATACATAATCCGAATCAGCATCAACAGAGAAATCGAACGAGTCTCTCAGTTTTGGGATATCCTTATGAAACTTGGCATACATGCTTCTCATTGCTGCACGCCGTAAATAGCGAGCAGGATCGGATCGATATATCGTATAGCTGTCATACAAACTATCGGCCGATTTTCGTTACTTGTCATATTACAACCAAATTTACTACATCGGATTTTTTCTATGTATTGTATATAATATGCAAGAGAAGAATCGGACCACTATACAATATAGCTGCCATAGGAACAGTCGGACGAAATGAAGGTTTTCGTATGAGGAGCAGTTTTGATTTTAGAAATAACTGAACTAATCAGTGCCAATCAAAGTGAGACACAATATTGAATATACACAATACCACTCAA
Source organism: Zaprionus ornatus (assembly GCA_018904035.1). Taxonomy (NCBI): domain Eukaryota; kingdom Metazoa; phylum Arthropoda; class Insecta; order Diptera; family Drosophilidae; genus Zaprionus; species Zaprionus ornatus. The sequence goes on from JAEIFZ010000001.1 coordinate 25,074,125, forward strand.
TACTGCACCTTTATGCAATATAAATACTCGTATATAACTAGCATAGGAACGATCTCGAGTTAAGCACCTGCAAGGGTATAGAACCTTCTTTGTTCCTCGTGTTTTAAAGGTATTTCTCATTCCTTTTTTCACTCCACATGCGTTTGCCATCGTTAATTTATTTTACATAAAAACAACAATTTCATTTTCGAGTTGTTGTTGTTTTTGTTGTCGCGCAGTGTAATTAATAATGTTGTTATTGCTCTGTTGTTATTGTTATTGTTATTGCTGCGGATGCTGTGCATGCAATGGCATTATTTATGCACGCATTTTTCCAGTTCCCCGAACAAACGAGCTACTGCAAAAAAGAGCCTCGTAAAAGATATAGGCTTTACATAATCGAGACATTTTTGAAATTTAATAAACTTCGAGTGCCATAAAAAGCCTCTACGATTGAGAGAATATAATTAAATTGAATAGACATTAAAGCTGTTGAAGTAAACATAACTCAGAAAAACTAATGGTATTCAGTCGAGTGTGTGTGCGTGTGTTTGACTGTCATATATCGTGTGTTTACCCACTCAAATTCTTTAGCTTTACTTACTTGAATATAATTTGAATATTCTTTAAAAAATCGACATCAAATTTGAAGAGAACATTTGCATGGCTATAATTATTAAACACCTTCAAAATGAACGTTCTGACTTTATATCTAAGCTTGCAACTTGTGTATTTTGGGTCGCAGAAGGGGGCGTGGGTAATTTCGATTATCAGCAAATTTGATAGAACTAGCCCTCACAGTCTCTGAGAACTTGTAGTTCATTCGAACAAAACGCATTCTATATCCTCTTTTCCCATTTTCTCGCCTGTTTGAAGTTGATTGAAAATATATTTAAT